>OZ026601.1:27649917-27679917 GCA_964020085.1 Micromussa lordhowensis | reverse complement strand
CGTTGAAAAATGTGTCTTATATCTTCTTTGCCATCAAAACATCTTTTCGTAACAGTTTGACCATGAAAGCGACTTGTTTCTTAAGTTATTTCATGAGTGTTATTTTGCTCTTCTGTGACATCATAACTTGAATTTTTGTGACCGAACAATCTTCTTGCAAATGCAATCAAACTTGGCCAACAGTTCATGTAGCGGTCACGAAAATCACGTATGTCCTCTACGGAATCAACAATGCAGTTCAAAAGGCATGAAGTCAGACTCAAGCCAACTATGTAAGGAATAAACAAAACAAGGTTTTCAAAAATATATTGATCTTCAGAGGTCTTTCCTTGTTCGACAGTTCTCACAAGAGATTCGAACATCACATAATCACCAAAACCGATTGTTGTAAAAGTAGTAAACCAGGCATACAGGCCTTCAATGAAGGTCCAGTTTTCAAAGTAAACAGCCGAGGCGCCTGTCGAGATGAGTAGGACAATCATCAATGTAGACGCCACGAAAAACGTTTTCTTTTTCACGTGCTTCAGCTCAGTTCTTTTAAGGATAACAGTTTCCGTTTTGAGAACAAGAAACTTGATAGAAGTGGCCAAGAGCTCCCCCGTCGTTTTCAAGGCCAGCATTGCTATAGGAATGCCGACGGCACAGAAGATGATGGTGAGACCTTGGCCAAGAGGCGTTTCGGGTGTGATATGTCCATATCCTAACAAAAACAAAACAAGTCGTTAATCATTATAAAATAGCTACTGAAATGTGGCGATCTTTCCATCATATATTCCTTATTCGTTTCGTTCTCAGCCTGAAAGAACAGACATACTTTTGACACTACCGTTAGACGTTCTATAATGTTATCTTTGATAATATTATGTGTGCAAGGAAAAAGTACCAAAAGTTTCGTTAGGATGGATTAACTTTCGTTAAATCTGGGATATTGCTGCAACAGTCGATAGCACTTCTGGGCACTTTACGAATGTACATTGCACCATCTTGAAAAAAATGAGAGGAGGTGAGATATTCAACCTTCTTGGGTAGAGGTCACAATAGCCGCTGGACCCATTCTCCTCAAACTCGAGCGTGAAACAAATTGGCGGCGTTTTTGGTGCTATTTTCGAGATTTCGTCGGGGCACAGAAAATCGAATTAACCGAATCCAAAAAAATTTCGCAGAAGTATTTCAACTAACAAGTAGTCGACTAGCGATAACTCGAACCTTCAAGCGAAATTAGGTTCAAGTTATCGGGCGTTCGAGGTATTAGGAGTTGAGAACCAATGACAGGAAATTTGGAGAAAAAACGGTGTTTATATACTACATACAGTGTACGTTTTAATCAAATTTGATTGTGAAGAAGTCGAGTGAAAGCGGGACAACACATTTCTAAAGAAGTCCCGGTACTGAGAACTTTGCAGGTGTCAAGGAGAATAACTGCAAAGAAACCCAAACATTGAACAGCTGCATGCCCCAAAATAAATTCAATGTTTTGGACTGCCAGTGCTGTTTGTTTTGCCTTGTCACATACGGACAGATATGGCTTTAGTATCAAGGTTACCAGTACTATTTGTTTTCTCTTGTCACATACGGACAGAGATGGCTTTAGTAATCGAGGTTAAAATTGAATAGAAAATGATCTGAAGAGAAGCAAAAATTGCTTTGAGTTTGTTACCAAGGCTTCAAGTTACCACGGGTAATATTAAAGTAAAGGTGGAATGGAAATCCAGGGGAAATCGATTTGGGTTCCAGCAAGCGCGTGGTTCGAGTTAGCGAAGGTTCGAGCTATCGAAAGTCAACTGTGTAGTTAGGCGAGTAATGAAGTGTAATGTAGTGTGATATATTTTTACAGTACTTGAAGGCCTCGCTCAAGCGAACATCAGATCATCAAATATGCTACTGAAGGACAACATTCAGCGACTGCTTACCTACTGTGGTGAGAGCAGCGAAAACAAACTCGCCACTGTTCAGGAACGTCCAGTCTAGTTGATCACCTGCCAACACTGCCGTCGCGGCTCTTAGCACGAAAGTCTCGAAGTCATTATCCGTCATGTTATATTTCATATTAATTTCCCTTCTCAGGTCACCCAACATCCTTTCCTTTGTTTTGTGGGCTGGCTCATCTTTTCTTTCGATTACGGTGAAAATCCAAGCAAAAAGCGAGCAGTAGGCAAGAAAAAGTCCAAGGCGCAGTAATGCTTTTCCAAGGAGTGGATGCATTCTTTTTTCTGTCAAAATACACTAAGAATGTCAGGTCTATTACTTAAGTGGAGCATATGTCGTAAACTGACTTTGCTTTTCATAGTGACCTTACAGCCTGTAGAACAGGCGGATTGGCGAGTCCTACAAGTGCGATATACAAGCTATTGCATATAGCGCTTCGGCCCAGCTAATCCGCAGTTCTGCAGGCTACATTGATCTTGGTTTACCTGTGTTAAGGACCGAAGATATTTGAATATATTTAGACCTACTGTGAGTCTCTTGTATGTGCCAGTCAATCTTTTAACGCTCGCTTAGATTATTCATTTTGAAAAAACTTTTTCTTTTCCTTTTTGATCCATACTGCTTAGCTGCTGCATTATACTTGTAATAAGTTGCGTGCAGAGAAGCAGGCAAAAACTACGGAAAGTATATAGCATTCTCAAAAACGACATCACGCATAGTTCAGTCATGGTTGGCGCATATATTTACGTAGCTAGCGTTAAATATCCAGTCCTGTGAGAAGAGTTGACGTCAGCAAGCAGTCAGGTGGTCTGGACTGATTCCAACTATTCTAGCTTAACCTGTTCTGTAAATATGAGCTCAAAATGCCAAATAAGAATTAATAAGAATACACTTACGTATATAGCCTGTGGACCTGTGGTTTTTTACGTGCTTATCTTTTCTATGTTTAACCTATTCTCGGTTACAGGCTGAAAATTAATTATTATCTTTATGATGCTTTTGCTTGTTTTTCTGCTATTTGAATTGAGAGCACACTCGCCGCCTGCAGCCGGTGAACTAAGAGATCAAGACATTCGCCGAGACCGCTTGTTACGCGATGCGAAAGACGACAATTCGGCCTTCAGAAAAAGGCTTAAATCCAGGAGCACGAAACTTACCACACTAATACGCACTTCAGAAAACCATTAAGCCAGTAGCCTACAGTGCGTAATAATAACCACTGTGTTACTCGCAAGACTCACTGCGTATTTTCTTTTAAAACAAAAAGGAAAGTATATTATGAATTTGCATTTTAATATCTTGCATTCAAGATTCACTCGGTTGCTAGGTGAGGTCGAACGTCATTTTCATTTGCAACATGGTAAAAGCAATAAACTTATTCACCTGCTGAATCCATTTCTGACTAAACGATGGCATGGCTGACAAGATCCATGTGGAGTTCCGAAGTTCTTTTAATTAAAATCTCCAGCTCTTCGGGGGAGAGAGCGTGAATTCGGCATTATTTGAAATACAGCCGGCCGTAAGTTGTAAGTTGTAGGCTCCTAAAGGGTAAGTTCTATATTGATACCCGTACCCTAGTCCAAGATGAAAAGGAGAATGCTAAATAGTTCCCTTAGTAGTGGTCCTGAATGTCGCAGTACAGACTGCTTGCATGGTTCGCTGCCCAATTAGTTTCGCTGAATTGCTTTTCCAAAACATTGCAAGAATGAAAACAGTTTGGCGGATAATTAGAAATTCATTTTCACGCCTGCGGCTCTGTCTTGCTATCTTGATGATGATTCAGTATTGATCAATCATAGCTTGAGCCATGAATTAATGAACCTCGGTAGACCTTCACATTATGATCTTCATTGTTGGTTTGCGCTAAATAGAACTAAATATAAACTTGTAAAACGGAAAAGAAAGAAGTAGTAAAAGTAAAGATATTACTTGTATCTTATATCCTGTCTTCACGGCATAGTCAAACTTCAGTTTATGCACATGTGCAGCTTTAATTGGAAAGCATCCAAGCCGCTTCAAATTAATACAATGTAGGCTTCTAAGACCACGGCATCACAGAGAATATATTGCAAATTAGGAATGCAAGCCATCAACAAACTTTCGTTGTATGTTAAAACCTACTAATAGAGCTTTCAATGGAGTCATAAGTAAAATCACAAGATGAGTCACTGGGAAACATTTCACCTTTTACTTGCTATACCCAACCCGTTTCACAGAGTCGGAAAAATAGTACAGTAAATATTTACGTGGCTTTTTTGTTTTCTTACAATTTTTTCTTATGACCTACTAAAGCGACCTTCAAATGTATTTAAAAGTACTTAAGTAAATCTAAAGTGATGCTTCAAGATATGAAAAAGCAAATGTGTCGGCGCTAACAAAGTTTAAAATTTTCGATAAAAAAGTTAAATCAGTTTTAACCGTTTAGGCAGCAGACGTACGGGTTTCCATTAGTTTATAATTTTCTTTCCTTTACAGCTTTGTATCTTGATGAACATTTATAGTCTCTTTTTGCGTGGTAGCCGCCTCGGATCCCAAATTATTTAATGAGTCATTCTGAGTGTCGACAGTTTCGATCTCGTTCTCGCCATGCGGTGAATGAGTCGTGTTGTTAAAACAAGGGCACGCACTGGGGCAGCATGGAGCCTTGAAGCCATCTCCCTTGTACACATATTCCACCATCGCATCCACAACGCCTGACATGAAACACAAACCAGGGATAATGAGACTATTAGGTTGTCCCCCTACCGTCATCCTTTTGGGAACGAAGTCTCCAAAGCCCACCGTGGTCAAGGTGATGAACCACGCATAAATGCCTTGCCGAATGTTCCACGAGTCGTCAAGAGAAGATACTTCAGCTGAGGAGAGGATTATAACAACTAAGAGAAGAAAATTGAGCAAGAGAACCTTGAGCTCTAGGTTCCTTATATCAGTGTGCATTCCTGGGAAACAGCTTTCAATCTTCCTGATGAGGCGTTTGACCAAGTTGTTGTATGCACCACCGATAGACTTTAGGGTTAGGACTGTTAAGGGTATTCCAAATAGGGCATAGACTATGGTGACTATTTGCCCAGCTGCAGTTCGAGGTGTGATGTTGCCATATCCTGCAGTGTACCAAAAATAATGAACAATCAGTAGACTGTTAAAATGGAGAGTTCTAATAGCCTTAGTGTAAATCTACTAACGTTCTGTGACGAATGTTGTTCTCTGATATGCTACGCTACTCTTTATCTATTCTGTTGTAGATAAAGAATAGCCCAGCAGTGTGCGCTTGTTAACAAAATGGCGGCCGCTTCTTTGCGTCTTCCAAATGCCTGTGAAGTGGATTTAAATAAGTTTTATGTGTGACAGTCAACTATAAGAGCGATGAGAGTGAAGGTCTGGTCAGCTACAAGTTTCAAGAAATCGAGAGGGAACATTCTGCTTGTTGTATTAGGTTCTAACTTAATGTCCTTCACATAATGACTTCTTTTTATTTCACTGTAGTTTTGAGTAGTATTATGGTATCATGGTTACGCTTTGATGAAATCAGAAATCGGGCGAAATAATCTGAAACTTGCAACAGAGGACGCGTTCCTATCAGTTCTGTCAATAATTCAACAAGTTCAACATAACGGTGAACGCTCTTCTTATAGTATTCTCGGAACTGAAGTGTCCTTCTAAATATAAACTACACCAAGTGTAACTATATATTAATTTCTAAATCTTTGTTAGAAATTTTGGAGAAATGCATTAAGGGAAATCGTCTCTATCTTGCGGACAATCTCCAACCACCCTACACTAACGGCTGACAAATAGGCTACGTTGGCTCAGCCAATCAGCCAATCGCAATATTTGCATTAGTATCCTGAAAACAATTTCTACCGCTAAAATTTATCAGGTACAAACACAAAACGTTTAGTGGTTGCTTAATAATGCTATTTCAATTTGTTTTCATCACCCGATGCAAGTTTCATGTCCACAACAATTGGGAAGTCACGTAGAATTGACGAAACAGCTGCTCTTATGTTAATGCAGTCAATAATCTTGAATAAACACGTTATTTATGTTATGTTAAAACGAATGCAAAAGGATTAAGAACACAATTGCTCTGCCGCCTGAATAAACATAAACGAATAACCTTTTGGGTGTCTTGCAATGCTTAGAAGAATAACTAGCAGCGATCTTTCCCTAGCTTATTTCGTATTTGCCTCTTCTTGTTATGGAAAAAAAAAATAGAAGTGACAGCTGACTGATATTATGTTAAAGAAATGAAACGAAAACAATATCTCGCATCCCCAGAGATGACATGCTTAGCTTCCTTCATTGTTATAAACGTTTTAGCTTATTAATGTTTCGTTTTAGTTCAGAGCACTCAAGTATAACATTACACTAAGTTCCGGCTCTGGCCCAATCCAAACCAAACTTATTGTTATTATTGGTGTTTTCAACACAACCGTTTTTCATCAGCTAATCTTTAAGTTGGTCATCATTTCTATGGCTTCCATCAAGATGAAACTTAACCATCTAAAAATTCTAACTTTAATTAGTTCTCTAGCCATCGCCATCACAGATTGTACTTGCTTATGTTTTAAATAAGTGATTGCAAGCAGTAACTGCAAGCGTGGAAATCCCCAACTGGACCGGTACTGCTTAAAATAAATTTACTGCTTGCAGATGTAAGCAAAAGTGTTTAGATATTCAAAAAGCTTTCTAAATATCCATATTGATATCTTTCATAAAGGTGTTCATCATTGCCCTGGAAATTAGACTAGTCGATACCTACCTATTGTAGTTAAGAGTTGCAGCGCAAAGCTAGTCGCGTGTTCGTAATTCCATTCCAACAAATTGGAACAAGACAGCGGTTTGAGTTCGTTGATAAGCTTGGTAAACTGATCTTCTGTCATGTTGTATTCCGACATGGTGATGTTCTTCAAAATTTCCATATGTTTTTTGTTTTCTTCAATCTGCTTCTCCGTGGCTTCCCGTTCTATCGCTATGAATACAAACGCTCCCGCGTACATGTACAACAGAAATAAAAAGAGCCGAAGCCAAAGTACCTTCGATTCTTTGCTTATCCCGGATATACACTTTGGCGCGCAACACATTTTTGGTTGACAGAATTGACAGTCGTTTGCCAATTTCTAGAAGAAAACAGCTCGGATAATTAAATAGGTGCGTTTTAACTACACATATCATGGTCCATTGTGGTACGGCTTGTTTTAGCAACCTCCACTCCTTAGATACAATTTGCCGCTGCCAAGAGTTCCAGGTTTGACTTATTTCAACACAAGACTGCCAAATTTCAAAATCTGCATTGCTGGGATGGAAAACATAAATAATACACCAATCGTATGTATAATACACCAATAACTGCCTGCGGTATAAATAAGTTATTAAACGCAAAGGGGCAAATTAGCAATAATTCCTTCGTCCGTTTTAAATACAGCTTGTGACTCTAACCCATTTAAAAAAGTCCTATTTACACGTGGGACTGGTGGGGGGGGGGAGGGGGGGGGGGGAGAAGAGTGCCTGTGCGATGACTTTACTGTTTATAACTTTTTTAAAATATTTACGTACAAGCTGCTAAACTTAAAGTCTAACTTAAATTTATCTGGAGAAAAATTCTGTGACATTTCATTGCTCTCGGAACTCGTTTTTCCATGTTACCATATTTTAACAGCCATATTTTTGGAGTTCTTACTTTTCATGCAGTTGTTTCCACATTTTTATAGGCTTTTTTGCAGCATTGTTTCATTGACTTTTGTTACTTTTTGAGTCATTTTGGTGGTTTACTGGCAGACGTTTTGGAAAACCAAGAAATCCATGATGGCGGATCCAGGAAAGCGACTGTTTGGTTAACATGACGTAAATCACCAAGTGTATGACGTTAAGATCCCGCGTGTTGCTTACGGAGAGATTTTCATAACTTAAAGTGTTGACGGTTGTCTTTGGATTAATATTCTTAAAGTTACAAGGAAGGTCAAAATTACACTCCCCCCCTCCTCCTGATCTAGTTGTAGAAGTTCAGAAAAGGCTTGACTACATCCGTTGCTCCTTCCAATAGACCCCTTTAGCTTGGGCAGTTTGTTTTCCCATTTCAGACCATGTGATATTCTCCAGAGAATAGTTGTTTTGTCCATATAAAAGTTATTCATTCATATGCACATGACTATTTAAAAATTTGAAAGCAAGAATTCTCAAGAGTATCATCACATGGTCTGAAATGGGAAAACAAACTGCCCAAGCTAAAGAGGTCTATTGACTTTGAAGTTAAAGACTGTTTGATCTCACTCGACGGAAGTTTTGAGGCGAAACGAACGTACCATGTTGCCCGTGTTCCTCAAGAGTCATTTCAAGGTTTACAACGTAAGCAGATGATCTTAACTCTCTAGCTGTCTGCCTTTTGAAAAATTGAGCTAACTTGCCACCGGCTCTTGTTCTGGATTTATATTCCTCCGCTGCTTGAACAAGAGACGTCAACACGGCTGAGACCACGCAAAGGCCAACTAAGGTGTAAAGCGCTAATAAAGCTATCAACACCCAAAGAAGTTCTTGATCTCCTCCTCTACTGGATTTCTGATCCAGAGACTGAAATGGGATGTAATCCCCGAATCCGACGGTGGACATAACAACAAACCAGGTGTATAAACCTTCCACGAAGCTCCAACCTTCCGCGACCATGTTAATAATGCTTCCCAGTAACAGGAAAAGTATCATTAGCACACAAGTCGCCAAAAACGTCTTCTGTCTGATTGTACGAACGTCCCTGACCTTCAATAACGGCTTTTCTATTCGCAGAACGAGTGACTGTACACCACTGGCGATGACTTCACCAAGTGTTTTCAGAGCCAACATGGATAATGGTAGGCCAGCGAGGCCATAAAACACAGTTAAGAGTTGACCAAGCCATGTGTCTGGCGTCATGTGACCATACCCTGATGATGAAATGAATGCATAATATAATGTTCGAAGGTAGAATTACTAAGAGAGACTCATTTGAAAATAATTAAGTATCAGTCAGAGAATTAATAAACAGAATAACAGAATGAATTGAAAATAGGCTAATTTACTTTGTTCGAGAAAATACCTCTGCGTAAATGTCTCTTTTTAACGTTGGTCTAATTCTCATTCAGAGTGGAAAACATAAAAAAAGTTAGGGCATCCGTTTCTGTCTGTCTGTCTGTCTGTCTGTCTGTCTGTCTGTCTATCTGCCATTCTTTTTTTCTAACTGGTTGTCTGGCTAGCTACCTGTCTGTCCGTATTTCCATCTTCCTCTATGGCTGTGTGGCTTTCTGTTTATCTGTCTGTCTATCTGCCTGTCTGTTTGTCTGTCTGTTTGTCTGTCTGTGTGTCTGTCTGCGTGTCTGTCTGTGTGTCTACCTGTCTGTCTGTTTAACTGTCTGTCTGTAAGTCCGTCCGCCATCCCTCCGTCTATCTTTACATTTTGTTTGCTTTCCCTCGAGTACAAACTTCTCTCAACATTTTTCTCAAACGATAAATTGAACAGTTGACATTGACTTCATGCCAATTGCACAAAAAACGGATGAGCACTTTTCCTGACAGCACTGGTAATTAACGAGGCAGGCATCGTAAACAAAAAGGAATGAAGGCATGTCATCAAGAGAAAACTTCAAATAAACTGAAAATCAGATTAAAAAAAGCTTAGGGCTAAAAATTTCCCACAAGCACACTTGGTATAGAAAATTTGGTAAAACTGATGAAGCCAAATGTAAACACTGGCAAAAATTGATGATGCCAAACTTTAAGAAACAAACTGCGCGCATAAAGGAATTTGTTTCTAAAGGCGGAATAGTGAGCCCTTGGTGGGAGCATTGCATAACATGCGGCATAAATGCATACTTTATTGAACCATTCCATTGGGGCTTTTCGGAAGCAATTTTAAATTAATTAATGTCCAGACAACACTGAGCTTACCTATTGTTGTCAATAGGGTAAACACGTAGGAAGTTGTGTTTAGAAAGGTCCATTCCACTTTTCTTCCTACTTTAATAGCCCTGTAAGCGTCATTAGCAAATGCGGTAAAATCAGAATGGTTCATTGTAATGTTGTACTTTTGTCGCAGCTCATCAAGCATATTAGCTGAGGTCTCTTTGTGGTTAACTGGCGTCCTTTCCACGTACCAAAATAGCCAAGAACCTAACATGCTGTAAGTGGTAAATAGAAACGTTCTCCACAGACTCTTCTTTAGAAGAGCCCTCGTTGCCATATTACAAGCCTGTTAAATATGACAATTAATCATGAGAATTTTGCGTTTCAGTTTTCCTATGTGTACTCAATACCTCCTAAATATCGATTTTGAAAAGTTGAACGAATTTATCTCGCTCTCTTCAACGGTTTCATTCACACACAGAAAAGGAAATATGTAAATCTAAATGAAAAACAATTATTTAGATGACAAAACGAAAGAAACACCAGGATTAATTTTTCCTGTGAATTTATTATCAAATAGCAACTTTCACTGCAACAGTAATAGAAGCCAGTTTCCAATTGTTTCTAAGCGTGCCACTAACCCTTAACTTTTTTCTTAGCCGTCAAAGAAGTCCTTTTTGTTCTGATCACAGTGGTGAAAAAATTATAGTCGTACGATTTTTCCTTGATTTTCTGGGAATTTTCGAAATTTGAAAAACACGCGGCACTTTGGTTCACCGTCGAGTTACAAGGAGAATGGGCCGAGTTGGTCTGTGACGTCAGCCGAGGAAGCCATTTCGCTTTGGAGAGCTGCTGCGTGAAGAGACTCCAGGGGTCCCTTTCTCGAAGGTCCCGAAAAGTTTTCGCACCCGGATCTTGAAGCTTATGATTACAGAGCTGTTATTCACGTATTATTAATATAAACAGAGATTCTCTTCACAAAAGAAGTTTCAGGCATATACACTTCTCCGCTTTCAGATACAGATGAACTAAAAATGGCTTTATGAACCCGAAAAGTTTCCGGGGCTTTCGAGAAACGGGCCCCAGTTCTCACAGAGGGATTGTTCAGAGGAAAAAATTTACTACAGTGCCTGATAGGTGTGTTGATGCCAATTGCCGTGATGTGGTGGATCTTTCTAAATGTATATCTGTACACAACATACCTTTCTTTGGCGAGTAAACAACGATTTCGTGAAAATACAACAGGCCAATTGGAAACTGATTCAAACAACAGTTTTCCAGGTATATGCCTTGATGAAAACTGTTAACTAATAATTGGAGCGTTATGCATGTAGTTACATGACGTTATGTCCTTCGAACTAGCGAATGCAGCCTGGCCGAAACTGGAAAGTTGTGTTATATCGCTGTGTTTTGGCTGTCAGCCGCTCTGATTTTCATTCAGTCGTTGTCTTCTTGTTTGTTGGCAAAAGATAATTAAGCGAAGTGGAGCCGGCCGTGATCACGATCAGCTTCGAGATATTTAGATTCAAACAAGAGTTTACAGTTCACTCGCTTTGAGTGGTTTATTGTCAACTATAAATTCTTGAGTTTTTGGTAGTTTATATTGAAAAGCAGAGGAATTCTCGTTCTCGTCGTCCTTGCCGGACTCGCTTCTCAAGTGAGGAGAGCGCGTGAAATCGGCTGGCTTTCTGATTCTTTAGTTGTCTTGTCGCTCAATGCGAACTTCTTTAATCCATTTAGAGCAAACTTCTGAATTTGCCGCTAAGTATGGTTCACCATATTCCGAAAAAAAATGGGGTTAGGGGCACTTTAACAATTGTCGTACTGGTGTGATCAATATGCCAGCCCCGAACAAATTGAAAACAACTCTTCCAGCGCTTTTGGGAAAATATAGGTATTGACATATTCTTATTATTTGGCATAATATTTACCTCAAGTACAAACAAATACAGGACAGTGTCACGTATATGTTTTAGAAGGTAATAACCAAAGCAGTAGACACAATAAAAGGACAATTTGTCCGTTTATTCTTGAAGAGTCTCCTATTGTTAATTTTTTTGTGTTTTTTGCTTTGGTCTGTTTGTCTTCATTAAATGTCGTTGATGTGGATGGAAGTTTGCTTGTTGTTATTGGAGGGACAGAGCATCTTTCAAGTGCTGTGCAAAACATTATTCTGTAGAATACAGCGGCTGTATATCCGCTATTACATTTTTTTTTTTTGAACGACGCACGACTGGAAATTCGAATGTCGTGTTGCCATCATAATCGCCGCACCTTCACAGATTTTAAAATCATCGCTTTTTCACGCTATTCTAAACCAAATAGAAGTTGGCGTTTCTATGTTTTCTTAAAAATAATCCAATTTTAAGGTCTTCCATTTGGCAAATAAGGCACGTAGAAATCGAAATCGTTTTCACACAAATTCAGTTCTCACCTGCAAGTCCGTAATGAACATTTAAGACTCGAAATCATATCTCAATTTCCATTTCAGTCAGGCTAAACGTCTCATCGAGATCAAGTGACTTTACCTAAATTTAATCTGGCAAATTGTAAATTATTAAGAAGGCGTATGTATATTACCAGTAATATCTATCCCACAGGCAGTTTATCACAGTTGAGTTTTTCCGATGTTTGATATAAATTTCTAAAAACGATAGCAATATTATGTTTTTTCTAATCTCTGTTCAGGTACGTAAGAGTGTAAGATTTATGCCAAAAAATGGAGTATTATGTAAGAAATAACATATATAAATATACGTCGAGTTGAGACATTTAAATGCGTACAGCCAAAAGGCGTATACGTAACAGTTTGTCGTCTACGCTAATAAATAAAGAAATATCATACTCACAAGCAACTTTCAGTGGTAATAAACATAATAAATCTAAGCTTCACGTAACGAAAAGCTTCTTCAAACAAAAAGTGGAAATGCCGTTTACAAAAAGCCTTATCAAGCGTAATAACATGCAAACAGCTGCATGTATTAAAGAAAACAAACATGGCAAATTTGCATGGAAAGGGTGATTTCCTTTAATACAGGGACATACCATTTGGACGTATCAAGCACCATGGCGCCAGAAATATTTAAAAGTATCCGCTAATCGTAATAATAACCACATCCCTCTCCTCCCCAATTTGGCAATTTGGAAAACTTTGAAAATACAAGTGAAATTATTCCTTAATTGCTCAAAGGCACTTGCGATTACTTAAATAATAAATTTGAGATTACTAAACATAAATCATGTACAAACGATCAATTGTGGATGAAGGGAAGGATAAATAATTACGTTATAGGCCTTACCTATTACTGAAGTAATCTATCTCAAATTCTTTTTAAAGCACTTCTGCCTTCTGAAATTCCAACAGAGCCAATGCATGAGTAACCAATCCTGTGACGTGAAATTTTCTCACAAACAGAATCGCTTTACATGAATTTTCATACTCCACGAAAATAGGGGTGCAGCGCAAGCGGTAAAATTATGCGAAGAAGGATTGGACACCATGTCTACAAATAATTTTAGATCACCTTGAGAATAAGCCCTATCTTACATGGTAATTAACTCACTTAACCTTTATCCTCTCTTGACAGCTTTCTTTTTCAATTATTTTTTCATAAATTATAATAATTACTTATAATAATTATCATAATTTATACCCTTTTGAATATTGTATAGAAAAGGCGCAATATAAGTAATAAATAAATATTATTATTATTATTATTATTATTTAAACTCATGTTAAATTGAGGCTGATCGTGCCTTTTTAGTGATTATAGTTAAAGCAAATTCGTCATTATGGTCACTTTCTTTTTGATGTCTACTAAAAAGCTTTAGCTTCTCTCGTTCTTCTTTCAACTTTGCTGTTTTCTTCATGATCCTTTTGTAATTGTTAACGATTCTAAACTCTTCAACCACTTCAACGAGCGAATTAAGAACCCCCGAGACCACGCAAAGCCCCGCTAGGTAGGGGAGCGCAGATGCGGTGATGATAAGCAAAAGGCTTATTTCCAAGTCTGAAGATTCCTTTGCCTTACGAAGTAAATCCAAAGCAGGTAAATAGTCGCCATAGCCAATTGTAGAGAGTGTGACGAACCAAGCGTAAAAGCCTTCTATAAAAGTCCAACCCTCCAGGTACACTTGCGTTAGTCCACCAGCGCATAAAGTTAAAATCATTAGCGTAAAGGTCATCAAAAAGGTTTTTATTTTAACCCTTCGAGGTCTTCTTCTGCGAAGTATCCTTGTCTCCACCAGGTAGATGAACTTGTAAACTACCTTGGAAACTACTTCTCCAAGTGTTTTTAATGCAAGCATTGCCACAGGAAGACCAACTAAACAATAGAGCACTGTGAAAATTTGACCAAGTGGAGTTTCTGGCGTGATGTGACCGTAGCCTAAAGAATGACACAAAAATGCAACTAAGTCATCAAAAAGGATGAAAATTAGACCTCTACTCTTTCTTGCAATATACTACGAAATAAAGGTTTTGAATTACAATATTCTTTTTTTTTGTTTAATAGACCACTTTCATAAATGGCGGCCAATTATAAATTCTTTTGACAATATTACAATTAGCCTCACTAACCTCATTTTGAAGTCAGTAATTCAAAAGAATTTTTACACTGAGACGAGGTTAGTAAGGCTAATTAAAATGCATACAAAATAATTTTAAATTGGCAGCCATTTATGAAAAGGGTCTATAGGAATAATTTTCTCGACCTCAAAGGAGTTCTCTTTGATATCGGAAAGTGCATAAATTTAGAAAAGGAAAAATGCAATGAAAAAGACGAACTACTATTTAAAGAAGGCTGTTAACTTAAACTCAATGAACATAATAATGCTTTCAGTCAGTCGTTTTTTTCAAGAATCAGTATACGTTGTAACATGTAGTGAATTTCAATGATTGCTATGAGAAAGAAATGACAAAACGAAAGCACAAAATGACTTACAGTGGAACCCCGCCTTACGACCACTTCGTTAATACGATCACTTTTTTTTGTCCCGGCGAAACGCCCATACATTTCCTCATAAGAAAACCCCGTTAATACGACCAAGGACCACATTCTGAAATCCCAACCTGTATGATCCTTTATAATTTTACCCCGTTAATACGACCACGCAAACCAAATGCAGCTGTAATATGTCCTGTTACTGATCACTCATAACATCAAACAGCAAATTACAATAACCTGATACAACAGTAAAACATTAACACCACCGTGGTTTTACATTCTTAACATTGAATCCCGGATTTTTATTTAAACATTGTAATTGTCATGTATATCTGTCAGAATATAATGCTCGTGAAATCTGACCCTACCCCGTTAATACGACCAGCCCGTTAATACGACCAAATTTTCATGGCCCGTTGTTCACATTAGGCCTCGATTATGATCGAATTATAATCGCATTAAATATGAAATGGGTTCACATCAACTAATTACAGTCCCTGATTCTAATTGGATTACAATTACTTCAAACAACCCCTTATGGTTGTTTGAAGTAATTACAGTGCGTGATTGAACAAAATGGCGGACACGTGGTGGTTTGACGAAACCAAACTTTTGATCGCTTTATGGAGTTTAATTAGGCGGTGTAACATGAGTTAAACACCATACACAACAAGAAACTCGTATGGGACAAAATAAGCAAAGGAATAGCAGATCGAGGGTACTCCAAATCAAGTATTGCGGTGAATATCATGGCAGCTGTTCGATAGAGCGCCATTTTGTTTTCAACTTTAGATTGCGAGGTTACCCTGCCTAGTTAAATTGAATGTTCGCTGATGTGAACAGGGCCATAAATTAATAAAATCGACCGGAGTATGATAGATTGAATCGTAATTCAGTTGAGTATGATTAACATTTACTGTGAACAAGGCTTTAGACCACTTACCAATGGTTGTCAATGAAGTCATGGTAAGACTTAGACCAGTAAGAATGCTCCAGTCCATTTTGTTTCCAACAGTAACAACCTCAAAGGCTTTCTGCATGAAACATTTAAAATCGCTTTCGTTTATTGAAATGTTAAATTGAACGGAGAAGTCTCGATGAAGTTTTCGCGAGAGTCGTGAAGAAATCTCTTGGTTGGTTTCAGGTTTCCTTTCAATGGCATAGAAGATACATCCTCCAACAAAGGCGTACACATAGGAGAAAATGAGCCTGACAAAGCTGATGAGAAGCTTCTTCATTGTCTGACCTGGAGGTAAAGGACAAGATGAATATTTGAATGCTTTAGGGCCCGTATCAAGTAACGTCTGATCAATCCATTTGTGTAAAAATATTGGTGGTACGATTCTGAAACATGCATATGTCACCTCTTATGGTCGCAGTAATCAAGAAAGCTTCAGAGGATATAAGGGTTCTCCCGAATTTCATTTAGACAGAGTCTGATTACTCTCCTTCAAACGTAATTATCTAACTCTCTGGAGTTGCATCAAGTGCCCCAATTACAAGAGTGTCGTCATCACACGTAGCATTTCTCGGAGATCTCCGGCCGGATTGCAAACCCGGCACTCACAATGACCTAACAAACACTATTATGTTGGGGTGCTTTTGAGAAGTTCCACCAATTTTCAGCGATCTTAACAGGTTTTTAACAAAAATGGCCAGTTCATTAAAAGCGGACTTGTCCTCGCGACGTGTTGCAGGGACAAGTTGAGAGGACTTAATAAGGAGGCTGGCAACAGTTTCCAGCACTTTTCTAACAGCTATACTTTGAAGGATGAATACTGCCACTGTTTAACAAGTGATGCTACAATAATGGTATCATATAAATTCCCAATCATTGGTGAACAAGTTGCAATCATCTATTTTACATAACAGGTTACCATAGCAACAATATAACCTGCTAAAAACACCCTTTATTTTAGCTTTGAGTGCTTATAACTCAAAAACGAGCTCGGTTACCCCTATTTTTTATTATCGAATTATGATAAGCATGATAAGATGCAACTTTTTGCAAAGTTTTAAAAAATTCTGTGGAGTGGGTTCAGAGCTACCTTAAAGTTTCGAAAATTTAAGGTGGCTCTGAACCCACTCCACAGAATTTTTTAAAACTTTGCAAAGAGGTACATCTTATCATGCTTATCATAATTCAATAATAAAATATAGGGGTCACCGAGCTCGTTTTTGAGTTATAAGCGCTCAAAACTAAAATTAAACGTGTTTTTAGCAGGTAATATTGTTGCTATGGTAACCTATTTCACCACAAATTTAACAGCAACATATTAACCAATGATTGGGCAGTTTTTTGATACAATACTTTTGGCATCAGCTGATATAGAGTGGTTATAATGATCCATCAAAGTCTACGTCTTGGAAAGTGCTGGAAACTGTTTTGAGCCACCTTACGAACATCGAAGCAATTAATTCCAACCGCATTTTGACAGCCCTTGCTTTCAAATTTCGAATTCCCATTGTTAATGGAACAATATTTAACTTTCTTGCAATAACATAGGCTTTAGCAAGCTTGTTTATAGATAACTTAAGCTTTTGAGTATTTATACTTAACATGGCAAGTCTTATATATAACATGCTCAAAAATAACGACGTCATTTCGTCACTAATATGACGTCTTCACTCCCTCGAGTCAAAGAAAGTACTTTCGTGTCACGAAACGAAATCTTTAGATAAAAAAATCGAGTGTAACCAGGCTAGACATTTCATGACGTTTTAAATAACATCTCCGATTTGCTGGTGGTTAGTTCCAGTCGGGATTGCTTGCGGTTAGCTTTCATTTTGCGGTTTGGGCGACTCTGTATTACATACATTTTTGCTCGCAGTACTTTGAGCTGTATTTTAAGCCCAATAACAGTGACGTCAAAGAGACTACGAGAGGGTAGGCATAAATTGTGTCCCTTCCCTTTGTCTTAGCTTTTCATGTTGCATTGTTTGCTGGTTTAGGGAAGATAACCAAAATGCTATATTTTTCTTTGGTAAAGTGGAAGGTGATAAATTGGAAAATGATGACATAGATGAGAAATCCAGTGATGATGACGAGGTTGAGAAAGGAGGGTCACTGAGTCTTTTTGTGAAGAAGTCTAAGGGGAAGAAAAAGAAGTCTGGACGTAAATCAGCTTGGAGCTCTGAGGACATTGACGACTTCATTGATATTGTGGTGAACAACACTTACTACAAGAGAAGGCTCATTTTTGCTAACACCAAGTGTCAAAGGAATGGTGAAATTTATAAGGATAATTTGACCGAATTGAAAAAAAAAAGGCTTCTGCAAAGGGTAAGGAGTTTAAATTTAATGTGAAACAACTGCGTACAAAGTTCAAGAAATGTGTTAGTGACTGCAAACAAGCAGGTGGACAATTTTCTGGGCAAGGAATTTTTTTTTATTTTTTTTTTTAAAGCTTTATTGGCATTCTACTCGGTTACAATGGTAATAAACAAAAAGTTACACGTACATAATTGTGAGGGGAAAAATAAATAAATTTAACACGGTAAGGATAGCCAAAAGGGAGTAACGAACGGGACGTGAGTACCCATGCAAGGAAACTCCCTACAGAAAGAAAAAATAAAAATTACAAAATGGTAAATCAGTGCGAATGAATTCTATGGCAAGAACAGTCAATAAAAGCTGACCAGGTACACGGTTGGCCAGCATCAGGTTGTGAAAGAATTTATTTTTTAATTTTCTATGCTTGTTTTGCGTGCCTCCCTTTGCACCACATTTTTTTGCATTTTTTCTTGTGCCAGAAGTTTATTTCTATAGCGTGTATAACACTAACTGTTCTAGGCGCTTCACAACATGAATGGCAGATATAGACAAAATAATGGTAGTAGTAGTGATATTAAAAATAACAAAAACAATCGAAGCATATAAATATATCTATAACTCGAAAAATCTGTGGAGTGGGTTCAGAGCTACCTTAAAATTTCGAAAATTTAAGGTGGCTCTGATCCCACTACACAGAATTCTTTCAAACTTTGCAAACAGTTGCATCTTATCATGCTTACCATAATTCGATAATAAAAAATAGGGGTCACCGAGCTTGTTTTTGAGTTATAAGCGCTTAAAGCTAAAATTAAGGATGTTTTTAGCGGGTCATATTGTTGCTATGGTAACCTGCTTAAGTAAAATTGATGATTGCAACTTATTTACCAATGATTGGGAATTTGTATGATACCATTATTGTAGCATCACTTGTTAAACAGTGGCAGTATTCATCCTTCAAAATATAGCTGTTGGAAAAGTGCTGGAAACTGTTGTCAGCCTCCTTAAATCAAATGCGAAATTTTTTAATCGAGTCGACCTAAATGAGTATTAGATTCGGAGCATGTAAAATGCGACGTTTAAACCGTGCCTTATATTAGCAGAAAGTTGTTCGGTGCTTAAACACGCTGCGGCGTTTGAGAGCCATGTGACGCTTTGAAATATGTTGGTGTTTTAAATAGACATGCATATTAAATACCTAACGTTTTTCAGTTAAGACGAGCCAGTTAATGCAGAATTCCGACATGCATCACGGTTGAAACAGCGACGCGGCGACGAAGGCCGATGAAAAGATGACCAACAGCATGAGTTGTGTTCAAATTCTGACGGCGATGTTAGGAAGTGCCATAATAACGACATGAAAAGGTTTAAATTCAGAAGGGAGATACCTGAGACAACTCACGTTTAAGGCTAAATAGCTGGGTTTTCATCAAAAATGGTTTGGTGTGGAAATGTCTAGGCCAATAGAAAAATGTTGAAAGTAGCCTAATGGGCATATTTTAGAATTATGGCGAACGCCAAAACACGGCGCAATACATAGCTGTACCTCAATATCCAGGCCGTTTGATGCGAAAATCGCGAGAATTATTTAAACAAACATGTAGTATTTCTAATGTTGGAGGGGATATTAAAACCGTCAACATCCGTTTCCCAAACCGATCATACGCTTAATAAGAAGGAAATATTCAGTTCTGAGCCTTGCTAGGTGGTAAATAATTAAACCGTCGCGATATTGACTGAATATCGATACTCACAGAATCCAGAGAACGTTTCTCGAGCGCCTAAAACCAGTCGAAGGCAGCTTTGGCATGTTCGTCTCCGTCATAAAATAAACTATTGACACTTTTATCCTCACGCCATCCACTTGTGATCTAGAGGAAAGGTAATGAGTCGGCCATATTCACGAACAGCAAGCGTGTGTTTATTCATCACGCACTATGTTGTTTAATTATTTATCCAAATCATTATTTACGTTGTCCTTTAGTTTGTGATTGTTTCGCGACGTTTTCCTCCCGCTTAAAACGTGGATGACCAAAACATTCGTTGATAATAAACTTCAACTCCTCTCCGAAGGAAATTAAGTTATATGTATCGTTTCAAACGAAAAACGACGAACGAGTTATTTTTGGCTGGGACGCGAAAAATGAAAAATATGGAAATGAAGCCTACCACATTGTTCTTAAATTTTTAACTACAGCCTTGACAGGCAAACTAAGGAGCTAGTGTTTGGAAACTATTAGTCAGTTGTAAAGAGCTAATGAGTCGGCACCGTGGTTATAGCGGTTAACAACAAAAAAAAAAGCTACTTCAAGATACACGGTAGCTAAGGCTACTTTCCATTCGACCAAAAATTCCGAAAATTTCATAAAGGGGGCGAAAGCAACGAGACGCATTGTTGCCCGGCACCCGCTGATGCATGAACGGAACTTAAAAACAAGATCTTTCCCCACAACGTTGTTGTCTTTTTGGGCCGGGGGGGGGGGGGAAGTACTCCCAGAAAAATTGGGTGGGGGTGTGCGGCCCGGTTCCCAAAACCTTTACCCTATTCATGACCAAAATGTGCGATTTTTCCTACCCTATTTATGACCTGACAAAAAATTTGATGTCCTAGTTATGACCGTTGCGACTGGCACAGTTGTCCTAAACATAATTTATGAAAGGCTTTGGCTGATGATCTTATCGATAATGATGAAAAGGTAGCTTCTTCTCAAATATACCCAGCTCAAGACTAGAGTGAAAAAAGCATATTCTATTTACAACCAAAATGGCCAAAATCGATACCCTATTTATGACCAAAACGGCTGAAAAACCACACCCTTTGGGGCTGCACATACCTATATAGACCATAAAAGGGAATACCCTCCCCTTCCCCCTCCCAGGCTTTTTGGTTACCTTTTAAATTAAACTTGCGAGATTGACCAGGCTCAAAATTGCCACATTTATGCCCAATTTCCTTCATGAGATACGCCCGCAGGGTATCATGGTAGTTGTCCAAGACGGCGGACAGTTGTGGCAATTGCTTGCCTTCCTTTCACGACTTACACTGGAATAATATCCAAAGCTCGAATGCTGCTCGGATGGACTGGTTGTTTGTTTTTATGATTACAACAACCATAATAATTTCCTGCAGGCGCGTCTCATACAGGAAATTATTATCAATATAAGGGGACCAAAACGTTTCTCGACGCTTGGAAACAGTTATCCTCCAAAGAGAATTATGAGATGAAAATTGTGTACGTTTTTTGTTTCGTTTCCTCAGAAACGTAGCCTGTAGAGGGCCAGCGAGAGAAAAACGAGGGAGGACTAGGACGAGGAGCGGCGAGGGAGCCTGTAAGAATTTCTTTAACGACCCTCTCCTGGTATAACAGGAGCTGCTATACCCTCTGATTGGTTGATTGGTTCCCTCATTCATTGTCAATCAGAAAGACGGCGAGCGAGGTCTGGCCGAGCTGCGTGTCATCTTAGACGACTGTCTGCAAGAGTTCTCTGGCATTCAAGCGCTAAGGAAGGAGCAAGAAGTCTACCTAGTAAATCTAGCTCATGGACGTTTTCGCAATTCTCCCAACCGGTTTTGGAATGGAATATATAGCACGCAAAACAAGACGAGTGCAAAACCATACCCAGTTTAAGACCAAAATGACCAAAATTGATACTCTATTTCTGACCGAAATGAGTTAAAAAACCATACCCTTTGAGGCTGGACATACCTAAATAGTCGACATAAGGGAGTGTCTCCCTAGCTACATTTCGAAGTGTGTTGACTGTAAAAACTGATATATGAGTAAACAACTTAAATTAATTCGACCTTTCTCTTTTACAATAGGTTCAGTCAGTAACCTCGCCTGGACGAAACACCCAAGGCTCTTGCAACTGAGCAGATCAGTGCGGCGGAAATGTCGCAAAGCGCTGCATTAGCACAAATCTCCCTCACCTCGGGACTTCTCATGCACAAGATATTAAAACCCCAACATTTCTCAGCCTTCTCCGGAAACGAAACACTGTTTCCTTCTGAGAAATAGCTTCACGTTGTTTTTGAACTTCTTATAAGTTTAGGTAATGCTATTGCATATCTACACTATGAGTGACATGGAAAATTCACATTTGCAAAAGTCTTTTTGACGAGAGCAGTTTGAATGGACTTTTAAATATCACGAGTAGTGTTAAAGTTTCATAAGATTACTAAATTATTTTATAGCTGACTCAAATTAAACCTTTGCAAATGCGCAAACTTAAAAACGACAGAAATTTGCCTGTTCTTAGCAATCAGGTAGGGTTCGCAAGCATTAGTAAGATTAATGTGAATCTTTGACAAACTCTACACAATTTGTTTTATATTAGTGCTTTACTCAAAAGTTCCTTTTGTTAAAAAAACATCACTGCAAACATTGCCCTTATCTCAAACAGTAGCCGATCGTAACCTCTCTTTGTGGACAGTTAAATCTTCTTTGCTTTCGTCCAATGTTGGACCCCCGTTAACAGACTTTGCGTTTTGAGGTTCTTTAAGTTTTGCACATTTCCTGTTTTGGCATCGAGGGCATTTGTAACAGGATTTAACCTGAATTTTGAACTCTTCGATGGCTTCAACAAGTGAGTTAAGCACCCCTGACACCACAGAAAGTAAGGCCAGACTCGGTAGAGAAAGAGCAGAAATACAGAGCCAAAGAGTTGTCTCGGGCTCTTGCATCAAACTCCAGCTTGGAATGTAGTCGCCGTATCCAATGGTAGAAAGTGTGGCGAACCACGAGTACACGCCCTCTATGAAGGTTCCGCCTTCCACGTAGATCTGCGTCACTCCACCAGCACATAAGGTCAAAAGCATCAGCATAAATGTTGTGAAAAAACTTTTAATTTTAAGTTTTCGTGGTGTTTTCTTGCAGAGCACCTTTGTCTCCACAATGAAAACAAGCTTGTACACCATCTTTGAGACTATTTCGCCCAGAGTCTTCAGGGCTAGCATTGCTATGGGAAGGCCAACAAGACAATAAACCACTGTAAGAATTTGGCCGAGTGGAGTTTCTGGTGTTATGTTTCCATAGCCTGAATAGAAACACCACAAATACAAAGTAAGTCAGCAAAATCGTTCATTGCTGCGCTGTTTCCACCTGTTTTGACCACTTTTATGGGAGATCACCCCCTGTTTAAATATTATTATTATTATTATTATTATTATCATTATCATTATCATTATCATTATCATTATCATTATCATTATCATTATCATTATCATTATCATTATCATTATCATTATCATTATTATTATTATTATTATTATTATTAAAGGTGACCCTTAACCATCCCCCACCCCTCGTCGCTGTGCACGTAACTAAAGGGGATGCTAAACGGAGGCAAACAAAACTAATAGAAATATATAATAGTAACTAGGATGAGTGATTGCTAAACAAGACCTAAAATAAATCATGAATAAAGGCTTGACAGGTCACGGAAATAATACCATCATGGCACTTTCTAATTCAGACAGAAAATAGCTTGAATAGGAACGGAATGAAATTTTATCATCTAGAAAAAGAAATTGTCCATAAAATTATGTCCCTTTTCCATGTTGTATGTTCGACGCTATCCGATGATTTGACGCCGTTTGTACCTTGTTCGGCATGTGCTCTGATTGCTTCGTTCAGGAATCCTTTCCAGTCCTTACATATGTGAATGACGTCTCTTAATCAAGACAAATTGTAGTATATTGAGTAGAATAAATGTCGAACCCAGCATTGGTGTCAGCGACCAGTTAATGCGGTATTTAAATCGGAGCCCCTGGAATATCTCCTCGTCTACAAGTAAAAGCTATTCATTCAGTTCCCATGTAAACCAAATGTTCGACACTGCGGTTGGCTTATTACCATGTTTGACCAAAGCTTAATGGTCGTCAATCACTTTACTTTCTTTGTCGTGGGACTTTTTCAAACAGGTGGCTGACACAAATTATGCTGCAAATGATATAATTCGTGATGGACTTAACTTTCAGTGTCATTATCGCTTCTCTTCGGCTGAAAGTGATCACTGCATTGGCTTGGTGTATACTCTGGCGTATAGTAAATATAGGCTAATATCTACCCAGTCACCTACCAATTGTTGTTAATGACGTCACTGTAAAGAAAAGGCCATGTAGAATGCTCCAGTCTAATTTGTTTCCAACTGATACGGCCTCGAAGGCTCTCTGCATGAAACGCTTAAAATCACTTTCGTTTATTGAAATGTTAAACTGAATTCTGAAGTCATGTTGGAGTTCTTGTAAGAGTCTCCAGTAAGCATCTCTATTATTCTCAGGTTTTCTTTCAATAAGATAAAACAAGCATCCTCCAAGGAAAGTGTAAATATACAGCAGGGATGCTCTCTGAATACTTTTCTTGACAAGTTCATTCATTTTGAAGTGCTGGAAAGAAAGATGAAAAACAACATGACTAATCTGATGTCCAAATCGACATGTAGATGATGAGAGTCGAACTTCATGTTAAGTTAACAGTCCGAAAATGATATCAACTTTTGGCTCCAAGGTCAAAAGAGGTCAAAAGCAGAGCTGAGACACAAGTAGCCGCTAATACGCCTCAGCATTAGTGAAATGTTCAACTAGTTTTCAACTGCTCATTTTGTAACTATCCCATGTACCTCATTGTTTAGTGTTTACCTTAATCATATTCCTTGCCACGGAGAATCCAACAATTGCATTTCGAACTTGATGGAAGATGCTCCTCAGGCAGGGCCTCACTCATTACTATTACTGCATTTTCTTTTGTTATTGACTTGGTTCAGTTACGAATGTCAAGGAGGGTTTGACCTGCACATTTCCAACGAAATTGAATGCTTTGGACTGAAAATTTTAGCTTTGTGTACAACTTTTTAACCACTTCATCTAACTAAGACTGGTCAATCATGAAGTTGAAATGAGTTAAATTGTGAACAACTATTTGCTGAGTTTAGCTGTGATGAACCGAAAACGGTAAACATGTGAAACGAAGTGTTTACAGTCGTAATCTGCGATACAATCCCTCTCTGATTGATCCCTGTCATCCTGATCGAGGTCTTCTTTGACCTCAAACGCTTAAGATATTTTGGCTGACAACAGGGTCTGTCTTATATGTTGCCGAAACTGAACATATTGCGAAAGCTAAACATGTAAAATGGGATTCATTCCACAAAGTACAGCGTACCACAAAAATAGAGTAATCACTAACCTTACAATTGATTGTGCTTTTGTTCCAAGAGGAAACAGTGCGACTTGTGTTTCACCACTGCAAAACGAGAAGAATCTGTTCAAATTAAAAAGTGCACTTCCTTTAAGATGAAACAAAATTTACCATCCTTGCACTAACAGTCTTTTTCCAAAAGCAACAAACCATCTAGAACAGCAAGTAGGGAAAGGAAATCTTGAGACTGGGCAAAGCCTTTCCAATTCACACACAAAAGTACATCTTGTTATATGACGCGCGACCTCTGGGGCAAAATTCCTTCAGCTGAAATCTTGGCAAAGTGCATTTAAATATATGAATACACTAGTACCATTTAACGTGTTAAATCTTACTAACCTCAGCAATCATAAACACTTACGCGGTGTCTGAGGTTTAATCCACTAAGAACCCCATTTTGCAAGTGATTTGCAAACGGCAATGGCCTTATCACAAGTAGCAAATGTAAATACTTTTATGTCATTTTAGCAGTAAAAGACGCTAAAAGATAAGTCCGTCACCCTATCATTCTCCATGGTCTTTACCTTTTGTAACTGTTAATTATTTCAACATCTTATTATAACGACTTAAGTTCGTTGCCAACTACTACATGGACAGACAGATGAGAGTAGAAAATACTGCTAGTCGCTTCATGCTACAGGAACCGGAGATAAAACGGCCTGATGGGCCACTTGGCTTGTATGCAGACTTTTTTACAGCCGATTCCATTTCATTATCTCATATAAAATTAAATATATTTAAAGGATTTAAACCCTAACGCTAAACCCTAACCCACTGTTTTGTTTGGTATAATACTTTATGCCTAACATCCATTGCTTGAAACAAAAAAGAAGAAATAAGTCCACATACTAAAGGATCGACGTTATTCAACAGGGACATTATTTTTGAGGTCAGGTTGACATCATTACAATTTTCATTTATTTCATTAGTCAGTTCTTGCGAATTATAACGTAAAAAGTTTAAGAGAAAAATACATTTTTTTCATTGAATGGCAGAAACGCGCGTGATCTTTCTTTTTTTCTTTTGATGTTTCTGAGCACTTGCTGTACACCTAAGCCATGTTACTGCTAGACAGAGTGGTTTGACTCCAGTCCAGCGCCTGGGAGGTTCGGTGGCCTCATGGTTAGGATAGAGCGGTCCGGGTTTAAAACCCTGGCAGGGGACATTGTGTTGTGTTTTTGGACAGGACATTTAACTCTCGCAGTGCCTCTTTCCACTCAGGTGTATAAATATTAAATTACAGGTGAATTTAAAGCTGGGAGTAACCCTACGGTGGACCAGCATCCAATCCAGGGGAAATACTCCTAGTCGCTTCATGCTACTAAACCCAGAGATGAGCGCCGGCCTGATGGGCCACTTAGCGCTCGAATGAAGACGTTATCTTACATACCAGCGCACGCGTAGTAGGCCTCTTAAGCTTCACTAGCGAGACAACCACCTGAGTTTTAATGATTGTGTTTATGTTTGCTCTACCAACCTCAAGCGACAGATAATAATGTCAAACGAACATGTTATTGTGAAGATCGGGCTTGTTTGTTTTGGTAAGGGTCGTGTCTTGGCAAGCTTGTAGCTTCAATAGCTGCTTTACTAAGCCGCAGCAGACCGCAATTTTGGGTTATAACCATGATAAACACTGAATTAACAGTCGTTTAAATTTACACCTGCCTCGTGAAAACGCAATACTAATGACAACCGCCGCAATCGACAAAATCTCTCTGCAAACTCACATGATGATATGCATCTTCGCTTGTTTTTTAGTTTGCATTTCGATTTCGAACGATTATTCTGTTCGTACTGTAGTGTTCCCAAACGAACGAAAAAATAGCGCAGTATTTCTAAATCTTTGCAAACTGCTGACAATATGGTTGTATTAATATACACGCATAATTTGGAACGTTTAATTTAGTAGATGTTTTAGAAAAATATTATGGCGGATATACAGTACTTAGCGCGTTTTGTTTGCCATAAACCTTGAGTGTGTAAAAACGTTAAGTGATAACAAATTGTGCCCCTAAACACTTACCGTTTCCATGAATGGTGCCTTGTTGAACTCGATGTCGAACGAACAGAATGTCACGCTATCGGCAATTTTCAGAAACAGTTTAATCAATCATTTCCATTGGTTCGCCGTCGCTGTTAAATTATTCATCCGCTATTCATTGCATTTGCATTGTTATTTGGTCTGTGCCTAACGCTTTCAAGAACTTTTGAATAAGCGTTAAATCCGACCTAAAATAAACGTTGAGCAATTAACTTTTAGCCCACCTAATGTGAGATTTTTTTTAATTATAGAATTGAATGTAGCGATTTTTATTTCTCACAAACATTGTCGTCAATGTTTTTTGTTATTTAAATTTAGTAAGCAATAAAAAGGGGGGCTAGCCATAATTTCGACAAACACCGCACATTTTGTTTGATCATGAAAAAAAAAATTAAAAAAAAAACAGAAGGTAAAGTATCAAAATGAGGCCAAAATTATACAAAACGTTTTGCTTTCCTAAAATGTCAGCTAAAATTGTTTCTTCCACATTTCGACGAGCTAGGAAAATGAAAACTGAACATATGGTTATATTAATTTCCTATCATGCTGTAGAAGGAAGTACCTCGTATATGATTAAAGGGAAGGGAAAGTCTGCATACGAGCCAAGTGACCCATCAGGCCGGCGCTTATCTCCGGTTACTGTAGCGTGAAGCGACTAGGAATATTTCTACTCCCCCCTGGATAGGATGTTAGTCCATTGCAGGGTTACCCCCAGCACTAAAGTCACTGGTACCCATTTATACACCAGAGTGAAGAGTGGAACTGTGAGAGTAAAGTGTCTTACCCAAGAACACAACACAACGTCCCCGGCAAGGGCTGGAACCCGGATCGCTTGATCCGGAGACGAGCGCACTAATCATGGGGCCACCGGGCCTCCATGCAAAGGATTAAGGGAACTACATCACGGTTTGTGCATCTCGAAAAGATTAGCCTAAATTGTTCAATCTCGTCGTTTGTTATCCGTGTTCCTTTATGGTTTATTATTTCTTTGGTGTTTCTCTATCTTAGTAAAATACTAATTTCTGGTTCTGGTTTCAATTTAAAGGTAATTTTGGACTGAGCTCCTTTAAGGGATGTCTTATGTCACACAGCGACATGGTGTCCAAGCTAATAACGGTTAACACAGTAAAATCGACATTTTACAATGGATAATTATGGCTAGCCTTACATACGTATGTTTCGTCCCTGCCAAGGGACACATCAGAGACCTTTCAACTAACTCGTCAAACATCACGTTTGAAGTCCCGCTAGCATCAAAATAATGGTAGCAATCTGGTCTTATATCACATAAGGATTCCCAATTCCGCAATATGCCATTCACAAGCTTGAACTATTTGTACTTTTTAAAGAAACGAAAAATTTTATATAGCTAAAGCCGACAGATCTGATCTGAGCTCATTTTCCAAATGACGCTATGAGATATCACATGAGCACAATACGACTATATATAGATCGTTGATTGTGATCACAATGAACCTTCAGATCACCACTGTAAGTTGTACATATATAGAAGGCTTGCCTGTCCCAGCATCGCCTCAAGACGTGAAACTCAGTGTCCTCTTTGATTTCACACGGAAAATAAACATGATAAATGGTATCCTAACATAGGAATCCATTTACAAAAGTATATGTACATTTGATAAATCGAGGTTGTTAACATGGCCATCCAGATGTTTTAGGCCGACTTTTTTCTTAAAATATGTGTGTCGGGAACTTTTGATTAGATAAGTGTCTGCTTTGTCGTTGACGTGGAGCTAACTTTGAGGGTTGATAAAAAAAACTGTTCCCTTACTAACTTCCCCAAGAGAAAAAATTCATAATCACCATTTTTTTCTTTTTTTTTATGGGTTATTTTAAATTTAATTTTCCTTTTGTGCCAGGTTATATATATAGGGCAAGAGTCTCACGCAATCTCCTGACAAGCATCGAAAACTCGTTGTAAACAAACTCATTATCCCCATTTTATTCATTACAATTTTATTTTCGAGGTGTAGTCATAGTCATAGCAATTTTTCTTGGACAGTTCTGTCCAAAGTGGAAAGGTGCAATGAGGTTAAGCCTATGTTAAGCACCAACCCGTGAGACAAGGCCAGACCACAACACCGGGAACTACGTGCCCAAATCTTTTGGATAAGGAACGTTGAAAGCTAGCCAACAACAGACTGCTGTTCTGAGGTACAATCGTCAATGGCAAGTACTAAATAATCAGTGGCTTAATTTTCACCTGCCCAGTAAACTTAAGTTCCGTCACACACGTATATAAATAAAGATGTAAAACGTTAGCTCTGCGTGAATAGAAATATGAGCTCGCTATTTACACGTTTGTTTTCTCGGATTCTTCTTCATGTTCATATTCCTCTTCTTAAAAAAAACTACTCTGTCTTAAAGAAATGAAAATCCTGGCAAGTGAAGCAAAACAAAAATAAACAAATGGCTTCAATAAAATAGGATTACGAATATTAGAATACCACAAATATGATAACTATGACTCACAGCAAATTATCCAGGCCTTTCTAACAAGTGAAGACCGCAAAGAAATTTAGCGCTATACAAGTATCGCATCTTTAACGTCTTCCGAATTCTGCTTGCCTTGCTTGTGGAGTTGATCATTTGGGTAACGACGAGTCACTAAATTCAGCAGTTACTATCTCTTTACAAGGTCTTGGGCTGAGTCAAATAGCGAGCCAGCTAGTCTAATGGGACTTAAGAAGACTCGGTCAGTTTTTAATTTGACAAGGTCATTCATGT
>OZ026601.1:27582417-27647417 GCA_964020085.1 Micromussa lordhowensis | reverse complement strand
AATGTGTTAGCAGAACACTGCTCCTTCCTTTCGCTCAGGAGAAAGCACACCCTCTTCAAAAGAAGCTCACCCTTGTGGCATGTAAATTATCAGGAATTCTCTCACAACAAGAGGCATTTCGCAAAAAGCTGTCAAAGTCATATTGCAATCCTGGAGGGAGAGTACACATAAACAATATTCCGTCTACCTCAGGAAATGGCTGCTGTTTTGCAGTTCAAGGGGTTTTGATCCATACAAAGCAACTCCAGCACAAGCTTTGGATTTCATAACAGACCTATATGAACAAGGCCTGGGCTATAGTGCTACGAACACAGTCAGGTCTGCTTTATCACAAGTATTACACAGCCCTACCGGAGTTCCATTTGGAGAACTTCCCACTGTAAAACAGTTTCTCAAAGGGGTTTTCCAGGAAAAACCCACATTACCAAGATACTCTGTCACTTGGGATCCTGCTATATTGTTATCTTACTTAAATCACCAGTTAAAGAATTAACTCTCAAAATGTTGACACTCAAGACTGTGGCGGCTTTACTGGGCCTTTTGTCAGCTCAGAGGTGTCAAACCCTCTATTTCTTGGACATTGGAAACATGGTCATAAATAGTTCGATTGCAAAATTCTCAATTGGAGACAAACTAAAACAGACCAATAAAGGGGGCAAGTTTCTAAAGAAACTGTGGTGCTGCGTCGGTGGGAGTATTACAAGATAATTTGGTTTTATCAACTGGGTCGATAATGTGAATTGGCCACCGTAAAGAGATTCGGAAACTGACGTTTCGAGCGTCAGCCCTTTTTCCATGTTGATCTATTTTGTTTATCCAGCACTTCGAATTCCCACCAATTATGATGAAATGTTTTCTTTTTAAACAGGGTAGAATGCAACGGTTACGTAACTACCAACCAGCTCTTTTTAAAACCGAACATCTTCCGAACAGCCTCCAAAGCTTATGGAATATATATCTTATTATTAAAAACTGGATCACTGGATAATGCAATTCGAGAGTTTTCATTGGCTTAGCCATCATGGGCTATGAGCCATTATACCATGCTCTACGAATATGGTTAGCGTACGCGTGATTTTTTTGAGGCGTTTTTATTTATTTATTTTTTTAATTTAGTCTTGCTCTACTTTTGGGGCGTTTTTAATAGAACAATTATTCCACTCGCCCTTGTTGGATATGAGATGATTATAGCCAACTCGTTGGCTATCTACCATCTCATATCTAACGCGCGCTTGTGGAGTAATTGTTAATTAGACGTTTTGGTGTGTAGTATCGCTGTATATTTTTACGAGTTGTGTAGTACTTTGACGAGCCCGTAGGGCGAGTTAAAATACAAACAGCGAGTAAAAATATACAGCGATACTACACACCAAAACGTTTAATAAGAGATTTATCAGTGGCATGAACCGATTGCAGTTTTAACTAATCCTTCTAAACAAAATAGAGGATACATATAAACAGCAGAAAAGTCTCGCATTGAAAACGGTCGTAATGTGGCATGATGGCGAACATCATAAACTACGAGTCAAAATAATTTACAAGGTCATCAACTAATGCTTTTCTATCACTGGAAATCGCCACATTTTTCGCAGTTTTAGTGGATGAGAATATAGCAAAAATATACTTGCCGTTTAACTATTTAGGCATACAAGTTTTGAAATCCAGTACTTACCATTTCTTTACTATGTGTAATTCTTTAGCAGGATCCAACGAGGTAACGTGTTCTGTAAACTTGATCGCTCTATGCATTTACAGATGGTCAATTATGGTAGACTATCATCTGTGAACTGATAGCTCAAAAATTGATCCACATTACAGTGTATATCATATCACATCATTTTACATGAGGTTTGTGTTTTGATTTTGTCCGGCTAATGGTGTGAAACGAGCAAACAAAGCTTATTAGTAAGTTACTGTCTTAATTCCAGAAAACAGCGCCGTTCGATCATAGTTAATAGAGAGGATGGTTGTGAAACCTGGCAAAGTTCTTCGTTTAATTTGTTTTTTATGGCTATTGTGGGGGTTAGCCCTGCACAAAACCTAGCAAAGTACAAAAGCTGGTTATGTCTTCCCATACAACTAACCAATAGAAGCAAAGGGATTAAGTAATTCATGTATCGTCTATGAGTATAAAACAAAAGATTTACAGGGTTCTTCCAATATAACTCTTAGCTTTCGATTCTCGTTACGGTGGCCAATTCACGTTATCAACTCTTATCTTGTAACTCTTAGCCTGTTTGTTTGCTTCTTTGATGTTTACCGGGTTTCTTAACCATTTCCCTCTATTATCTATGGTTCGATGTAATTCGAAGTTTAGATAAATTTTCATGCCGGCAAAGAAAATAATGTTAACAAGCAAAACAGCAAGATAAAAATTAGCATAGATTTTGTTTACTCCTTAGTTTTTGTTTCGTTTGAGAAGATATATCAAGCACTCGAGACAGTGTTCCATCGTCTCACCAAACACCTCGAATTTCGTCAAAATACTCCGCTGCGTGTCGTATTTTCAACTCTCTTCGCGTTGTTTGGATATCCCGATGAAACACCGTCTCTCGTGTTTGACATATTTACTTCAGCAACAAAATCCCATTTATTGCATTGTCGTAGTTGCAGGAAGCCGTATCCGGAAAGATAAAGTCGTAGATTCGCTGTGATCGTTACAGAAAACTTAAGGACGTTCGCGCCCATTGCTACTGCGCATCTCCAGTGCGCACGCTATTCATTGGTCACGCACGTGCCACGTCATTTTCAAGCGCGCGCACGGAGTCCAAAACTCAACAAAATATAGAGCTGATGACCTTTGCGTTAACTTTGTGTGCGAATATTTTTGTTGGATACTCGGTGACCCCCACTTTTTTTTCGGCAGATCAATTCCTTTTCTGCTTCTTTCCATTATACTAAAAAACAAAAAAAAATCTGAGCGTGGGAAGTTTTAATTATTTCTCATATACTACTCAAATAGGGTCGAATTGGTACACCTATTACAGGTGTGCGTGACTTAAAGTTGTATTTTTTAAGGCTAATTCTAGCTGATTTTATGACATATGTAGCAAAGATCTATCATATAGGCCTATATATGCTGCGTTAAAGACACATAACTTAGATATGATTCTTCAACTTAAACATATGCCGATAGTAATGAATCCGGCCAGAATCGCCTCGAATGACTGGAAATCCTAGAAATGCTATGGTCTGTGATACGCCTTATCTTCAAAACGAGTTCGGTGACCCCCGATTTTTTTTGCGTTTTTAATCTAATCTTATCATTTTCTACCTACAGTCAAAGTTTTAAAAAAATCTGTGCGTGGGAAGTTTTTGGGCGCGAACGTCCTTAAGGGATCCTTACGTCAACATGTATATAGTATATCAAACGAACCTGGGAACCCTTGACTTGTACTCCGCCCCTGGGACGTGCACTCTGCCCCAGGGACCTGTACTCCACCCCAGGGACTTGTTCTCCGCCCCAGAGACTTGTACTCCGCCCCAGGGACTTCTACTCTGCCCCAGGGACTTGTACTCCGCCCCAGGGACTTGTACTCTATCCCAGGGACTTGTACTCAGCCCCAGGGACTTGTACTCCGACCCAACCTGGCGAACGGGACACTGAGACCCATGAGAGGAGCCCACCCAGAAGAATATTATGTAGATAGAAATAATAATAACTATAATAATAATAATAATGATGATGATGATGATAATTCGAATGAGTAAAGATTTGGTAAAACATTTGACAATAAAATTCTGCGATAAAATATTATAAAACATAGCACGACGAAATGAAATGAAATGAAATGTTGCACATAAGAATAATAAGACCCAATTTAAACACCCAGAGCGACCCATTAGGGCCAAAATCATTGTTTAACTTTCAATGCCTTTTCATTTATTCATCTCATCACTATATATACTCTATTTCATCATTTTACTTTCACTTGATAATGACGTTCTGGAAATGTCCAAATGTTTTATAATATTTTATCGCAGAATTTTATTGTATGATAATGATAATGATAATGATAATGATAATGATAATGATAATGATAATGATAATGATAATGATAATGATAATGATAATGATAATGATAATGATAATGATAATGATAATGATAATGATAATAATGGTTTCCATAGGATCGCTAAGATCGCTACGATCGTTGAGATAGAGCTATAAAAGTCTTTATCTTTTTCGAAGTGGGTACGATAAGGAATCCGTCAATCTGATTGATTCTTAATTAGCGCCGTCCGGACTTTCTCTCTCGCCGAAGGTCACAGTAACGCGATGTGTTAGCGCGATGTGTGCGTGGAAAAGTTCTACAATGATAAACGTGGTTTGAGAGAGAGAGAGCAAAACGTAAATAGGTTATTTGCAGGCTTAGGGTCGGTCCGTATAGTGAAAAACTCTGACCTCGGGCTTGAAGATGCTGTCCTCGGCCAGCGGGCTCGGGCAGCATTTTCAAGAACTCGGGCACAGTTTTTCACTATATGGACCGACCCTAAGCCGGCAAATTACATGTACATCTCAGTGATCGTTGTCGCTACGATTGCTGAAGCGATCGTATTGATAATATGGAAAGTGGTCTTTATGATCTCTACGATCGCTGAAAAATTGTTCAAGAAACGTGTAATATTTAACGATTATCCTGCGAAATCGCGCGGAATATCGTCTGATACTTAGCCGACGAGGCCGTAGGCCGAGTCGGCTAAAATCAGATGATATTCCCCGAGATTGAGCAGGATAATTTTTTTATTATTCAACAAATTGACAACAAAACAGTCTAACATTTTTAAATCTCTCTGTCGACATTTTCTCACTTCACTTTTTCTTCCCACGTACGAAGCTACGTATACCGCCGGATATCTGTTACCTACGGATGACAGATATCAAGAGCATCATGACCATGTTTGAATAGTGTTACAATTTGTTGAATAATAAGGATTGTTGTTTGAACATATGAGAAGCACTCTTCCGACATTGTAGATTCCAGAAGAATGTTTTTCGAAGGTTGTCTATCTCTTAAGTGTTACTGTTCATAAACTTGAGAGAATTCGTCATCTGTTCCGAGTTCTTGTTGTTTGGACCTCAAATCATCTATTTCGATCGTCTACTTAAGACATATTGCTTCAATGTTTAGCAGCCTTTTGTTAGTATTTCGTTGGAAATTCTTCCTCAGCTCCTTGATAATGAGGTCAAACTTAGCGAGGACATTGATGCTAAGAAGTAAAAAATCCCTTAATGTATACATGTTGTTATTAACTTATATCATTGGGCGACTATCTTGTTTGTTTTCTGTTGTCGTTTTTTAGAAAAAGTATGGAAAGACGCCATAGAACCTTGTCAGTTCTTTTCTCATAAAGAAATAAAGCAAAGCACAAATGTATTTTTTTGTATTCATTTACGGTTATTTCTCATTATAAAAAAATTTCCTTCAGTTTTATGACATAAGCTTTATCCTACATTCTTATCATTTCCTACGACTAACTAGCACTTAATAAATCTTTCCTTTTTTGCATACAGTGTCATGAATACTGCAATGTATGTAAAGCAATTTACACTAAAATTTTATCTATATTTTTTTATATTTATATAATTATTTCTAGCAATACTAGTCAAAGGCTATATGCCAAGCTCGATAGATTCAAGTGTAAAAAAATTAAAAGTTGCAAAATCTCCGTTGCCTGCCAACATTACATCCCTATATTTTTTTAATTAGTTCTTTAATTCCATCAGCCAATTCTTACACCAGCTATTACAAACTGAGAAGGCACTTGCCCATGAAACGAGAATTATCCCTTCTCTGTGCCATTTTGCTGTTCCTTTCGAAAAACCCGTACAGAGGTGAATTATCCGAGGTTAGTGTTGGATAAGACTTGTTTGTCATAAGGAAGATACAAATTTCCAATCCATCTATCAAGTATTGAAACGTGGCCTTTCGGGCTACACTTCAATGTTCTATTTCACTTAAAACTAGGTCTGTTTTGTTTTTCGTTCTTACAAGAACCCTCGGCTAAATAAAGGGAATTTTAGCCAGTAAGGCTAGGCATGTAAGATATCAAGCATCGCGTGTTGACCACTGGAAGAAGGCTAAACAAACGCAATCTTAGACAATAAGCTAGACATGTAAGATATCGAGCATGGCGTGTTGACCAATGGAGTGCCAGACTCGGCTCTTTCTCGTAAAGCTTTTATGACGTCCCCCTGACTACATATATGGCTAAATTAATGTTTATGATAATACATTAAAGCAATGATTCGATATCAGCAAAACCCCATAATTAGTAGAGCGCATTTCGCATTGGGTTGTAATTGATAAAATCGTCTTTCATTGTATTAATACTAAAATGAAATCAATGGTAAAATACGTGTTCTGGTAGAGTGTTAAATAGTGTACGTTCCATTCCATGTACAGGGCGGATTCAGATCTACCCACTACTTTAACATCTCACATTTCTTGGTATGAAAATAATAATGCGCAGGGTTTTCAAACGGAGCATGAAAATCTAGGGGTCTGGCCTTATGAACGCGCCCTGTTAGCCAACACTTCCGTGGGGCTGAGGGGAAAAAGCGAGCAGCTCCCTGAGCGAAACAAAAACCTTGACTTTTGCACGCTGTCGATATTACTACAGACTTACAGTTCACGGCTTCTGGGATGTCCGTTACTGTAATATCGAGCTGCTTATATACCTCTTAACAACACATACTGTTGTTATCAACTTTAAACTGACTGAAAACCTACAACTAAGTAGCTTCGTTTTCTCTATGAAGACCTGTCCAATTTAAGTTATTCCATTCTCAAATCACGATATTATTTTAAGCAGCTCATGAAGACTTTTGTCTCACACGAGAGTTTCTGTTTGCGCAAATCTGCATCTTGGGTCTTCCTCGATATCCTCACTTTCATCGGATTTCCACCTTTCTCTGTGGTACATAGAAAGAAATTTTCTATGACACAGTGTGCCCAATATACAAGCGATCATTGCAATTGTTAACTGCAGAAAAAGTCCACTGAGATCCTCCACCTTCAATTGAGCAGGAGGAGTTTCTCTCTTGCAGGAATACTTTGAAACCCAAAACTTCTGGATGTAGTCTGTAAGCCCTTTGGCTTTTATATTTTGAAGAGCCTCCGAGAGTGGAATAAACAAAGGATTGCCTTTTTTGACTGCAATTGATGCCCCGGACATCGCGAAAGGTTCGCCAACAACTTTGAGCTGACAGTAAGGATCATTCATTGATTCGTATTCTAGACCAACATGGTCAGCGACAAAAACATCCAGCTTCCTGTTGAAGAAATCAAGCAAAGACTCATACAGTGCATTCGTTGAACCAAAAGTAAGATAACCACTCTGGCCAATCACAAGTTAGACTGAAAATCAATGGAACCAATTAACAGTTAAAGCACGCATTTGACGCAATGCGCAGAGAAACGTCTCTAAGCCAATCGCTTAGTGACTGATCCACTTACAGTGGTAGGCAAGATCCTCTGACAAAACCTATCGAATTCGTTAATGAAAAATAAGTTGGACCGGCATTGACTCGCTTTACAAAATCTAAAGTGATGGAAAAAATAGAAGCATTCTGGTGCTAAAAATGTAAATGTAATTTATTTGCCCAAGAAACACAGAAGAGCTCCCATGAACTCATTACGCAATTCGTGCATCGAGATTGAATTAGAATTGTTGGTGTTTTGTGGAGACAGGATAACAGAGGAACCCGAGAAACACCTTCGGAGCAAGGACGAGAACCAATTGTAGGCCTTTATTCTATCCACACTATGGGAAAATGTTACATTAACTTGGCACCTTCAGTCAAAGAATACTTGTTTGAACCATCAAACATAAATTTAATAAATTAAAGAAAGAAATAATAAAACGCTTCAGTAAAGGCGGACAAGAAAAACTGGTTATTGCTGGCAAAAATGGCTTGTTGGCTATTGTTCCGTAAATACTTTTTTGCTGAAAATGAAATAAATAGATATTGTTATTGTAGATCAAAAACACACGAGGAGCTAGGCCTACCCTGTTCTGGCAGCTTGCACCCCTTCTGAGAGGCTTTTGACGTTGTTGCCTTTCATGTGGTACCAAACGTGACGAAAATACGTATTTTCGCTGTTTTTGAAATAGTCAGCCATGTAGGATCCCTCGATGGTTCCATACTTGAAGCCATCTGGAGGCCGCTCAATCTGAAATGTAAAACGAAGACGTTACGTGGTTAAGTGCACACTTAATACATTGTACTTGTCTTGATCTCATCGATGGGTTGTGTTGATTTTAATTTGTACAAGGAGGCTTGGGAAGTTTCCGCCACGACCTTTCCCTCCGAAGTTGTTAAAAACATTGAACCTTTAGACTCAATCGGACAGATGTTAAATAAAGAGATATAAGTGTCATACCTTGAGGTCGTAAATGTCCTCCACAGGAGTGGTCGTATCATCCACGATAAGAAACGCTGCTAAATTGGCTGAATAAAACGACACGAACACGAGCATCGCCATTCCAAAGGCAACCGAGGAGAGCCGAGCGCCGTTCGTCGTTGGTTTTGACTCGTCTGCAGGGCGGCCAAAGGCAAGAGCGAGGGCATAACATACAGCATTGTCAAGTGCAAATGCAGGGTTACGATGGAACAGCTTGTTCGATCCTCGGACGGGACTGATTTTCTCAATTCCCCACAGAAAGAATATCATTACCCCTAGGCTCCCGAGCAGCGTGAGCCAGACCGGAGGAGTAAACGGTCGTAGATAAGACAACCAGTAAATTTGGTTGTCCTCACGTTCGCTTTCCTTCACCAACAAGCGAATACCAGAAGGCATGTATGGTTCAGTGAAATCAAGAACGGTGGCCCTTCGCGAACTTATGTACAGATCAAAACTTGCGTCACCTCTGCCGCTAAGGAGTTCCGACACCACCCCATTCCAAGTGTCGTTTGTGTCATCGTACACTCCATACTGTCCATCTAAGCTAAAGAGCAGCTCAGGTATGAAAGGATACTCGTTCATCACACTCTGCAGCACATCGATGACAAAACCATAGCAGCAACGCTCAATGCTCTTCTTGCCGTCCGGAGTTTCTATCATTTTAAAGCACGGCTTCGAATTGGATTGGCACGGTTCTCCATTTATTTTTGGTTTTGACATCACATTCGGAGGATACTCGTTTAGAAGGATTTTAAGTCGACGCAAGTGACCTGGATCCGTGATGAAAAGCTTGTCATTAGACCAGTACCCCAATTGGTTAATTTCTGATTGTATACCACCGATATGGCGTTCGCCAACAAACATCATCTGACACACAACATAACCAAGAGGCACTCGGTCCCCGCGGTCATCAAACTTTACTGGTCCCGATGATCCATGGAATTTTACCTCGGACAACAGTCTGGGTAGGGAAAGGAAAAAAAAAACATATCAAAAGGGCACCCTTTACTAAGAACAAAACCATGTAACCGAATGAGGGGATTTATGTTCTATCTGTGAGATGATTAGCCGAAACAGTTGAACAGGCGACCAACACTGATCCATGACGAGACAGAAAAAAATTAGAAACAGGTTACTTTTTTTAGCTTAAGGACTTGGAACACAACTACACTAACGCCAGGGAAATTTGCCGTTTTTCTGTCGGTTACGTACAATTTTTATTGCTTGAGATGTCACTTTCTCAAACTGACAAAATAAATCACTAAGTTTTTACAACCCTAATGGTGAATCTGATCTTGGTAAGCACAGAGTTCTACGATCTGAGTTATCTGTTTTCTCCTTGAGTTTTAGTGTCGATTGGGAATGTATAGATAGATTCCAGACACTTACAACACCTGGAGGTTTGTCAAAAATACTCTGTGCGTGTAGCATTTTCTCAATCTCATCTTCGCGGTGTTTGGAAATGTGGTAAAACATGGTCTCTCAGTTTTATATATATACACCTGAACAATGGCACCAATTCCATTAAACACATGATACCCTGTAAGATATAGCGGTCGTAAGGTCACTCTTGAGCTGCATTTTATTAAACAAACAACGTTAAGTAGGGCGTGTACACTGATTCAGTAGACTCACCTACGCATTTCGTCCATTGTAGGGCAGGTACCAACTTGGGGGTCACTTCTTCGTGCAAGAGCGAGGCTTATTGAACGAACGGCATCGTCGACAAATCCACTAACCGTGACTTCCTTAATATTTGTTGGTGTCAGAGTGTAAATCACATCTGGAAACGAGGTGTTTGTAAATGTCTCCACGTCCAAATCGGACACAAAAATCCACGACGATTGAGAAAAAGTTTCCTTGGCCTTGAAGATATCATTAGCCATTTTGAGATTGTTTGTTATAAGGAGAATGGCATGTGCATCTTTACCTAAATCATGGAAGCTATAAGATAACTCATCAAAAGAAACGTCCGGAGTATACAGCAACCAGTCTATCATTTCTAGATTCCATGGGCCAAGGCTTTCTTCCAGCAAATTCACAAGACGATTTGATTCGTGCACACCATCCGTTACGACGACGAATTTCTTCCAGTTTAAATTGTGGAAGAGCGCCAACAAGGCGCTTAGCTGTGTCTCTGTGCTGGTTGTTCTATTCACAGTGGCAACACGAACTGGGTCGTATTTGTAATTTATCTCCTCATTCGGGTAATCCAAAGAGAACTGCCAGGAGAAAAATACATTGGTAGAACAGATTAAAGTTAACTGAAAAACTTAATGTGTGGGGGCAGGGTCGCCTAATAGTTAGGGCAATGCTCTATTTGTCCAACTAGCTTCAACTCAGACGCATTGAATACATTGATGCGTTCATTTTTGCGATGTAACGCTGATTTAGATTTGCCCCAAAACAATGAAGCTTTCTTCTACTGTGTTCATGTGAATGCCCATTGAGAAACAAACACTGATGAATGGGTTATTGCCCGGAGCGTCTGACTGTCCTTACAGTATTTACAGGATTTAAGCGCTCTGACATCTTTCTCAGCATTTCTTTCATCTACCGTCAATTCTATAGTATTGCTATTTTAAAAATGAATTATGCTAACCTCTTGAATAGCTGTTAGTATTTTCAGTCCATGACCTATCGCAAGGTCGAGAACAATCCGTCCATTGCCATCCTCAGCTGCGTAGACCATAAAACAAGATCCACCTTGCAATGCTTCATCAGCAAGGTCTATCAACTCAGAAACACTCGTGTCGCTCTTTATAAGAAGCGTCCTGTATGTTAAGATGGGAACACATTCTTCTTGTCTCAAAGAGTTATGTCGCGAGATGGCGTTCGTGAAACTTTCTACAGAAGAGATGTCGTCGAAATCAAACACTCCAATAAGATCTAGTGATCGCTTTTCCTGACTACTGCATTTGCTTTCAGAAAAAGTGTAGTTCACTCCCAGAATAACGAAAGCACACAACGCTGCCCTTTGCAGAATGTTCATGTCTTTTCCTTGTTTTAAGACATCAACTTTAAATCCTGCAATATGCTCTCGAAACTGATGCGCTTATATACTCTACATCGAGCTTTAAGGATCCAGTTGAGGTCCAGTGCCGTTTCTATGGAACAAAAAGATGATGTGAGAGAAGTGGAAAAAAATTGGTTTTTGAATTCCCTAGGTTAAATATTCACAACAAAACCAAACTGCGGGTATCGAACAACCGTGCCATGTCAAATAAAAATCAACCAAGCTTTGAACTGGGTGCAAGGAAACGCAAAAGGACTGTCCTAAATTCTAGCAAGCTAAACCTTCCCGGGCAAACTAATACACACTACCCTACCCGTCAGCAATAAAGATATTGTTAGGTAAATACGATCAAGAATTGTTTAATCCGTTTAAACAGGTGTATGATACTAAATAATTAGGTTGTCTGTAAAGAACCACAGGACTGGTGGCAATTTCAAGACAGCTAATTAAAGAATAAGCAGTTACATAGCCTTACTAAATGGTATCACTGATAAAAGAATCGGCTGCTAGAAGACGTCTTTAAAATTCAGTTTACATCGCAATTTTTTCTTTGACGTCTGAAGAAACAATATAATGCAAACGAAAGACCGCGTCTATTTAATGGATCGTCCTGTGGTTTTTTCATTGTCCAAGAGAGAACAAAAACACAATCACGCTTTCAACTTATGCAATCGTTCTTCTTGAAGCTCGAGTTAGGACTTCGCATTAATATTTTGCTGTAAAATAGGGTATTTCAAGAACACAGTAGTCTGCTACGGTTTCCATCGTCTAATATCAATGAATCAAGTCGAGTATCCTACTGGATGTAAAACAACTGCTCTAGAGAGTACACAAAAGAAGTAGGAGGACAAACTGCATTCTCGGGTAAATTGCTAATTTGGCTTTCACCACGATCCCTTGTAGCGGTTTTCCGTCATATCTTGTGACGTACATCTTGGTAACATAAAGCAAAAAATACAACAGCTTTGTATGGTCAACAAGCAACTCTTCACATCTGAATTGTCATGATAAATTGGTAAATTAGCAACCAGCAAGCAACCTTTTGATCGAAAACAGTTGTATCTGACTTAATATTCTGTTAACATATAACTTGGCTTGCCGTTTAGTGTCTGGATGAAAGAAAGATAAGCGAGAAAAAGTTCGTCTTCTCTCTAATTTGAATCTCAGCTGACATTGCATGAGACATAAGTGACAGCCTGTGATTTTTATTTGTCAAGAGACATCTTCAAATAACTGTTTAAAATGAAATATCACCGTTTTAAACGCAAAACGACCGAGCATGCGATAAGTCGACAATCAAGGACAGACCCATATGGCCAAGGATCTGCTAAACAATCGCGCCTTACTGTTTGTTACAAAACACATTAGAAGCAGCGATTTAGTAATAAGGAAGGCGAATATGAAGCACAAAATGAATAAAAATTAATTCACAATGTGATTATCAATTAATTTGTGCAATTAATGATTAGCGTAATATAGTAGTTATTTTAACATTTAAGCTTACTCATAACTACTTAATACCTTTTAGTTCTTTTCTTATGCATTTTTTAGATATAGTTGTTGTGTGAACAAAAAAGATAATAAATGTGCTTTCATTACATAAAGGATGATTGATCGTCAGACAGCTAACATCTAACACCCTTGTACCACCAACACCCCACTGGTATGTCAATTGAAGCACAATGCATCGTGCTAAATATCAGTGTAGTTCTTTAACCATGCTATCAACTTATTGTCATAAGGGGGCACATACGATTTATCTTCATATTTAGGAACATCCTTAGCTCAAGTACTTTATCTCGTATTGGCAGCACATCGCTGACAATTGTTAAGAATCAGATTCGGCATTATGTTATTGATCCACGACAAGCCGAATCGAAAGGCATGATATCCACATATTTGCGTCGTTAAATTTTTGCCTTTCCAATAACAAACAGCCGTCCAGAACATGAAAAAATCTCATGTCAAAAAACATGCCATTAAGCATAACCATAACATTGGCAAGCTAGTTGTGGAAATGTCCAATAACTAAGCCGTTAATCTACGGAATAAAGCTAAAGCCCAAAATTCAAAATCAATTTTGCGGCCGATTTTTGTCTAGATGATTCACGTGGAAAAACTACAAATAGACAGCACTCACAGGCGTGCTCCTCGAACGCATGTTTGCGTCATATTCTTGTGTCGAATTCCTTTCAATTGTCCTTCGACGATGTGACACCGACAATCATTTTCCAAATCCACCAGTTGAGGTGCCGGGGTTACCAGCTATCGAGGCAGGCCCACAAGTGGATCGCTTCCCTCTTGAAATGAAAGGGGGAACTAACGTTTAAACTAGATGATGGTTCCTCTTTTGTGGCGTGAACTGGGCATCCTTCGCACATTTGCAGTTGCTGAAGCTTGGTTAGATAGAATTTAATCTGGAAGTCAGCCACGCCACACGCCTTTGCACGGCATGGAACAAATGGGCGCACGCGAAGAACCAACAAAGTCTAATTGCTCGTCGTCGGAAAATGATGTAAAGCGGAAATGCTGGTCTTTGAATCTCTGTGTCTTAACTTTAAAGTGAGGATATCATAACGATACTCCGGTCATGTTAACGGAAATAAATACCGCTGCTATGCCCAACGCATTTAAATGCTTTAATTTCTAAGTGATATCCAGCAACTTTGGGGGAGAATGTTTTGATGCGAATAACTTCAGAAATGTAAAATCCAGTGTCAATAGAAGATAGCAGTTCGCATGAATTCTCTAAAATGGATATGAGGCTTAGCCTTGGAATAAACCCAAGCAAAAGCGGTGTTTCGATAGCTCTTTTTTTCGAAAATCGATGAAAAACTTCAACAACGTAATTAGCATATACCCAGTTCAGCCCAGCGTGGCGCTTGTAGTTTGAAATTTGCATCAAATAACCACCTTCGGCCACAAGTCGCGTTGCCTGAAGGCAAACAACAGTACAATAACTCCATTACACTAACAAGGTCTCGCCATGAATTTAAATTAGTTTCATGAGGAAAAAAATACCAGTTGGGAATTATTTCTTCCGGTGAGCTTTTTAACTTAAATAAAGCTTATAAATTTTCTTATGATTTCCCAAGGACGAGGTGGTATCGCATTTTTTATCTGTCTATTTATCCGAATTTTCCTGTCAAAATAAATGAAAGTGAATAATGAATGAACAAAATAAAACAGGAAGAGATAAGATAGCGAAAATTTTGATGGATTGAATTGTCACTTGCTGGGCAAGAAGAATGAAACTATTTCGAAATTAAATCCAATTAACTTGCAGGGAAAAAATGTGAATATCAAAACAGGCTTTGCGCCCTCTAGTCTACTCAGTTTTTATTCGTTTTACTTAAGATTTCTTGCCAAGAAAAGCAAAGATATGAGGTTCTTTCTTGCTTTTCTTGTTTTGTTGAGACGTTAATTGCATTTAGTCTTTTTAATCACCTTTTCTGCTAAGATCGAATATTTATAACGTTTCATGTTCAAGTATAATATTACATATGATCACGGTATTTAAGCTATTACATATTTCCCACAGAGTTCAGACAAGGAATAGATTTACAATGTACATCAACCATCATAATGCCACTATACCTTTTGGTCTGATTGCCTTACTTCACTGCTCTCTCTGTCTCATCTGATTTAGTGATTTTTGTTTTCAAACAAACCCATTAATCCACTAATACTTTTTTTATTGTAGCACACACTATTTATTCAAACGCGACACTTATATTACATTCTCGTTGCTCTTAAAACCTCGTAAAACAAACAGACAAGACGAAACGAGAAACTCATCAGCTCGGTGCCAGCGTGGAAATGATGTAAAAACAGTGATGCACTATCAAATTCTCACAGCCAATACGAAAGGAAATGTATGGGTGTTAGTGACGAGAATAAGTATTTCGACCAATGTGGGAGGCTGCGACAATTGCGAAATAAATACGGCGGATTAAAAATACCCTTTGCGAACAATAAAGTTTGATTTTTCAAATGTTATATATTTGCACTTTGCAGTTTGACCGATTACAATCGTCCTTCAATTAGCTTTTCGGGAGCGAAAACAGATAAAGACCTAATTGGTTGTCAGTCATGTAATAAAGAACCGTACAAACGTGGTAATAAGTTAAATACACGATACATGTACATTAACAACTAACAACAAATTCCTACTCACTCGTTTTAATTGGTTTGTAAGCTTCATTCCCCAGAGCTTTTTTAATAAATATAATATAACACACTCTATTTTGAGCCACACTTACTGCACCAAAAGAATATCGTAAATCCAACCTGAAAGGACTTCACGTGCAATTACCATTTCCGTATCTATCAACCGACTATGTGCTACATGTGTTATTCACCGCAAAAACTTCGATTCGTTTATTTTTCCCTGAATTTATACCAGACAACGGCTTCATTCTAAAATGGGAATGAAGTTCTTTATCGATATTTGCATCTTATAAAAATTAACTGTCTAAACATAGATTAACGTTTGTCTTGCACTTTGCCCGCAATGACAGAGCAGATGCTGTGCTTGAAATATTTCCTGTAACCAACAAAGACCTATTTTGTTCGCAAATAAATTATGCATGTAAAGGCTACGTCTCCAAACGATTCTTGATCGTATCACAAAGAACAGTTTTATGTGACTGCAAAATTAAATTGAACTTTTTTCGCCAATAGATTGAACATAATAAAAATACACCAATAAATGTCTTCTTTAATTTTGGACTTCAACTATTTCTTTTTCTCCTGGTTCTCCTTTATTTAAATGTTTATGATGTTTATTTTTTCGAATCGTAAGCAATGCGTCTTTGAGGCAAATAATCGATGCTTTGAATTTTTTTCTTTCGAAATGAGTAGCGTTTTGTGAAGCCATTAAGCAACGCTATTTTACCGCCAAAATTCCATAAGTAGCCGCTACTGGTAAGACTGTAAAACTGTAAAAAGAAAACACTCCTGAAGCGCGGTCAAAGCGAAAATTTTGCAATTGACTTTCCGACGGTCTTGTCGATACGACGTCCTCTTTTCTATCTTTTAAAAAAAACATGTTTGACCTTTTCAAGATACGGGATTTGTCAGACTCCTTTCATACGCGATATTCCAAGGTATCTTTTGAGAAGAAGTAGGTTACAGGTGAAATATCCTGCTGTACTTACCTCATATTTTATGCACGCTCGACCATGTACGCCACAGTATCTCGTCTTTCTCAATTCACCATATCACTGAATCGGATAATCCAGTCTGGATATTAAGCCGTATTAAACACCAATGAGACTTCAACCACGATATCTTCCCTTTCCTCGAGGCTTTTCACGCCCTTGTAGGAATTGTTTAGTTAACGTCTTTGTGCTCTAAGTAGAGTTTCTATTTATCGAAAAAAATATGCAAACAAATTAAAACGCAAAAAATTCAAAAGCTCTCTTAAAATTCGAGTACCCCCTTCCGAGAGCGAATCTTGAGATTCAAAGGAAAGAAAGAATAGCTGGTAATGACCTTTTGGAAAAAAATAATGGCAATTGATGTTTGGGACAAAACGCGATAGTTTCCCCATATAAATTAATTCCAAAAATATCTGAAGAATGTTACTATCAAGGACTCCTTACCGTTTGAAGTTGTCGAAAACACAATATCATTTGGTTTTGTGATGTACAGAAGACAGTTTCTCGTCACAAATGTGCACGCCGTCCCTTTCCCAATAATGAAAATTAAAATGGCTTAATTTTGGAAACCGTACTTATTTATTAGACTGCCGTGTGAGGGCGCCGCAAAATTCTGCTTTTAATTATAGGCAGCTGACTGATTTTCTCTTTTATCATTTTTTTTTTCAAACCGCTAATAAAAAAGTAATGCTCGGTACATGTGCGCACAACTTTGGGTGCGTTTTAACTCTTTGTGTAATTCAAATTTAATTCGAAAATTACAAAAATATATCTCCTTCACGCGCTCAGTTGTTTTGAAAGGCCGAGGTTTTATTACCCCAATTTATCACTGACACTACATTACATATTTAGGGAGAGCCATGGGAGAAAAATATTTTCCACGAAGACAACCAATGCAAACCACTTTGCAATACTCATTTAAATTTGGAAACTTCCATTGTTGCTTTTTTTTCTCTGAATTACTTCCCACTCGTCACCAACGCATACATGTAGCTTCCGTAAGGACAGTAACCTCAAGAACTTGTATTGCAACAGCAACGCAATTTAAAAGGGATATCCCGTGAAACTTGGATCAAAGAATCTCTTTTAACCTAACACCGCGGATTGCTATTTTGGAAGTAAGGCTTTCTGTGCCAGGTTTTAAATACCTGAAAGCTGACAACGATGCCTTTCTTCAAATTCTGGTATTGAGAATTTGGTGATATATTCATTCCGACTTCGTTCCTTTTAAATTTTAATACATATTTTTTGAAATTTATTCTACGTAAACTTAACACTATCTCTAGTGACCACTTTTCGCTCAACGACGAAAGGCCCCGGGAACGAATCTGTTACTTACTGGAGAGTGTTAGATGATGGGTAGGCGTGGACGCAGGGGTAGGGGTAGGACGTAGGCGTGGACGAAGGGCTAACGCTCGAAACGTCAGCTTCCGAATCTCTTTACGGTGGACAATTCACATTATCAACCCAGTTGATAAAACCAAATTAGCCTGGGTACGAGTTAATTTTAAACGAACATGGCGCCCACACTTTGTTTGTATGTTTGTATGGAAAGTTTGTGCGTTGTTTAATGTACTTTGACATTGAGAAAGCTTTCCCGGCTAAAGAGAAGATCTGTAGTCGCGACACAGTGCGACAGTGCTTTCGTAATATTTTTCGCAATTTACACCGAGTTTTCGATCATCAAGACTACCGTAATTTTAAGAATATATTATTTGCAAGTAGAGCTTCAGGAAATTCACAGAGTGATCAATGTAGGCGACTGTCACAGTAAATGCAATTTGTCGTCTGGCTATGAATCGAAAACTAAGATGAACAAGTGGAAGGCAGCCAGCATACAATGGTACGAGAGCTACGATCAGATACGGTTTCGCAGAGATAAACGTAAGTAGCGGTATACAAGGACGAGACAAATGACCAAGCAATATACAAATGCTAAGACTCTTAAACAATACCATGGTTATCTACTCAGTGTGCCGGGTGTACGAGGGTACAACACTGAAGACGGCAAATCAAAACCTCGGGGACTTCACACTTTACATTTCAGTTCACTCAAAAGACGGTGTTTGCACAAAATTTACCGGTACCAGAACAGTATTATGTCATTACACGGTACATCGTGAAGCAGTTTCAGCTGAAACATGGTCCATTCATGTATGGTTCATTGAGCACTGTTTAGCAAGGGCAGGTGGGACAACGTGCCAAGCCACCGTCAGAGAGAAGCTCAGGAAAAATAACTCAACACTGTTTTCGCGTTTCTCTAGTGAAGCATTGACACTTACAAATTGATGAAAAAGTTTCATTAATGAACGAAAACTGGTTCATCTGGAAGAGTTATTTCCTTTGAGAGCAGCGTTTTTCATTTGGCCATCGCGGCATTTATTTGACGTCGATTGATTCAGTGACAGCAAGACGATTGTCGGACGCAAGTTTTTCCTCAAAGAATTGACACCGAATATTTAACAACACAAGTTGTGCTTAAACGTCATCTGGGAGGGAAAAAATTGATCATGGGAATTTTTCAAGAACACAGAGAAAATGGCTAATGAAACGTACTACCCAACGGCACGGTCAGTAAATTATGATCGCTAAGGATGCAAATTGAAACAGATTATTTGAACTCGAGGGGCAACAATCCCTTGGATTTCACGCCGGACAAAACAGTCGTTGACGAAGTCTTAGTGGTTGTAAAAACGCAACAGACCTCGTTGTTGGAAATACTGCAGCGAGGTTTCGTAGACGTGCATAATTTCGCAAACATGGCGTGCCCGCAACAGTCACCGAAAAAGAAGAAACACAAAGATGCTAACAGCGACGAAGAAGAAGAAGACAAAGAAGACGAAATCCCGACAACTTATGAGTTATGGCAAGATTTCTTGCATAGTCTCACGCTTCACGGATTCCGCTTCATTTTCGAGGAAGGGCCGAAAATTCGGCGAATTATCTGGCTCATTATCCTGATACTTGCGGTTATGATGTTAGTATTGCAGGGTAAGAAAAGTATACAAAAATACTTTGATCGCCCAATCACCACTACAGTGCAGGTGGAGTTTCTGGACGAGATTATATTTCCCGCCGTTTCGATTTGTAATTTCAACTTGTTTCCTTACTACCTTATAAATGGTACCATTGGCGAAAAGGTAAGACATGTTTTATATTTACCTACACATGGATATTTGTATTGAATTTGAAACTAGAACACTCAAAACACGGTTCAACGCAATTTCCCTCAAGCGGTTTGCAAACATTTGATACATTATTACAAAGGAGAAGTTGATTATGGACTATATTCTCATGACCATCTAGTTTGAGGAGACTGCAGTGCACAAATGGAAACTGGAATTTACGGTATTCTCACTAGGAAAATGGGATTTGGGTCGTCAAGACTGGGGATTACAGAAAAAAACAGAGGATGGACTAAGATTTGTGGTGGCAAATGGTGTTTATTCCTCTCCTAACCTTTCAGAACCATCTGGTTTTGATTTTAAGTGAGATCTTAAGAAAGTGAATTAGATACTTTTTATTCTTTTGGATAAACGAGGGTACATTCAAATAGCTATCGTAAAACTGATAGCCGGTTGGGAAGACAAAATACAACCAACCGCATGCAATCGATCAGTGACTCAACAAAGGAACTTGAGCAACTGAATCAATTCTTTGATTCACGGTGTCTTCTATCTTAAGTCACCATGTCAAAAAAAAGTAAACGAGTTCAAGGAAACGAGAAAGAATAAGAGGAAGATTTGATTTCCCAACCATTATTAAAATCTGATTGTGTACGTAATTATAGTAAATAAACAACCAGTCTCATAGTGAATGCATTGTCGAGTGAGGTGTAACTCATTGACTACCAACATGATGAAATGTGGGCTTAGGGAACATTGTCCTGGTACCACTTGTGATCCATCCAGCGAAAAATGCCAGGGAAAGCTGCTGTATTTTTTTCTCGTCCACAATAGACCAATTTCGATATTTAAGATTCAGCCTAAAACAATAGACCTCAGTACGAGGTTCTGGGGAATGACTAAAGAGGTTGTGGGGTTTATTTCCCAGAGCCTCGTGCTGAGGTCTATTGTGTTAGGCTGAATTTTAATATAGCGAAATTGGTCTATTGTGCTTTGTGTACGTCCCGACCAAACAATTTAGGGTTTGGCTCTAAATGGAAGGAGCGTTAATGTTCCCCTTCAAGTAAGGTTTTCGATCGTTTGGTGACACTCTCTCCAGAAAAAAGACGTCTGTAGCATTTCATTGCGTCGCTCTTTTAGGTACCTTTGGCGCTTGAATGGTTAAAACGGAGATAAAATATAAGAAGAAGGCGCAGAAGATCATTTTAACTGGTGTTAACTTTTGCCTTTCCCTTAATCCACAGGTCATGTCGATTCTAGCACCTCAAAAGTACATTGACAACAAGGAAGAAGTGCTGTTCGCGCGTTCGCCGATCCCAAACTTCCTCAACTATCTTCGTCGCCGTCGCCGCGAAAAGGAATCGAAGAAACCCGACGACGATGACGACGAAGATGTGCTCGATGACACGTCGTTCGACTTTGATGACTCTTTCGATTTCGCGCAGTTCGTGAGGACTCATGGGCATCGAATTGATCACATGATCAAGAAATGTCGATGGAAATCGCAACCGTGTGGGCCTGAGAATTTTACTGCGGTAATAACTGAGTTTGGTCTTTGTTACACGTTCAACTCAGGTGGGTACAGTGTAGATCAAAGTTTTATGTAACATCTTGGTCCCTCAGCAGTTTATAGCAGAAACCACCAGCTACACGGAGAGGAAAGAGTTTGACACTGACAAAACGTGAAGCGTGAAACGCGCGCTATTTTGAAGAGAATCTAGGACCCAAAATGGACGCTCGGGGTATTCCTGGGCAAGTACAAACTTCTAGCTCCCCACTTAAACTATGTGTGATTTTATCGCGTCTTCTAAATTATTCTATCTACATAGAGCACCTTTCAAGATACCCTTTCTGAAGTTGTTTGCGATCAACTGTATTGTAAAAAATAAATAGAGGGGCTACGTTTCGAAAGAAACGGTGGTGCTGCGTCGGTGGGAGTATTACAAGATAATTTGGTTTTATCAACTGAGTTGATAATGTGAATTGGCCACCGTAAAGAGATTCGAAAGCTGACGTTTCGAGCGTTAGCCCTTCGTTGGACGGAATAGATTCGTCGATTCACTCCGACGAAGGGCTAACGCTCGAAACGTCAGCTCTCGAATCTCTTTACGGTGGCCAATTCACATTATCAACTCAATTGATAAAACCAAATTATCATGTATTGTAGGAAAGCCTATAATGTCTTTGCATGGTAACTTTGCATGGAAATCAAAGACTTGTTCACGTGTCGAGCTCGAAATGGGAGACGAGAGGCAAGAACAACTGAAAAATGATTTTTTTCACCTCTCCCTCACCAAAGCTTGGCGGATTTTAACAATTTGGCTCATTTTTTTCGTACGCCCTTTGTTCGTAATCTGTCTCAGTATTCTTTACTACAAAATAAGTTCTTCTCCCTTTGACTTTATCATTGCGTCCCTTGTGTTTATTTTCCAAAACAAGCTATTACCTGTAAATGTTTGTAGGGGAACAAAGGTTGACTTAATGTGTACCACGACATAATTCCCTTAACCGGCCTATTTCCTATTTAACAGGTTTAAAGGGTCACCCTCTTCTAAAAGTCCAGCGTGCAGGCGTAGATTATGCTCTCAGATTATCCCTCAGCGTTCAGCAGGATCAATATTACGGATCACTGAGAGACTCATCTGGGTTCAAGGTCATGGTGCATGACCAGGAAGAACCACCGCTGATCAATGAACTCGGCTTTGCAATTCAACCTGGGACGCACACATTTTGCGGACTCAGGAAGGAAGTGGTAAGAAAACATTCCGTTTGTGCCGTGTCGCATTTAAGGTCTGTTCTAAGACAATTACATGCATATTAAAATTGAAGTCGAAATATTATGAAACTAGACGCAATACAGAATTAAAACGGGTCACAGTTGTTCCCACGAATCATCTAGGTTGTTCAAGTATAGTTATCATGCACAAGCGTGGATTTCTTTTTCTTTTTCGTTTCAGATGCACAATCTTCCGCGCCCATTCAAAACAGCATGTGAAGACAAACACTTAGCGGGCTTCAAAAAATACACCAAGTCTGCTTGCCTCCTGAAATGCCGCGCTGATTACGTCATTAGTATGTGTAAATGCAGATCATACGATTTGGAGGGTAAGCCACAGAGAAATCAGTGAACTCGCAGCGTATCTCACGGTATATTCTACTCACGGAAAAAAGGTAGCCAAGTGGCCCATCAGGCCGACGTTTATCTCCGGTTTCTGTAGCATGAAGCGACTAGCAGTATTTCTCCTCCCTTTTGGATGGGATGCTAGTTCAACGCAGGGTTACTCCCCAGCATTAAATTCGCCGGTATCCATTCATACAGCTGGGTGGAGAGAGGCACTAAAGGGACGTTAAGTACCTTGCCCAAGAACTCAGCAAAATCTCTCCAGCCGGGACTTAAACCCGGACCGCTCGACGCGGAGTCGAACGCACTAACCATGAGGCCACCGCGCCTCCACATATTCCACTTTAACCCGTGAATAATATTACATTTTACTAAAAACTGGATCATTGTATAATGCAATTCAAGGAATTTGATTGGCTTAGTGGCCATGGTATATGAGCCATTATACCATGCCCTACAAATATGGTAAGTGTACGCGTCAGCACAGCAGCTGAAATTCTGAAACTTTTTTCCGCGGAGAGAAACAATGACGGCCGAAGAAAATCGTTTCGTTACTTGCATTATACCTCCTTTTCCGGTCCAAGAGAGGATTTTGCGAAATAAAACGTGGCTAGATTTTAGCGAAATTTGGTGGTTGTTTGTAATAAATTATTCCACTCGTGCTTGTTGGCTATCTGTCATCTCATATCCAACGCGCGCTCTTGGAATAATTGTTAACTATAACCATTCCTCCATTTTAGGCGAAGCCCCTCCCTGTCTGCCACAGGAAGTCAAAAATTGCGTTTGGCCTGCAATGGGTAAGTCTAAGAACGTCGACGTCACTTTGAGATGCATTTATTTGTTGTCAGCTCTTGTTTGCATATAAATTTAAACAAATGTTGAATCACAGTTTTGTCTCTTAATCGATATTCAGAAATATTTCGAAACGAAAGCAACAACTGCGAATGCCCAGTCCCCTGTGAGATCACCAAATACCAGGTACAGCTGAGTTACGCCCAGACCCCTGCCAAGCATTTCTCCGAGGTACTGGCGCGGAGAAAACATGTTCGAAAGGACGTCATGAGACATTACCTCAGGTGAGAAAAACAAAGATAACTAACGTGTTAACACAAAGACGGTTTTTGGAAACATTTGATGATAAGGAGAATTTATTTTCTTTTCGACACAAACTCGAATCCTGAATTACCGGCCTTTTTACCCAAATTTCCAGGTAAAACAAACTCATGCAAATAGTATCTTGATGGCCATAGTACCATGTACGCTGTTATGGAAACGCTCTGTACTCCCTTCGCATTGTTAGCTTCCTTAACCAATTGAATCCCGTGCCGCCCGTAACCGGCCGTGACGAGCGTTGGCCTTTGTTCCCCTTCTGACGTCATCACCTTTGCCCAAGTTGGCATCATCTGCACTCAAGTTTTGCAGGAGGAAACGATCTTTCCAATGTTGCCCAGATCAGAGTGATCGGCTCAATGGAGCCTGACATAGGCACGAAAATGCTCAGAAATTTGAGTGAAAAACGCGGAGCGACTACACCTAGCTACTCCATGGTAAAAATTGCCCGTCTCCATGATGCTTTCTCAGAATTTTTGAACTGGAAGCAAGCCCAGTAGATGGTCCATCACTGCCGCAAAAAGATAAGGAAATAAGCTAAAAAGGAAAGGGGAAAAAAAATTAAAAAACCCAAAAAGCCTAAAGACGTAGGTCACTTTCTCGTCCAAAAGGAAAAATGTCGTGAAACCTGGTGCTAGTGGAAAGAAAAGCATGCTATCACGTTGCAAATGCCTTTATGAGTAGATTGGAGCTAATTTTGGCTCATATCCAAGCTGAAAATCTCCCAGATGTCCAAAAATGGGTTCAGCATCAGAACAAAAGTCGCTTGTATTTGAAATCGCAGTTCTGGAGAAATTTAGGCCGTTGTTTAACCATCCGATTTGACGAGTGATTCTTCTCAATTTCTTTAGAGTTGCCTATCGATGTTAAAGGAAAAGAATTACTGATTTCACTGAATTAGCGTTATCTCCTAACAGGGACAACTTCCTCGAGTTAGATGTGTACTTTGAGGAAATGCAAGTCACTCTTATAACCCAGCGACAAGCATATGATCAGGAGAGTTTGTTTGGTGAGTTATACAAAGCTACACAGCCACATGAGCACGTTGTTCTAAGACATAGTCAGCTCCCTGCACATCGGTCTGCCTCCCTGCCTGCTGCTTGTTTGAAAATGCCTGGAAACCTGTCTGTCTGTTGGTCGGTGCGGCCGTCCGTCTTTCTGTCTGTCTCCGTCTTCAGCTCGTCTGTCTGTCTCCGTTTTTCTGCCTGTTTCTTTGAGGTTGCTGGCTTCGTTTATTCGCTTGTTTATTCATTTATTTTACTGTGGATTCGTTGTGCAAAGCAGGGAGGTTTTACATTGAATCACCAAAAATATTCCATTTTCTTTGACAGAAATTAACGGTCAATCTAATAAGCAAGGTCTTACATACAGTACGTATTACATCTCTAGGCCGCCATGGCAGTCAATAGTCGTCACAACATCTATCCTACACTTAATCATGTACTCTTCCTTCTTTTATTCTTTTCTTTTTTTTATTTGTCTTCAGGTGACATTGGTGGTCAGGTGGGATTGTTCCTTGGTGCCAGTATCCTCACAGTGCTAGAATTCGGTGATCTGTTGGCCAGGATTATCGTTAACAAAATAAAACAAAGGAAACGCCGTCGTACTCGAGCTGTTTGATATTGGGAGTTCCAGTGCGCATCTTTGTCTAATGAATAACTTCCACGGAGGTTTAGATTCCGGTTGACCTCTTGGAATAACATGGACATTTGGGTTCCAATCTTCCACCAAGAGGATTGAAACCTAAAGAACTTCATATGTTCGTCTGGAAGGTACACAAGCGCTTGGTAGTAGCTGGTACACGAGGAGTTTTGGCTTTTATCGCGCACTCGACAATTACACGAGATAATGACAAATTGGACGTTACAGACTGTCCGATATCTGGTAACCACGCAGAACACTTTACATAAACGTTCATAACGATATGTTAATACCATACGCTAATTGGTAGCTTGGCAACCTTTCTGACAAACAAAATCACAAAGCCAGCAATAGGCCCTTTGCAGGATCCGGTCACATGGTACGGAATAAATCACGCTGGGACGCAAATGACGCAGTGGGACTTCCAAAACAAAGGAACTCGTACCAGTCCAGCCCGACTTTCCTTTGTTTTGGAAGTCCCACTGCGTCATTTGCGTCCGAGCGTAATTTATTCCGTACCATGTGACCGGATCCTGCAAAGGGCCTATTAAAAACAAGAGACGGGTGAAAAGTCAACAAACAGTGAGACTCTTTCTGCCGTACAACGGTAATCGAATAGAAACGCATTCAAGGAAGTTACAACGCGAGCCGGCCAAAACAACTTCCGATTTAAAGGACACTTTTAAAGAACGAATACTGTTAAAATGTATTCTTTCAACACGAGATAAAGTGTACTAAAGCAGAACACTAGTGCTACCAAGCGGTGTGAACTTGTTACTTTGATGTAACTCTGAAAATCAATCATTTTTTTCACTTTTTTTTCAGCTCAGGTGCGCAATTGCTGCCACTAGTTCAAGTTGAAAAGGCGTAGCATGCTTTACAAAAACAATTGCCAGTACTTATTTTATAAATCTCAGTGCTTTTTTTTTCCAAAAAAACAAAAATAAAACAGTGTCACAGAAATGACGAAAAAAATCAGAAAATGAACTACAATGAACCACTTTATTTTTGAACCAGTGAAATCGATAAGCACTAATCCTTAATTACAACGTGGCTCGAGTTTTAATTTCTCTTTTAAGGTGGCTCAAAACAGTTTCCAGCACTTATATTTGCTTTGGTCGTTATAACCATTCTTTATCACTTGATGCTACAATCATGACATAAAAAAACTGCCCGATCATTGGTGAAGACGTTGGTATCATTTTCGTGACACAATACGTTACCATAGCAACAGTATAACCTCCTAAAAACATCCTTAATTGCAGCTTTAGGGGCTTATAATTAAAAAACGGCACGGTGAAATTTTTTATATTATCAACTTTTGATAAGCATGATAAGATGCAACTTTTGGCTAAGTTTAAAAAAATTCTGTACATGGGGTTCAGAGCCACCTTAAATTTTTGAAAAATTAAGGTGGCTCTGAACCCCATGTACAGAACTTTTTTAAACTTTGCCGAAAGTTGCATCTTATCATGCTTATCAAAAGTTGATAATATAAAAAAATTTCACCGTCCCGTTTTTGAAATATAAGCCCCTAAAGCCGCAGTTAAGGGTGTTTTTAGGAGGTCATCCTGTTGCTATGGTAACGTGTTGTGTCACGAAGATGATACCAATGTTTTTACCAATGATTGCTCAGTTTTTTGATGCCATGATTGTAGCATCAAGTGATAAAGAATGGTTATAATGACCCATCCAAATCTAAGTGTTGGAAACTGTTTTGAGCCACCTTAAAATATGTTTTTAATTCCTGTTTTATGGCGTTGTCAAAACTGGAGGAGAAAAAAAGATATTACTAGAATACCTCAGAAAAGAGTTACTAACTGAAATCCGTTTTAAGTGGTACCTCTTAGGGTTCAAATAAAGCTCGAGACACGCCCAGATTGGTCTCATTTAGGGGTTTAATTCAAATATTCCGCCGAGCATCCACCTCCACCCGGGCACGTTGTCAAGCAGAAGGGTCAGGAGAATAATAATTGATCTACTTTCAAATTCTCAGAACTAACGTTAAATATTATGTATAGTGAGCTTAGTTGTGTATAGGGTACTTCAGTTGACCGTGGTTTTTATATACATAATATTACGACTTACTTTTTCTGACAGCCTTTTAATAAAAATCCCCAATATGAATCTGTTATCTCTCTTTATTGAATTCATTAAATATATCTCTGTCTTTTTTTTTACCAAAACAATGCAGACTTTGACAAACAATTGGCGAAGTATAAACCTAAGCTAGTTTTAACTAAAAAACTGCAATATCGGAACTTATAAAAGATGTAAATTAAATGCTAAATTGTTTCACCAGTTTTGATAAAAAACAATATTTCTCTTAATTACCCTCAATATATAATGTAATTTCTCAGCAGCTAAAAAGCACATAGTGATCTGCATAGATGAGAAAAACGCTTTCTCTTAATTACCCTCAATATATAGTTTATGTATATGATGTAATTACTCTGAACATAATAAAAATCGTTTCAAAGGAATTTAGCAGAGTGATCTGAATACGATGAAGAAATTATATTTAGCTCCTCCCTGCCCTCATCCCCACCCCCACCCCCCAAAAAACCATATCGAAAAACCCCATCAGGAAATTCACAACAATAACGTTTGCGATTTATCTGCAATGCAATTCTAACGATACCTTAAGATTATTAACTATTCAATTTGCTATTTTAACCTACCCCGATGACACTGTTGAACATGTATATATACTCTGTCCAGAAGTAATGAACACGTAAACACACGAGAAAGAGTTCCAGCACATATTTACACTTGCACCAAATTGTTTTTTCCAAGAATGGAAATCAGAGTGGGGAATTCTATAATCAAGCAACATGACAGCAACTTAGAGGACAATTATACCCGCGTGAGATTCAAAGGGCATCTCTCTGACACAGTATAAAATGATGCATCAGTTTTAAGTGTCCACAGAAGCCAATTCCCTATATGAGACGCAAATGCAAGGAAACATGGTAGTTGTATCCGTCCAAACAAATATCCAGTCTCAGACAATACAACTACCACGAATCCCGGAAGGTGCTTCTCATAGAGGGAATTGTCCATTAATAGGCTCAAGACAACGTCTAGGAACAGCCAGCTGGTAGAAGTTAACACATAAATAGAGATGATCACGAAGATTACTCAACACAATTGCCTCTACACTTGGAAGTTAAACCACAAGTCGCCAAGTCAATAATACAACTAAAAATGTCTTGTCAGCAATTCTGCAATGTGCACTCGATCATTCGCGATTCAACTCAGTGCAAGATTGTGCCGACTATGACTTGCTATCTTGACTCGCTCTTTTTCTTTGTCTCGTTAATTACACTCGCCGCTTTCTGTGCCCGTCTTACCGAGCTGCACCGGACCAGGGGACTGTCAGCAGGATTAGGGGAGGGGAGGGACAGTCGCTTGCCTCCTGATATTCGCATCAGTAATTCCAGGTAATGCACTTGATCTGAAAGAGAACGACAGTCTTTGTTATTGTTTTCTTTAGAGAACTACATGCTTGTAACTTTGTGTCAGAGATATGAATTTTCAGAGTTCCCTGAACAAATGATGTCTGTGGCAACAGACATCACTTTTCAGGGAAATTTCCCCGACCAAATAGATACAATTTGTCAGATATAGTAGCGTTTTCTAACCTCCCCTTAGACTTATGCTTTTCAACAAATTTTCCTTCTTTAATAATTAAAAAAACATCGTTTAGATCACAGTCACCTCAAATGTTTCTCCCAGTCTTCAATAGTATTAAATCGCGTGTGTTCAATTATGTCAATATCATCCCTGACCATTTCCTGACAACTCTCTGAGTTGCACCCGGACATATAACGCACATACGACATACCTTGGTCTTTATGTCGCGTCTTGTACAAGTTGAAAAGTTTAATCGTGAGAATGACGTTCTCAGCCAATGGTAAGCCAGCCCTGATGAAGTGCACGTGCTGACTCGTTACCAGGGCGCTCAGCTTGTCCTCGGGATCCTCGCTGCGCAGCTTTACACAGCTGACAAACCTTTGAAGGAAATAAGCGAGTTAACAAGGGCAGCTATCACTGAATAAAGCAGAGGAAGAAAAGGCACTAGTGATGTGCAGCTAGGTGCGAAAACCTTAACCGTGCTTCCAATAACGGCTACAACCCCTGCTATGTATGTATGAGTATGTTTGATGGGCCCTTGATGTTACGGGTTTGTTACGGGTTTGTTACGGGTGTGAAGCTCCAGGCAACAGTTGACTCAAAACTTGATGACAGCGTTACATAACTTGATTAGGAAAACCAAGGGTTGATTAGGGTGACTTACAAATCTTTACAGATTGACATTCTCTAGCTTCGAATAACAGCAAAATCGATGAAAGGTCATTCAAGATTCCCTCTGACAAAGGTTCATGTTCGAAACATCAGCTGAAGTTCGAAATTTTCTACGGAAACTCCGTTCTAAAAAAATAGGTTTATACGTTGCCAACGGTTGACCCACGACAAGTTTTGTTTAATTGTTTATTGTACGGCTGTCTGCGGTCTGTCTGTTTGTCTATCTATCGTTGTCTGTCTGTGTGTCTGTCTATCGTTCTGTCTGTCTATCTGCCTGTAAGTCTGTGCGTCTGTTCTCAAAAACTAAATCCTTAATCCTCTTACTTTTCTTCCCGAGTCGCTTCACCACTCATGCTGACTTGTAGCCTACGCAAAAACTCTTGGCCCTTTAACTTTTTGAGAACATCCTTCGACACCAATTCCCAGCCGTCCACCGACTGAATGCACGACAAACTGCTCTCCTCGCTTCCTGAAGAATCATGGTCTTCACAATCTGTCGGTACCAGTCTCCTGGACGTTAAACGCATTCCCGGACTGGCAGGAGGCGTGGTAGTTGGCGAGTCTGTGAGCTGTAAACAAAAATCGAAAAGAATATATCACCTGTTTGCTTCACCTCGCGCGGTGGCCTCGTGGTTAGTGCGCTCGACCCCGGAGCGAGCGGTCCGGGTTCGAGCCCTGGCCGGGGACAGCCTTGGGCAGGACACTTTACTCTCACAGTGCCTCTCTCCACCCAGGTGTATAAATGGGTACCTGCTATTTGTTGGGGAAACCTAACAAAATTGCGGGGAAGTGACCTGCGATGGACTAGCATCCCGTCCAGGGGAAGTAGAAATACTTCTAGCCGCTTAATGCTACAGAAACCGGGATAAGCTCCGGCAGCTATGAGACAGCCTTGGCTCCAAGGCTTCACCTCTGAATAACTTCACATTGATCCAAGGGATGTTCTTTAACTTGGCTGTTGCTAATAGTCATTTTACAGATGTGTGCTGTTACCTGGCCTGTGAATACAAGCGAGGTTGACGGAGACCTTGCTTTGATACAAACCTCTCTGCTTTTCTCATTTTAATGCGAACTAGTTAGCATCAGAACAAGTTAATTTACTCAACAAAACAAGGTCACCTCCAGCCTCGCTGACATTGAAAGGCCAGGTCACTGAGCGCACAACTATAGAATGGTTGTTATTTGAATGCGCATGACTGAAATTCTGTCACACCACCATGCCCCTCCAATGTTATATCACCCTGCCAAACACGGGAACGAGGCAAAACACAAAAGAAGTAGACTAAAGTCATCAATAATGAACAAGGTACCTGCAGTTTTTGATGACCCGCATCCTTGGGAGGGCTAAGAAGAAAATTCGTCAAACTCCCCACAACGCCACGGAAAGACTTCATCTGAGGGTTCGAGCTGCTCGCGGGCGTAGAATTACTCGACGGCGGACTATTTGATTGCGACTGCGTGATACAAGCTGACCAGGAGTCAGCGAACTGCAGAGAAACATGTACCACAATGAGACGTAAACGCAAAGGCGAATGATATCCGAGACGGAAAGATCGTACGGTATTTCGTAATTTCAGCGTTGAAAATGATTTCGGGTAACGTTATACCTGTGGCGCGACAGGAATGTTCGGACAAACCGTTCCTAGTTCCATTGATAAACTTTCAAGCTTAAGGGAGCTACGTCACGGTTTGTGCATCTTGAAAAGTTCAGCCTAGATTTTTCAAGTTCGTCGTTTGTAATCCGTGTTAATCTGTTATCTGTTATCTGTTAATCTGTTCCTTTATGGTTTATTATTATCTCTTTTTCGTCGGACACGAGCAAATTTTGGTCGGCCAATGTCCGATAACCGACTGTTATTTGCAGTCCTGCAAACCTGCCCATATGCTTCACATGAGTTCTAAAAATATGGAAATATGTTTTCCCTGGGAGGAAATTTCAAAAGTAACTCATTCATCAAATCATTGCTCTCCAGGGGTTTATCAAAAGGGTTCGCTGGGATTTCAATGCCGCACCTTGTAATAAGATTCCGCCAAGCCCCCTCTCACATGTCTGACAAATCCCAAGTAGTCACCAGTCTCCTTCAGTTCGGCGAGTCCTTCGGCAATTTCACTTTGCAAGCTGGTGAGGTTACCAAGGAGATGAAGCGAGCCAAGAAGAGATGAAGACTGACGGCCGATTTCCTAAAAGAACATAATTATATAGAGTGACATGAAGGCAGAAAACGAGCGGGCAATATAGCGCTATCTTGCCCGCTCGGGTAGCCAATCACAGTGCAGGATTCGGTTCATTTTGCCCGCTCACGGAGCTAGCAATATAATAACAGTTACTGACCCACCTTCAAGTAATGTCTCCTAGCATCTCGACCGAGAGAAGCCAGTGTTTTGTAGCTGATTCCAGTCCGTAAAAATTCGCCTGAAAGAAAACAAGGGATAGATATAAATTCGGTTCTTGATTGCAGGAAGGAAAAACCCGAGAGGACAGCTTCAGTTCCATAAAATAATTTGTTCAGATACCTCGGCACCTCGGATGGCATTTTATCGCGGAATATGACGACAACAGAGAAATGCCAAATATAACAATAATTAACACTGGGGTTTTGTCAACAAAAGCTGGTTCAATGGAGTAGTTTTCAATCGAGTATCGAGTATCGTAAATATCACTCTCAAAACAACTCGGCAGGGAAATCACGTGATTATCGTGAGGTCAACGTTTTCAAAAAGCCCCGTTTTCAAATTGTTTTGTGATCACACAAAAACGAAAAGCCGGCGTTTTTAATTTCCTCCTGTTTGAAGAGCGTTTTCGAAAAGCTCCGTTTTTGTGACGGATTAGTGTGGACGGTAGGCCTAACCGCGTTTTCTTAAATTTCTCCGGTGTAGTGTGGAGGGCGCCTAAAACTCCGAGCAGATACATGCGGCTAGACGCCTCTTTTCTCGAGAAGAAAATGGCCGCGCGAAGTCCTGGGGGCGAGAAGCGCGCGAGGATTTCGCGCGGCCGTTTTGTTTTTCGCGGTTTTCTTTCGTTACACTACTCGTATCTAACATGCGGCTAAAGCGAAACTTTAAAGTAAAGTTTAAATATCGCTAGTTCTAAGTTAAGGTAGCTGCTATGCACGGTTTTACTATTAAACTCATTAATCTCCTATTTACCAAACTCAACACTGGCGTTCTCCATCAAAGGCGGAAACCCGGCAGGAATCTCCAATGCAGTTTTTAAATTCCGCAGATCTTCTGGGAGCGTATTGGCCGGGTTACTGGTCACGTCAACTTGAAACGACTCCACGTGAAGTTTTTCAAAATAAAATCGCGTGCTTGTTAGCAAAGCAGGAAGATTTTCGTTGGAACTTTCTTCCTCTGCATTCGTTTCTTCGCCCCACAACTGAGACTTGTTCTTGATGCCAGCAAACTGCAGTAACTTCAGTATCAGTTTCTCTTGAAAGGATACTGTTGAGTTGCCTGGTTCAATGTGAAGTCTCTGTGAAATGGAACCACAGCTAAAAATACTTACGTAACAATACACAAGTCATGAACATATGATTGATGATCGCAGTTGTACACACACAGCTTAAGCAGCTGTAAAATTAAAGCCTGAAAAACTTGAACGGGATTCGAAACCATGACCTCTGCGATACCGGTGCAGTGTTCTACCAACTGAGCTATCAATCCAACAGCTGGGCACATTGTGAGTTCGTAATATACCCGTAGATGGTGAAGATACAAGTGGATGTATTAAAGACCATATATTTAAACTGCGGATCGTGTTTTCAAATCTTTCTCCGCAGTTCATTTATATGATCTTTCATGCATTCACTCGAATACAAAACTCACTTTACCACTTGGCTCGCATTTTTCAGTAATGAAATCATAGTTACAGTACCGCTCAAATGTAAGTTACCACCGTCTCGCGAGACTCGTCTCGTTTCTCGCAAGACTCGTCTCGAGAGAAACCGGACGTGTCTTGTTTCTCGCGAGTGCACTGGAAGTACCAATACACGAAAGGACTGACCACCACAAACCTTGACTCACTTTTTATTCACACTTGTGAACAATTAAGTGACACCACGCTTTGATCAGGAAACCTCGACACGGACTAACATTTTATTCAAACTTGTGAACATGCGAAACCACGCTTTGATCATGAAACCTCGAATAACATTTTATTCAAACCTGTGAACATGTGAAACCACGCTTTGATCATGAAACCTCGACTAACATTTTATTCAAACTTGTGAACATGCGAAGCTTTGATCATTAAATTTTCGACTAACATTTTATTCAAACTTGTAAACATGCGAAACCACGCTTTGATCATGAAACCTCGACTAACATTTTATTCAACTTGATTAAAACTCCTGTCTTCAAAGATATAGTATTTTGGCGTTGGAATGAACGATTAATGCCAAATAGAACGGGAGATATTTTTCGTGTTTACCGCGACGCTTCGGACAACAATAAAGTTCATTACGCTACCGACTCGTCGTGCCGCTAGACAAAACTTTCCCTGGCAGAAAACTCTGAAATTAATGCAAACGGCGCATCTCAGAAACTTTGATTTAAAACTCCGGTCTTCAACGATATAGTATTTTGGCGTTTGAATGAAAGATTTGTACCATATAGAACCGGAGATATAATTTTTTAAATAATTTCCATGCGCTTTTAAGACTCATTTACATGAAAAGACAATTGTTCCGCCGGCGCGTGTTGAAAGTCGGAACATTTCTCTCCTTCACAAAATTTAATGTTTGTTGAGTTAGCCGTTATTCGAGAGCAAACAAATGTAGGCAACTGAATTACGAGCAAATAATATCTAGTGCCAAAATACTCACAGTATCAGGATTGAAAAATTATAGAGAACAAGATTCGCAAAATCAACTCGTTGCCCTCGTGTTCGCATGAATTGAAATGCATGTAACTCTTCTTATACATGTAGTTTATGCAGATGTAAAACCGATGCATATCTTATGTTGGATGGTCCCATCGATTTGCCAACGAACTGCAGAGCAGCAACCGTAACACATGTCCGGTTTCTTACGCGTAATAGAGGTCATACTAAACGCTTCAGTGATATCTCGAGAGAAACAAGACGCGTCTCGCGAGAAAAAAGACTCGTCTTGCGAGAAACGAGACGAGAGGTGGTAACTTACCTTTGAGCGGTACTGTACATTCCAAAGCATCGATCAGAGGAATCTATGAAAACTATACCCTGATCTAGGATTTCCCTATAGAAATGCCCGTACAAGTTTCTTAAAACGTACCTTCACAACTATTCTCTCCTCGTTCTTGGTTACATCTTGCACGAGTGAAAATCTCAATAGCGACAAGGAACTAATGCCGCCAGATCGCTGTTGTTGAAGTGCAATAATTGTATCTGTGCAGTCTTCAACCTGTGGATAGTTCCATGAATTAGTCCAAACTGTAGCTCAATATACCGTTTTTATACCATGCCATAGAAAATACAGCCAATCAGAATACGGGGAATACGGTATTACATCCAACCTTCCCATCGTGCGCTGCGCGTATGTCGCATTGATTGTACTGCCCACTGTATTTTCTATGGCATGATATAAAATAGTTATGCAGCGCTCTCTCGTGGTATACCATGGTATACCATCTCATTTGTCCTTTGTATTTTCTCGGTATACACATTCGCCTAACGGCTCGTATGTAGACCAATTGCTGTAATCTTTGTAGTCAATAGAATTATTTTATTTTTTAAATTTTAAATTTTATCTCGTACATAAGCTATATAGGATCTCCCATATTCCTTAATTTTAATCATTTTCTTGTAAATATTTTAATTTCATAAGTAGCATATATATTTTTTTTGTGTGTGTGTGTCCCCAATTAGTCTATCTAGGCTAAATACATCGACACTAGAATAAAGGTTTTACTTACTTACTTACCGAGAAAATTCCAGTGACACGTGGGATATTAGCCTAAATATGAATGTTGTGCCGCGTAGCACTAAGAACACAAATGGTGGCACAGAGAATTAACTCTGAACTGTAAATTTTGACCTCGGTGGGAATCGAACCCACGACCTCCGGATTAGATCTACCGTTACTCTGCCGACTGAGCTACGAGGTCGGACAGAGAAAGTCGGGGACGATTTAGATGGTGAATCGCGGCGAAGAGAAAGTAAGGGTACATATGAATGTTGTGCCGCGTAGCACCAAGAACACAAATGGTGACACAGAAAATTAACTCTAAAGTGTAAATTTAAGTGCTAAATAAACCCATGAATAACCCACTGGGCGTTATCCCTATTAAAGGGAATCAGGGATCTTTCCTTTACCTCGTGTGGTTCCCTGATTCCCTTTACTAGGGCTAACGGCCAGTGGGTTATTCACGGGTTTATTTAGCACTTAAATTTACACTTCAGAGTTAATTCTCTGTGTCACCATTTGTAGTTCAAAAGATCTTTTCTTTACCTCGTGTGGTTCCCTGATTCCTTTTACTAGGGCTAACGCCCAGTGGGTTATTCACGGGTTTATTTAGCACTTAAATTTACACTTCAGAGTTGATTCTCTGTGTCACTATTAGCCTAAACATTAGTTCATGCAGCCTAACTTGGTCAATATACCTTTAGTTCATCTCATTACACTACAAAACCGCGACTCTCCAGTGGCTGGATAAGTCTAAGATATCAGTCTTTTCTAAAGTTTCGGTCATCTGCAGAATGCTACAGCTGATGTATTGAGGCTAGACTTTCCGAAAGCTGCAATCAGAGAAGGAACGGAGCAAGAAGTGCGAGTGCTATAATTGACAAACTTACCTCCAGATCTTTGATACTCAGTTCCAGTGTTATATGATGTTGATCTCTGTTATATTCAGCCTGGAAATTGAAGGAAATTACCATGAATGCACCGTAACAGCGTCAATTTCGCCACTTGACCAAGAATTCCGGTTTGAATTTTTTGGAAATTTCAGTGGAAAATGGAACATTTCAGGAAACAATACAACCTCCTGAGGTAAACCCAAATTTTTAGTCGAAAAGGTCTACATGTAACTAGGAATCAATTTCCGTTCCATTTGAGGCTGATTTGCAACAATTCAGAACCTCTATTTTCATTCATTCCTGTCAATATGATCTACATGTCTTTCGTCCTTAGGGCTAGGGGCATTTTTTTGCGTTCTTTATCTGTAAAGAACCTTGTAAATGGTGTAGATTGCCTCTTCATTTGATTCTCTCCCAGGAATTTTCCTTAGAAATTCGATAAAAGATCTCGGATGAAACACAATAGTCAAGCAATCAAACCATGAGTGGGTTTACTGTACCTTGATATCTTCGAAACTGACGTTCAACAGTTCTTCATACACATCCATTTCTAAAGATAGTCTCATCCCTTTGCAATTGACGAAAATCTAAAAAAAAAAGCGGCAACGAAAATGTTGGCTAAAAACGAAACTGCAGCAAAAAGTATGGATTCTGTTGCCTCTCAGTACAGGTGTTGGTTTATGGATAGTGGAACCTTTTAATCACACTTGTAAAACAAGACAAGCCAAACAAATATCACACATAGCCAATTGAAAATGCTACGTAAGCAATGGACCAATCAGATGCTAAACCTACATGCAAGCTGCCTCAAGCGCGGGAAAATATGACAAGGCGCCAAGCGCGCCAAAACATGACACCGGCGCCAACCGCGGGAAAACATGACAAGGCGGCAAGCGCGCCAAAACATGACACCGGCGCCAAGCGCGGGAAAACATGACACCGAAAAAACATAACGCTTTTGTGCAAGCGCAAGAGAACACGTGCCTAGTAATTGCAAAAAAAACATCGCGCTTCCATTGATTAGTCTATAGAACAGGCTGCAGATCGATTGAAACTAGGTAACAACTAACATTTCCCCTTATTCCAGCAGCACCGAAACAAAAAGAAGACAATCACGTTTAGTCGTTTCCATCGCTTGTCAATACCTGTTTTGGTGTGGACTGTTCTTCCACCTTTTTCATCAACAATCTCAACAACTTTTTCACTTGTCTCACATCCAATAAGCTGGTATATTCCTGCAAAAGAGACGTAAATTGAAGAAAAAATTTCAAGGACTTTAAGTCATATAATTTATAATGAGACAAGACTACGAAGAAATCAAAGTTGTTTGACAACAATAATACTAATTGTGTTAGAGTGGGTTTCTATTGTGTCGTGCATCTTACAACCAAACCCAAACCAATTGCTTGCCAATTTGAGCAAACCAAACCAAAGTCTGTCTATTTGCTTTCGATACTCAGTTGAAAAACCGCTCTAAACCGCAACATAGTTAAGAAATTACCTCACGGAGTTCCTGGAATACTGGAATACATTCAGGTCTGAGTAACAGAGAAAAGTTGTGATCAGAAGTTACTCTCGTCACCGTGGACAGGCCAGTAGATTTGCTACCCTGCAAAAAAAGAAAGAAAGAAACGGGGGGAAAAACCTTTGTAACATGTGGAAGACAGCAGGCTAAAAACTCTCCCATGATAGTTCTAAGAATTTGGCGCTTCATCGCTTGAAACGATAATGCTCTAGATGATGATTTAGTCTAAAAAACTCACCATTAAACGTTTCTTTATATCACTAACTTAAGTAGTGGCAATAATATAAATTAAGTGTGTAGTAACCTCGTTCTGGGGACTAGGTTGAGTGTAAAACAGATTCACTTACAGTAACAGTGCACTCCCAAGGTACAGATATCAACTCGTTGCCTATGATACCACAGGGATATGTTGTCTGTTCCTTGTTCGGTACAAATGCTTGAATGCCCACTGAAGCTGTGTATTGAGTCTTAAAGAAAATAAAATCCCACATCTAAATTGAAGTAAATATCATTATTTGCTTACTGAAGGCTTAGATAAAAGTTGAAGATAAATGTATTCTTAGACAAAGGCTGAAGGTTTACCGAAGGCTTTGCTTGGATTAATAGAATTAGGTATTGGGAATCCTGGTAAAACAAAGCAAAGAAAACAAACTACAAAACTACATGTACACTGGAATCCGCAAGAACAAAGGGGAAGGAGATTTATTCATAAGCACACTGATGAATAGAACAGAGGAAGAGAACAAAGAAAGGAATGAAGAAACAGGAAATAAGTTTTCAAAATTGACCTTTTTAGCTTGGCTGGTTTGTTGTCACATTTCAGACCATGTGATGATACACTGGAGAATTCTTGCTTTCAAATTTTCAAACAGTCACATGTATATGAATGAATAATTTTTAGATGGATAAAAGAACAATTCTCTGGAGAATGTAACAGGGTCTGCAAGGAAAAACAAACCACCCATGTTAAAAAGGTCTATTGATCTCTGTTTAATGGACTTTGTTTGGCCATTTTGGTACTAGACCTCTTATAATAATTATTACTATTAAAAACTGGATCATTGGATAATGCAATTCGAGAGTTTTCATTGGATTAGCCATGGGCTATGAGCCATTATACCACGCTCCATGAATATGGTAAGCGTACGCGTGATTTTTTGAGGCGTTCTTATTTTTTTTTTAAGTTTAGTTTGCAATATTTTTGGGGCGTTTTTAATAAAACAATTATTCCACTCGCCCTTGTTGGATATGAGATGATTATAGCCAACTCGGTGCTATGCGCCTCGTTGGCTATCTACCATCTCATATCCAACGCGCGCTTGTGGAATAATTGTTAATTATTTTTCATTACCGGTATCTTTATGATACAGTCATGACGTTTCAAGTCACTACATGTACCTGTTAGTCTTCATAAGGAATTGAGGTTGAATGGTTAATACCGTTAAACAGAATTGTCCAAGAACTTACTTTTTTGTTTCTCTGATGAAGAGAAAGATTGAATGACATGATGATGATGCTAACAGCTTCCCTTCCATCTTGAAAACACACTGAAGCCTTAGAGTCATCAGCCTTGACGTTCAACTAAACAGCAAAAAATAGAAAAAAATAGGAATTCAAAATCTTAATTACAATGGTATCAAATTAATCATGAAAAGATGCATTCCTTCATGCTTGGACCAATTAGCTTTTAGCCTGTACGTGAACTTCACAATTAAGGCTTACCTCTAATGCCTTGTCAGTTGTCCCGTTATCGTCTTTATTAGCATACATTTTAGCTTGTAAAACTAAAGAAAATGAGATGGACGAAAGTTAACAAAATCAGTCTTTGGGGTAGTTGAACCGCATACTGGTGTTAAACCCATTAACTGGTGTTTTTTTTTGTCTAAAAAATGACCATATTTCTGGCTCTTTAATCAAGATAGTCAAGGTATTGCAGCTGAAAGGCACAGAAACTAATATTCCCTAATATATTAAGAAACTAATATATTAAGATACAGTCAACCCTCTCGTAAGCGGACACCTTTGGGAATTGGAAAAAGTGTCTGTTAGTAGAGCTGTCCACTTACAGTGTATACAAGAATTATTCCCATAAGCGGACACCCAAGAAAAATATGGTGGATGTCTGTTTAAAGGAGAGTTACATTAGTAGGTGTTAATTACATGTTTTATTGGGTGACCAAAAATAGCAACTGAAACTCTTTATTGATTTCAAATGTTGAAAACTCCAAAAAAAGGAGAATTATAGACTACACAGTATACATTCAACAAAAAGTGTAACAGGACTTATGTATTGGTGTCCAGTTATGAGAGCGTAAACAAAAGAAAAAGCCAATTTTTCATTTTCAAAAGTGTCTGCGTCCACTAAGAGAGAGTGTCTGCTTACAGGAATGTGTAAATACAGAGTTTCACTGGGAGGTAAAAAGGGAAATTGAAAACAGGATCCATAAGTAGAGCTGTCTGCTTACGAGAGTGTCTGTTAGTGGAGAGTTGACTATAATACTGGAAATATCTCAGATATTATTAAATTTACACGGGTGAGTTATCTAACAAGAGCTTCCTTTTAGTTACACTGTACCTATACCATACCTTTGCCTAACTGAGCCAGCAAGTGATTTAGATAAACTACAGAAGAATTAACTTTGCTTGGGCTAACAAAGATCTGCAATCCATGATAGTTTGTTGTAATCTGAGCAGGACCTTTTGAGTACCAAGTGCCTAGAAAATCCATGAGTGACATTTTAAGGATCTGGAAGGTACAAATAAAAGGAAAATGTCAAGAGAATCCTTCTTCATAGGTGAAAACCACTTTAGCACAAGCAACTGACTCAGGGGTTAAATCATTAATGTTCTCAGCAAGAGGGTTTTCACAGCTGGGCAAAAATATTAGAACTGAACTTCTTTGTAAGAAAACTTCCTACTAAATGATCAATCCAGATGGACAAAAATTTTTCTCACAGCCAGTCAATTTGCCCAGTACCCACCCCTTAATGAAACCCCTGCTGACTATGCCATACACAGCATTGTACTGTATTAGTACTTAGCACTAGCAATACAGAACTTCACACATCATATATGTTGCAGGTCAAAATGAAATTCAGGTTAAAATGATTTTAACCTAGTTTGATTCTCAATTTCCTTTGTCTTCTAACCCTAATTATTCATGATCCATGAATAATTAGGGTTAAGAGACAAAGGAATTTCATGTTGACCTGAATTTCATTTTGACCTACAACATAATTTTATACAATGTAAATGTTCCAGTGATCAATATGCATGCACTCTAAAGCCTGCAAATTCAGGCAGATATGCAGGCGTCGGTTAGTTCCCATTGGTTTAGGTAGCACAAAACAACAACCTGAGATCTATCGGCCTGAGTTTACAAGCAGGGCAGATCTACAAATTTTCGGGGAGAGGGGCTGGTACTTTGGGGCTGTAAAATCAATGTGGCATGCCTCCAAAATGTTGCATTGGAGAAATTGGAACCTAATTGAAAACTGTTACACTATAAACACTAAATACATAGTTTTGCTACAAAGTAGAATTTACAATGAGGCACCTGTCAAGAGTGTTTGTCTCACCTATTTCTACCAAAATATTCACATTTTTTTTTTATTATGCTTTTTTGTTCCACCAAAGAGAGGTGGGGAGGGGGGTGGCTAGCTAATCAATCCACCTGTGCTAAATCAGCCCCTGACAAGCAGCCATAACTGAACTGACTACAGCTTGCACCATATTCTAAAGAGAGTCAATATGTACCTTTTCTTTCCTGGCCTGTATAAGCCCAGGATCATAACTCCCACAGTAGTAAGTTATTTCTCTCCATTTAACACACAGTGATGTAGCTTCCCCTGATGGAATCAGCAGTCCATCAAGAACATCGGCCTGATGAAAGACACTGATGTAAGTTATAATTAAGAACAAACTTTATACAAAAATTGGCCCTGTCCAAAGTTTATGATGAAATAGTTCATTTCCAACAGTTTATTTCTGGCTCTGATGTCTTTTCGCACTATATATTTACATGATATTTTATAGCCTTATGTTACATGCATGGTTCTTGTTTTACTTCTTTTTGAACGTGGTTTGGTTGGGCCAACTTTTAAAGGAGAAGTTCACTCAAAAATTGGCACCTTTTTTTTTTGCCAACAGACAGCTACAGTACAATGATCAGTCACTCACCAAAATTTCAGCTTCCAAACCATATGAAATTCTTGTCTAAAGTAGCACCAAAATTGAAAACCAATGCCGCCACCTTGGAGTAACCGGGCAATGTATGCATGATGCCAAAGAGCTCAACAAAAATGGCTGCAGTGGAGCAAAATGGTGCTGCACAAAAAGGCATGGCCAGGAAAACACAAGCAGAAACAAAGAAACAACAAGCAGAAACACCAAGTGCATTCAAATCAGCCAACTTCCCGCCAAACGTCACACTGGGCTCTTTGATGTCACGCATACATCGCCTGGCTGCTAAGCTACTCCAAGATGGCAGTGTTGTTTCTCGATTTCCATGCTTCTTTATACAAGGATTTTGTATGGTATGCTGAAATTTAGCGAATTTTACTAGCTTTCTGTTGATGAAAAGAAAAAAGGGCCAAATTTTGAGTGAAGTTCTTCTTGTCTCCTTTTCATCATTTTCACAAGGGAATTCCACTGATCAAACTGGTTTAGAACACTTCAGGTACCAAAACCAAATTTGAATCAAAAGCGCAAACATGGTACAAATAGACCAATCTTAGGGCTGGAAGGGTCATTTTGTGAAAGGGGGGAAGATTTATTCAACTTGGGTAAAAGTCTGTATACAAGCTAAGTGGCCCATCAGGCCAGAGCTTCTCCCAGTTTCTGTAGCATAAAGTGACTAGGCGTATTTCTACTCCCGCTGGATGGGATGCTTAAGTAATCCATTACCTGTAGGGTTACCACCAGCCTTAAATTTGCTGGTAACCATTTATACACCTGGGTAGAGAGAGGCACTGTGAGAGTAAAGTGTCTTGCCCAAGAACACAACACTATTTCCCCGGCCAGGGCTAGAGCTTGGACCGCTCGATACAGAGTCAAGCACACTAACTACATATACGAGGCCACCACCACAGGGCTAGGCAAACTATCAATTTATCCCCCCGGGGGTATACATTCCTTCCCACTCCCATGTTATTTCCATGTCTTCTATCCACAATAAATGAATTACCTCAAACAGTGCAACATGTGCACCTCCTCTATGTACACGAAGCCTGCTTCCAATTTCCACGTCTGTAGCATGTAGCAAAGTAAAGGAAGACGGAATAGTGTCGCTAGAATTTCTCAATTCACTGCTGAGCAGATCACTGGGAGAATGCTTTGAATCGAGAACAAAAAGTGAACTTAGCTGACTATATTGTACTGTCTGTTACAAAACAAAAACTTTGAAGAGGCCAGATTCTACGGGTACATTTTGGTTGTTTAATAACAATTTAATGACGGGTTTTGTTAAAAGGACATGCTGCAATCTTGGTCAACTAGTATTTACCAAGAACATCACTATAAGACCACCCCAAATTTTAAGCTTTTAGCTTTAAAAAGTGGTCACAGCCATTTAGTACTGACAAGAGGTGGTCGCTTACAAGAGGTTCCAAATACAGTGATTTGACTGGGAAACTTTTGGTATTTTGGAAAACTGGTCACTGAGGAGAGGTGGTAGCTTACAAGAGGTGATCACAACTGGAGGTTCGACTGTATTATAATTTATAAACTAAGGTACTTTAATTGAAAATATTACCTTGTATTTCAGCAAACGTGCCTTAAAATACTTACATGTACACACTCTACAATATACTTTTATTGTAAAAACATCAAGTTTTCATTTGAAACAAAATGTGAACACACCATTTTCCAGTGAAGAGTAAAAGAAGTGAAGATGTCTGTTGTTGAATCCTATAAATTATATGAAACAACTATCAATAAATATATCACTCAGGTGTAAGACAATACATACTCTCCTTATCACTTTACTGACAGAGGCACACCTGGAAAACAGATCTGGCTAATAATGGAAACTGTTGAACATGCATGTATTGTCAACAATAGCTAAAAATAGTGTTAGCCCAGATATATCTAGACAACTCTGTACATGGACTGTGACTATAAACTACTTGACAATGCACCTCAGGAACTATAGTATCAGTAACACAAGTGAACTTCACTGCAGTAAACCAACATATACTTGAGAATGACAAATACATGTACTGTACATGTACTCTCGTTTCTGGACAAATAAATTAGAAGAATTTTTCTTGTGGTTAAGGGAAAATTCTGGAAGTTTCATTGATGTTCCAAATTATGAAATAACAGAGTAAAATTCAGAATTATCCAGCAGAAATTTACTTGAGTTCATGGAAAATGCTACATTGGCTGTAGCTTAATCATTAGTATCACAAACATTTAACAAGTTTATGACAAACAGTATTTCTAATCATGTAGACAAACCTCTGAATCAGTCAACAACTCTCTGTGCAAATCGTTTATTTGGAACAGTATTGTGATATCCCTAGAAGCAATTGAAATAGAACAGTTCTTCTGTTACCTTTTTCAAACTCATAACCACATACATGTACTTGTAAATTTCAATAATATGCCTTGCAAACCATTGTTACACGACATCGCCTTACCTAATTTTTTCAAAGTTCCAATCAATTTTCTTGTATGATACTTCTTCAATAGTCTGAGAAGGAAATAACCACAAGTATTTTATTCACCATAAAATAATGAAATCACATACCATTTGATTCCCCATGAAGTGAAAGTCTCAATAACTAATATAAAAAAATATTTAAAATCCATTAATTAATAATTCAGAGAAGATAATATTAAAAAAATATAGGGTGGCTAGCCTAATATTAACCAATTGCAAGCAAATAGGTATATGAAAGGCCCTAAATTTGAAGTGCAGAGAGAGATGTAAGGACATGAATGATCATCTCAGATATGTACATGTTATTTAATGTATGTGCACAACTTAACTAAGCAGTAGTTGTGAAAATAACAGGTATTATTTTCACAACTGGGTAAGATGTGCATATAGCTGCAACGATCATTCTCTTTATAATGAATGAACCATGGCAATAATATAATAATATAATAATAATAATAATAATAATAATAATAATAATAATAATAATAATAATAATAATAATAATAATAACTTTATTTAAGTGTCGAATGTATTTAGCACTGTTGTGCTAATTGGGGACACTATAAATAAACAAACAAATATTTCAAATACAACATAAATTGTTAAGAATCCCAACTGGTGGGAGGCTGACCAGTTGGCTATTTACAAAACGCGGTCGAGGAGTTGAACTCGGGACTACCGAGAACAAATCCAGATAGTGGTAGGGTGGAGGATTTGAACCAGGGACTTCCAGATTTCAAATCCAGCGCCCTAAACCACTCGGCCACGCGGCCTCCACGATATTCCATTATTTTTCCATTATTTTTCTCCACAACACGTCACTATGGAAAATATTTTAAGAAAGATGTAATTGGTTTAATGTACTGTCTGCATCCTTTCTGTGATTGGCTAGAGTGATTTAACTTATAGTACATGTACTTCTGATTTTATGGCACTTACAGTAATTGAAAACTGTTTATAATACATTTATATATATAAATGTATCACATACCAATCCTGGATCATCATTCCATTGAATTTTCACACGTCGAACTGACAACCATCTAAATTCTCCTATGGTAATTGTTACATTAGTCACTCCAAACCACCAGACAAGAAGAAATGACAGAAAACAATTTAAAAACCTGTAGTAAAGAGAAACAAGATTATTATGAATGTTTAAGATGTCCAATCATGTAATAATTATCTGAGTGTGCAATAACTAAACAAAGTTCTGCTAATTGGGTTCGTCAAAGAACGCTTTCATAATGCAGTCAAAATCGACATTCTTGGAATTTTTGGACGGTCTTTCATCGTTACAAATTTGACCCCCCGGTCAGGGGCAAATTCTTCCGATGCAAATGACGTCATTGCAATCGACCATGTGCTTTGTCTGTCTCACGTTTTCTGTCACTTGTCATCCTGCTAATTTGTCGAGTGTGACCTTTTACTCGCGTCGAGCTTGCTTGTCGAATTGTGTACTGTGCTTCGATTCCTTGCTGTTTGAACTATTATCAAGTAAGTTGCGTTGTTTACGTTTGAAGATAGAGTTACTGGTATTTTGAATCTTGCAGAATTATTACAAAAGCTTATTGAAGTATAAAATATTATTTGCTTCGTCTCTCTGGCGGGAGAAGAGTCTCACGTTCTTGCGCTTGCTTGTCGGATTGTGGACTGTGCTTCCTTGCTGTTTGAACTATTATCAAGTTGGTTGCGTTGTTTGCGTTTGAAGATAGAGTTTCTGGTATTTTAATCTTGCGAAACCATAACAAAAGCTTATCAATGTATTAAAATGGATTACAAATGTTAATTCCATATGTAAGCTTTTACAATATTTTTGAATACAACCAAGTCTTTCTATATTAAACAAAACAGACCACCACATTCGATTCTTCCTTCTCCAAAATAAAGTGTTGTTGTTACAAGCTAAAGTTATCGTTAACACGTATTGATGCATAGCTTTTCAAATGTTTTTTGATTGTCTTAATGCTGTAAATAGTCAATGAAGCAATTTTTTTATTATATCTTGATTTCCTAGGTTTAAAAAAAACAATATTTTTAAACATTCTATGTATTTACAAATCCAAGTAGTTTAATTATTCAGTTCTATTTTTTCCAAAAAAAATTTATTGTTACAGTTATTATCAGTAACTTGAGGTAACAACTAAGATGTTGTAATCAATTTTTTCCGCATTACAATTGTTCTTACAACGAACTTTTAACATTACATTTGAGTTATATACACTGCTAACTGTTTTTTTTTTCATGATTTAATAAACATGAAAATATTTGGCAGTTCATGTTATTTTTTTTGCCCAAATCGTCGAACGCATCTCCCTAATCTTTGATTACTACTAGTTATATTATTTATTATAATCCATCAAATATTTTCGCTCGCGCGCGATTGGTCCAAACCCGTCACGTGACCGAATATTCCCCAACTAAAACTGGGGAATATCAGAGAATATACCACGATTTTCAAATCTGCGCGCGTTGCGTAAAAGATTTGAAGGATAATAAACACGATAGTCTCCATTTGGGGCGAAAATATGCTCGGATATTTGTCCTTGGACATTATCTGTTCCTCGAAGCTCACATTTTTCCTCGAGCTGCGCTCTCGGAAAACTGTTCGCTTCTCGGAACAGATAATGTCCGCGGACAAATATCCTAGCATATTTTCGCGCCAAATGGAGACTATTGTTTATATATGTCTGAAGCTTAGATATACTTAGCAATTATTGAATGAGGCTGAGTACGATATGAAGAATTCTGCAGAACAAGGAGGGTGTTATCCACAGAGGCCGAAGGCCGAGGTGGATAATACCCTCCGAGATCTGCAGAATTCTTCATATTCTACGAAAGCAGAATTCAATAATTGCTTTATTATTCATTCAAAATATTTCCCCGTTCTTAAAGGAGTTTAGCCATTTCACAATTTCACTCTTTGTTTTTTCGCTCACTAACATAATATCGTCCCCAGGTTTTCTCGGTCAACGGTTCAATAATCTGCAGCGGACGTCACTTTTGATGTCATTGATTCAATATGACCAAGATTCTTTCCAAATTTGGTGAACAGCAGCCGGTTATGGTAAATTATGCGTGTGGTTTTAATCAATCAGAAACAGGGAAATATTTTGAATGAATAATAAATGTAAATACTGCACACTTTAATTAGCTCAGATTTTCATGTAGTGCTTAAGAATAAATAACGACACATGTACATTTGCAGAGTTCAGTAGCTGGTATAAAACAGATTTAGTGTAGTTCTTCAGGCATTTTTGCTGATGTATACACCCATATCACTTTGGATTTTCAAAACGTACTAACAATGGTTTATACATGAACTTTCACACTGGGAGAAATATATCATTCTCAGTCTGTCCTGCACAGAATATCTCTGGTAATATTTGCCCAGTATTGCCTAGCTACATGCTCAGTTACTGCGGAATATCATCATCATCATCATTATACAGTCTGCGCATGCCAATAGGAAAGAAATATAAAGCATCACAGCTTCATCACACACAAGCTTGAAATGCAACATTTATGAATTATAAAACTAGGGTGAATGGTAGTAAGGGAAGACTTTGCAAGAAGGCAAGACAGAAGTTTTTTCTTTGCATGCACAAGACATTTTGACTTCTTCAATTGCAAGAGACTACAGAGTGTTTTTAATGCAAGCTCCAGACATTTAAGTTCTAAGACATTAAGACATCATTTATGTATCTATAAAAAAGTGGTTCTTCAAGACTCTCTTAGCCTTGTGAAAACTTGAGACTACAAGAAAGCTTTGTGAAAAAATCAAAACAGCAAGACACAGTGCACATAATGGCAAAAAATAAGCCTGAGAGACCAGTGAAAATTGACAAAAAGACCACCCCTAAAAATGGTCATGAAAAAAAAAATAGAGCAAAAAAGCATTTCCAATTCCGAGACCATCTTACAGGGCATTTTCATGTCATGTAATTTAATCTCTTATTAAGTAAGCACAATGGAGGGGAGATATTGGCAGTCAAGATCTTGAGCAGACCTTGCTGTGTTCGGCTCATACTGTGAGGACCTAAAGGTCAACATTGCCTCAGTGCAGCCAATGTGCTTGATTTATAACTGTAACATATTTAGTTCAATAGTTTTGAAGTTTTATTACCATCAGTACTTCAAAATGAAGACTGAGGGTCAATCACAATCAATTGCCATTCCTCCAAACAAATTCGTGTCTGTAAATGTCACGACATTGCGTAATGTTAGCATGGTTTGTTATATGGATCTAATTTAATCGGATGTCTAAAATTATTGGATTTGGCACATGTAAACTTCGACCCTTGGACCGGCCAAACACAACTACAGCTACTTGCCGGTTCTTATGACTTGCTCGCACTATACAACATAGCTTTTTCAAGCCTGATCTATGTAGGTTGCACACAAGTTTATGCATGCACGATAAAAACATACATGAGAAGAAAAGACAGGAATATAAGCTTAATTAAGTTACCTATAATATTGTAAAAACTTACCAGGTGCTTATTCGAAGCCACAAGAAGTATATCCTTAAATAAATGTCAACAATCAGAAATACCAAGGCGGTGATCACAGAAACCACAGTACTTGCAGACGTAGAAATAATTCTGATCATCGTGGACGTTGATAAGGTGCTACATGTGATAAGCGACTTCATCAACTTTATTTAGACGACTCCGGCTTTGCAAAGTGTCTGTTCAAGCAGACAAGACAGTTTCGGTTTCGTAGTCGTCTACTTAACAAAAAGAAACTGGTGTCTTGACGGTTTCTGCTTTCTGCTGCCCATTCAAATGTTTCTAGATCTAACCAGCACTCACTGAGATGATGTCATCTGCTCACTTGGCCAATATAATAATTATGCAAATGAATCGATCGTCTTTGACCTTTCCACTGACACGTGACCGATCACACCACCACTGGCATTTTGATTCCAGATCTGGCAGGAGCAAACATTCCTGTGAAAAAGACCTTCTTCTTCATTTTATTTTCATCGATCGTTCGAGGTTCACAAAGTTTTTAGGCCAAGGCTTCCACTGGCGCGTTTCGGTGTAGTGTCCTTTGTTATGTCATGTCAACTTACACAAACTGTCTCTTAGTGGGAAAGACCGCTGCTTGTTGCTACCAGATACTCTTGTTTTGTTCTGTTTCTTTTTTCTTTTTTTTTTGCTTTGCTTTTTTGTTGTTGTTGTTTATTTTTGTGATTACCCTAAAAGATAAAAAGACGGTATTAACGATGTCTATTTTAGATCTAGACACTAAACCTGCTCTCCAGAAGACGAAGCTGTCGAGAGCCGGCTTAACTAAGTGCACCTCAAGCGATACTAAAACACAGGCGGCCCAGACGTGCTGTTAGTGAAATTAATTTATAAACAACAGAGCCGAATATGTATGTGAAGTTACAAGCAAAATTAACTGCAAAGGAGTCAAAATATTTATCAAATAATTCAAAATAAATGTTGGTTTGCCCTAGTACATTTGTCTATTTCTTTTCCTGGTCAATATCTGGTCTATTTTACTGCATTTTCTCAGTTAGTTCGCTTGCCATCATGGCTGCGTGGGAGCTATTATCTTAAAATTATATTAAGGGTCCAAAGAGTGTTTAAAATGCCTCCTTGTTCATCCTGGCTGGTTTAAACGGCATTTTTTTCGCTTTTTACAATATGAGGTATCTTCCACTATAAAAGAAGTAAAGGCTGGCTACATAGCCCATTGCAGAAACGTGAGAGGACTGGGACGAGTTTCTTATATTGATTAGATTGAAAATCTAAACATTTCAACTGAAATGTTACTGAATGAAAAGCTGCCCAGCCAAGTTTGAGAGTTTTCAGTTGAATATTGTTTAAATGGGAGAATCTCAAAAGTTGCAAAATTCCATACAAATCCTTATAATTTTGTGGCTTGTCTACCCAATCCATACAAACTCTCTATTTTAGGTGATATTTGAAGAGCTACCATTTCGCAATTTTCTTTCTCTAAATACTTCTATTCGTGGTTAAATACTCTCAAATTTAGTTCATCTTTCATTTGAATATCTTAGTTTTTCAAACAAACGGAAAACAACCATACTCTTTCCCAGTCCTCTCACGTTTCTGCAATTGCCTATGGTCAACGGACCATCTCCACGCCAAGCTCAATAAATTCCCGAATAATCGACGGATCCGCTCCAAATTACGATCAGCTGAACCATATATTCCGTGGTTTCCTGGATAGTGCTCGCTGACTTCCCAAACCCATCGGAACTGCACGAGAGCCACTCATTTATCAGCATATACTTGACCTTTTCGCTCCGCCATGAACCGTGTACCCGACGGTTTTACTACGCATTTTGAATTTCAAGCTTAGCGACCGCGCCCGTCCGACAAAATATTAAAGTCTCTTTGCCAAGGGAGGGACCGTACTTATTTGAGACTCGTTGGGCTCGAGTTTTAAAGGAGTGCAAATTCAATTCGTTCGCCTTTGCGAAAAGAACCTACACATGTACAAGATTTTAGGAAGTATTGAACTATTTTAGGCATGTTTGGGTTTCGGCTTCCTCGCATTTTTTTCTATTATTTTCTATCATTTTATTTCATTTTTTTTATTGTTATTATATTTCATTTTTTTTATTGTTATTATTATTATTTTTAGCAAGTAAGGCTTCCCTTCTTTCCGTTGCCTCCGTTTTTTCCATCAAATTTGACTAGAGTGGTACAAAGGCTGTAAGCAAAAACCACATTTACTTGATCTAAATTGATCGGCATGGCGTGGGCATGAAAAATTAGTAACGGAATGAATGACAGGTGAATTTCTGACTTCTCTACCCTTTCTGACCGTCCATATTTTCGTCTGTTTCTTCAGCTCTCGTCGTTTTGCTCGCTCCCTCACAATGACTTGTTTTGTTTTTGTTGCTTCGCCGGACAAATTATACTTGTGAAAGCGATATCGTAGCAGAAATCAGAGAACTTGACCAACCAATAAAACTTACAATCAAAATAGTCGTTAACAGTAATAAATAATTCAGCACAAAAATACAGTCGTACGACCTCCGCGTTTTTAATATCCAAAAAGGATATTCAAATCACTCGCGGAAGAAATAGTTCGTGGACAGGACAAAGCCTTCGAAGTTGAGGCCATGAAATTGACCCCGACTCAAAGGAAAAACCTAGTTCCGATCGTTTTATTTTTGGCAAATCTTGTTTTCCTGTATCTCGGCGGGCTCATCTTCGAATCGATAGAATACGCGCCTAAAACGAAACACAGAACCCGAGACGATGTGAGTTCGTTTTTGCAAACTTTGAAGGACACCTCCATCGGAAAGGAAATTTTGCCACCTGATTTTGACAGCAAGGAAGTTGTAAAAGGCCTGAGGACGGAATCGCTGAAAAAATTCGACGCCAAGTTTGAAGAGATAAGAAGTGACAGGACAGCTGCTTCGAAACCTAGCTGGAGCTTTTCAAATTCGCTTTTCTTCGCTACAACAGTCGTAACCACAATCGGTAAGACTTAATTCTTTTAATTTTAGCCGCTATTCAATCTGTTGTCTCAATTTTAATGCGAAAATAACATCTTTTTACAAAAGCTTCACGTTTTTGTAGATTAAGTATGAAGTTCCGAGTTCGTTTCTGTACTCACAACACATCATGTATTTGTATGAAAATTTTGAAAGTATTTTGGGTTTACCTGGGCTAATTGTAAAAGCTTCAACACAAAATCCTCAGTTCTCAGTGAAGACGAATAATTTTCCTTTAAAGTAATGCAAAGCTTTAGAGTATAGATAATTTATTCTATCTATAATGGATAAACTTATTTTTACTCAGTTCTAAAAGAAGTATCTTTTGTTGTCTTGTTTTGTTTTTGATTTTTGTTTGCTTTCCTTGTTATTTTTTTCTTTCAAATTTAGGCTCAAAATACCCTTTCCATGTCATATTAACCACCCCGAAATGTTTTTGTTCATCTTCTGTAAACTTGCCCTTTGAAAATTCATTATTTCTGTAATTAATACGATAATACACGCGATCCTTGGCACTTTCTTGCGCAGTTGCACCTGTCTCGGGAAACGTCTTTGAAAAAAAATGTTTTCGCCGTTTTTAAATTCATCTGGCGTAAACTGGAGGGGGCCTTCGTCATGTTCCACAATCACGATAGATGTATTACACTCACAGCACTGTTATACCTCCCACCTCCAATACGTTTTTCTATTGGAGAAGAACATGTCACGTGTCATGGGTCAAAATTCACCAACTCACTAAGGGAACAAAACTCGCTAAGTCTCTAGGGAAACAACAACTTGAGCTTTCGACTCGCACGTGTTCAGGTCGTGCACCTTGGAACCGCGGCGAATTTGTGTGCCAGACGGCGTCAAGCAAATATTTTTTTAGCCGTTTGTGCTCTCATGTTGGAGTTGGGAGGTATGACAAAACACTTAATGATTGGTGCCACGGAAAACAGTCACCTTTGTTTCCCCTCGACCTTCAGTGTTCCCCGAGGCTTCGCCTCGTGGAACATTGAGGATCTCGGGAAAACAAAACTCAAGTGACTGCGAAAGAACAAAAATGATTTATGATGAACACAAGCGATCTTTTAACTGATTATCAGATCATGTAGTTGCGTGACTGATTCCCTACCAAGACATGTGCAGCCTTTGAAATGAGGCTTACCATACATAGATACGACAAACAACAGGTGTCTTGAAATGCAGCTAAAAGTTAATATGAGGTCGCTATTCCACGAGCTCACGGTGGATATGAGATGGTAGATAGCTACGGCCATCTCATATCAAACAAGCGCGAGTGAAATAATTGTTTTTTTAAAAAAAGAAACGCCCCAAAAATATAGAAAACTAAAGTGAAATGAAAATAAAAACGACCCAAAATTACGCGTACGCTTATCATTTTTGTAGGGAATGGCATAATGGCTCATATACCATGATGGGTAAGCCACTGAAAACTCTTGTTCCAGTTTTAAATAATTACAGGTTAACGCACTCAGCGAGTGCATTATCGGGATTACTTGCACGAGTTCACTAACAATGAACGAGAAATTTCAATACCGCACGAGGCTTTGCGAGTATGGTTTCGTCACAACCCAGTATAGCCTGCGAAAACAGCCGTCCTTCTTCGCTCCCGGCCACTCGGGCCGGGAGCGAAGAAGGACGGCTGTTTTCGCAGGCTAAACCCAGTGTCACGTGGTACAAATCAGCCAATCAAAAAATCGGAATTTGTACAGTGTATAAAAGCTGAATAGTAATACGGAATATATAATACTGTAGTGCTAAACAACTTTTATGCCATTTTTTCCAGTAAAGACGTTTCTTTCTCCGTTAGGTTATGGTAACCTGGCCCCAGTTACAACGGGCGGTCGCATGTTCTGCATCGTGTACGCTCTCATCGGAATACCGCTGACTCTGATGCTGCTTGCCGTGGTGGGAAACCACATCGTTCATTACTTAAACGACGCATGCGCGTGGCTGGTAAACCGCATAAGGAGGTACCACAGTGATTACGAGTTCGAGTCTGCAGACGCTCAGATCAATGCTCCAGTGTGGATCGCTCTACCAATCATATTCCTGTTTCTAGCAGTCATGTCCTTCATGTACTGTGCACTGGAGGGGTGGGATTTTGGAACAGCGCTCTATTTCATTTTTATCACGTTTACCACTATCGGATTTGGAGATGTCGTACCTCAGTCTCAAGCGGTATGTATGCTGTTCTCTGAATGGGTTAAATCTTGCATGAAGTACCTCTTAATATTTGCTAGAGGTTCCTTAGGTTTATGGTCACAAGTTGTTTAGAATGGCAGTGAATAAAATCTAGACTGTCTCAATCCTGCTCCTAATGCAGAAGATGGAACTCTTCAATTTACTTCATTTCTAAAGGAAAATAAATGAAGTGAAGAAGGAAATAAATTTTTTGAGCTATCAATAATCCAGAGCCGAGCCCTTTATGACATGGAAACTTCTTTTACAATGCTCCTCTATTTCAGTATTATCTTCCCGTACACTTTTAATCTTTCATTTGATATAATTGTACGCTGGGTATCCCGTCCCCTCACCCATGAAGTGCCGAGTACTCAAAATTCGATTAGCGCCCCTAATGTGGGTTAAGTCAAATCATTGCAGTGCATGTCTGTACTCATGTTTAGACTTATGTTTAGAAATAGAACACTGCATGAGCTACAAATCAAAAACGTACGTAGAGTATAGCGAGGGGATTTTGTCACTGACATAGTTATAGGAACAACATATGACCATGCAAGGAAATGCGAAACAAAAATTATCACGTGACTAACTTTTTAAACTTTAACTTTAGTCAGTCATATTTCTCTTAACATTCGTGCCTTAGTGATACTTTTTTATTATTTGAATTTATGTCTTGCTTCATCACAGATAGCCCCACCCGATCAAACAACACCTTCACGTATTTCAAATGCTTTGCTCTAAACTGTTTCTTAGCTCTTCACTCCTCGTATCTGTACTGGCTATGTATGCTGCATGAATTGACCTCTCTTCGTCAAAGGTGCTAGGTCAAAAGAAGTGTTTAGCATTACTGCACTAGTTGGGGACACTGAAGCAAGCAAACAAACATTGTAAATTGAACAGAAACGTGTATAAGTCCCAGCTGGTTGGAGGGTGACCAACAAAGCGCGGAGGAGTTGAATCTGGGACCACCAAACACATATCCATCTAGTGACAGGGAGGCGGATTTGGACTCGAGACCTCTGAATCACAAATCTAGCGCCCTTAACCACTAGGCCATGTTGCCTCGCCAAAACTGAAAGATAAACTTCCCGACTACCAAAATCGAAAAAGTCTAGTTACCTAGCACCTTTGAGGATAGTCGTCTATGCCATTTGTTCTTGAATTCCTAACATGGTCTGCCTATAGTCTTTTAACTCTTTTTTCTTCGACACTTTCTCTCCAGGTGATCTCACGTCAAGGGCTTAACTTTCTTTCACGTGTATTTACAATTACCACCTTTTCGACTTACGAACTATCCACTGCAGATTACTAACCAACACCTAACGGACCCTCAAACATAAAACACAATGATGTATACGTATCACAGCCAATATAAATCTAACATTTGTCGCAACGTGACAGTAAAAAAGTCTAACACTTCTTAACTGTCTTCTCTTACGTAAGCAGGCATCTTACTGGACGGTTGATCTATGATGTCCACGTGACTCTCGCTTAACGCAGTTCACACTTCACGTTAATTTCGTTCTTGCAAACGAGGCTACCGCAGTCTTGATGAGGTCTCTGCCTCAGCTGAAATGCAATGACAGAGTTCCTCTTTGGAGAATTGGTTCTATTCATCAGTATTATGCAAAAAGACCCAAAAATACTTAGTCTAGTTTGTCCTCTCTAACTATTTACTTCTGTCTTCTCTCTTCATAAAACAAGCTCCGCTCCTCAAACCATGCACTCTCCTGTGTTCTTCTCGTACTACTTTCCATTCCTCGTTCCCAGATTTCTTGTGCACAAAGCTAAAGGAGAGGATTTTGTCCCCAAGAGCACTTAGCTGGGAACGAAATCTTAAGACCCGCAGATTTAACCATTCTTTATCGAAAACTTGCTTCTTCTCAAAATACGTCCGTTTAGCTTCATTTGTTGTTTCTTTGACACTGAGGAAAGGAGAAAGCTTCAGCTATAGTTTAGTTCTGATTGTTTATTTGTTTTTCCGTTTATTTTAACTTTTTTTCTTATTTCTTCTTACAATTTTAGTTGTTGTAAAAAAACTTGCATGTGCATAAGGATAATTGCATGATTTTGTTTTCTTCTCTCCTCAATGTCCCGAACAGCTTACGTTGATATTTCAGGGTATCTGGATCAACCTGATGTTGCTCTATGTTGGCCTGTCAATCGTCTCCATAACCATCAATCTCTGCGCGCAGAGCCTCGTATCTCAGCTGAAAAAGACTGGTATCTACTCGAAAATCCTGCAGCTCTTCAGTTCCTCCCAGGGGGACTCGGCCGAGGACAGCAAGGCTCGTGCGCAAGATGGAGAAACCGCAGGTAAGCGTGATCGCAGGTCCAGCAGGAGAGAAGGAGGGAAAGAAGAGATTATCGCCATGTCAGATCTTGAGCGTAAATCGCCAGGAGACAGATCGAATACTGATATAGACGATGAAAATCATTCCGCAAGATTGAAGATCGTTCGAGATGCCGATGCTAGAGGTTATGGAACTCTGCAAGAGTAAAATAGTACGCTAAAAATCGCTGTTCAAACAAGTAAAAATTGCACAATTTCTTGCATGGGTGCGAAATTGAAGAAAAACGGGCGCGGAAACAGTTTTAAATGTGAGATTTATCTAAGCTTGTCAATCACAACTAACTCTTTATCCACTGAGTTATGGGCCCACGGAATATAAAAGCTGACTTAAACCGGACAGTTTTGCATACGAATCATTGTATAAAAAAGTAAAAAAAAAGTATTTAATAAATGTACACTGAGCTAGCTACAAGGGATTTTAAGGTATTAAAACGGACTGGATAAATTTGTGTTTTATTAATTATTCTTTTGACTAGTACTGGGAGTAAGTGTGATTTCTTTTGGTGGTTTGGGGTGGGTGGAGGAGCTTTCAGAAGCTTCACGAGGAATAAAAAACAAAGGCGCTTCCTGCTCGCTCTCACGCTGGCTTCGCTCGCGTGCTCAAAGAAAAATAACTCGCAGATAAAAAAGGAAACGTCTGTGGACACACTAGCATACAAAAGTTAGTTGGCATATTCACGACTTCATCTGGCATGCTAAGTCGAGCGGCGAAGCAAACACTCAGTGTATTGGCGTTCGATGTTTTGCGTTCTCCAAGACCCCTGCCGAAGTGAATGGCCACTTTTACTACTAAAAGCGACTCACTGAAACATACACAATCAAGCTAACCCGCAGAACAAACAAAAATGAAACAAAATGAAATACAAACAAAGCAATCAAAAGATAACGGGAAAATCACGAAACTTTTGGAGCATTCATAATTTGTGGATAGGGGAGGGGGAGCAGGGCAGCCATTTTCTCTTGTAGCAATTAGGTGGGGGGGGGGGGGAGGGGGCGTGGAGGGGCTGCTGAAAAAGAAAAGAATTGAGATAGATATTTGGAAAGAGAGGGCCAATAAGGATACATCCGCTTATATGTCCAGTGATACTGGCTAAGAAGCACTCATCTAGAGTGTTTTGAGTGCTCCTAGAGCCTAAATTCCATTGACTTGAACTTGAACAGTAGATCTCAAGATTCAGGGTCAGTCTATGACCCATGGGCTCTTGGGGTTAACGATTAGTTAATTTCTCATTTACCATCTAACAGGGTTTTGTTGCTTATTAGCCAGTTGTACCAAACTTACTTATAAGCCATGCCAGGTCTAAAGTTCCTAATACCGCAAGTTCCTATAATAGCGCCTCCCCTTCGACGCCGGCCACGCAGGCTACGCCTACAAAGTCTGGACAATACCAATCATTGCTTTTTTTGTCACTGACTTGTAAAATCCTTGTAAACTGTCGCATATGGGTAGAAAAATTGTGTGTGACTTAATATTTCATTACATTGCATTAAAAGTTGATTACTTGTGTATGTATGACAGCAAGTTTGATTTCAGAAAGGGAAATACACTTTGTAAAAACTGACTGTTTATTGATCTTCATTAAATAGAACGATCAAACATGGCAATATCCATCCCTTTTCTCAAAATAATGGGCCCTTTGCACGATTCAGTCACATGGTTCAAAATCTACACATGCTAGGACGCAAGTTGCAAAAATGGGACTTCCAAAACAAAGGCAGGTCAAGGTGGACTGGTACGAGTTACTGTGTTTCACTTTGCGTCGCAGCATTTTATGGTTTTATGTGACCGGATCGTGCAAAGGACCTGTTGGTAGTTGATTGCATATGGGTTACTGTGTAAAGGTGTGGGAGAGGGTGAGGCGGGAGGTAAAATAATCGGCCTCAAGGAAACTAGTGAGGGTCAAGGGGAAACAATATTAACTGTTTCCCGTGCATGGGGGCAGTCATTAGGTGTTTTGTTGAACCTCCCAACTCAAAAAAAGAAAACATAAACTGCGAACAAAATTTTTGCTTGACGCCAGCTGGTACAACAAATTTGGCGGCTTCAAGGTGCGCAACCTTATCACGTGTAAGTCGAAAGTTCAACGATTGTTGTTTCCCTAGGGAGTTAGTGAGTTAGTTCGCTCCGCGGAGTGAGCGAGTTTTGAACTACGACACGTGATACGTTCTCCTCTGATCGGAAACTGTATTTGAGGTTTCTGTATATAGTTGTAATTCTTGGCTTTCAATTTGGACTCGATCATGTCATTGACGTGTTAAGTTTTCAACGTAGTAATCAACCTTAGCAGCAGCTCTTCACTAGGAGCGTGCAGCTACCCCATATTCCTGTCATGGCGTTTTAGTTTGAATTTACCGAGAATTCGGACCCCTGCAGGAACCGCAGTGACCAATCGCAAGCACGGACTTAATTTTTAACTATCGTCATCATTTTACCGGAAGATAAGTCTAGATGTCCACCTGAGGCCGCCATTTTTTTCCTTACCGATGCGCGCTCATGTAGACCGGGACTGACCTATTTCGCAGGAAAAGAAGCCTAAAAATAGACCAACCTGTAAAATTGCCGCGTCATAGGCTTAGTATGGGAGTTGCACACTCCTAGTGATGGGCCGCTGGCCTTAAGGCGGGGGTAAACATGAATAGGCGTGAAATTTGAAGTGATATAAAAAAGGAAATTGTTAGGATTAAGATGGGTTGGAAACACTACCAGACAGTTGACCCCCGCAAAAGAGAGCCCCTGGTTGCTAGGGGACTGTTTGGTATCCGTCTACTAATTCTTCACTTCAAATTTCAATTTTCCAAATCCATCAATCTTCAACATTTCATATTTTCCTCAATTTAACCTATCCTTTGAGAAAAAATATCTCTTTCCCGAAATGCCCAAAAATCACCCAAAATTTTACACAAAACTGCCAAACAGTGGTTAATGAGATAAGCTGAGAGATTTAGTGTCGCTTGAAACGTGACCAAGATATTGGCAGAAAGGCCGTGTTAAGCGACGTCAAAACAGCCTTCACGTTTACTCTCGCCTTAAAACTAGTCTTGTTCATTCAGCTATATTTCTATTTGGCTGACCAGAGCGTTTACCGATCCTATGTATACCAGTATCATTTTCGTTTCGCGGTCCCTTGCCACATATGTTGTCACTGAAAAGCATCCTAGGTATTAGGGATGGACCATTAGAAAAGTGATGGGGGGGGGAATTAATGGAAGGAAATATATCAAGAAAAAAATTCGAGCGAAGAGGAAGGCGAAGAAAGAAAAAAAATTCATGCAAAAGGAAGGTCCAATTGTGACTTTTATTTAATATATAAAATTTGGCAATGTCTATTAAAAATAATTCTTATTCAAAACATTCCTGGGGACTTACCCTTAATAAACAGGTACCTTTTTTATGGACTAACATTTTGGAGTGGAGGGCACTACAGAGGGGCTGTTTTGGTGAATGGTCATAATGGTACCATTATGATGGGCTGTGGGAGAGGAATTCCAGCCCGAGAGGTCAGGGACTGCAAAAATGCACGGGGAAGCCGTCCACCCCAAGTAGATAATAAAAATCAAGATTTCACTGTTGAAAAAAAAGCAATATTTGTCTGAAAAAAAATTTCGTGCAGAGGGTTTCAGCTGCAAAAAAATTCCAGAGAGTGAAAAAAAATTCGTGCAAGCTGAAAGTTCCCCAACCCCACCCCCGCCATCACTTTTCTAATGGTCCTGAAGTTGTCTTGACTGGAAAAGACAACCGCTGACCACTCGCTGATTGCATGACCGTGAGCGAGGAGCGAGAGAGGAACTCCTGGGGGCGAAGTAAAATTTTATTGTTATAATTATTATTTTTTGTCGTGGATGAGCTTTGTGTTACCGCCATCGTTCCAACTCGCAAATATGGCAGACGCTGAAGAACTCTTGATCATAAAAGGCAAGAGAATATTGCTTCCAGACTGTATTTCGTCGGGATCCATCATCGTAAAGCACGGGAAAATAGTGGGAATTGAAAGGGGCACCGATACGACCTTTCTCACATCAAAAGCTAAGGTAAGCTATACTTGGCCTCAAACACGTCTCAATACCAGGCCACTTCATTTACATGTGTTGGTTGAGGCTGAGGTTTAGTCCAGAGAAAAAGTTCTCTTGCAAATTGGGCAAACTCAGAGGTCAAGATTCAAATCATTTCTTTTTGTCCTGCAGCTTTGATCGCTGGCCGTTTTGTTTGACAAAACTTGAGTGGATATGGAAAATGTTCGTATCGGAATAAAGATCTCGCGGCTATATTTTTACAATACCCGACTCCGAAGGGGAAAGTTTAGTGAAACTATGATATGCAGACGTTCACATTGATATAAATCATGTAAACAAATGTAGAGCAACACACATACCGGTATGAAAGTCACCCTGGTATCTGGTGAACACCCCCTTACAATTATGAAGTACTATTCTGCGAAGTAGTTTCGACGTTTGGAGAATTAACCTGCACCGTTTAAAATGTTTATTTTGTGGAAACGGATCATTCGTGAGGCTACTGGTACCAATTTACATTTCAATGAAACATGTCACACCAGTTCATGGTGACCTGTTAGCCAGTGCTCAATACGGTGTACATATGACATCAATTAGGCATTAGACGCTCCGGTTATCCTGAATATCACTCAAGTTAGCCTGTTTACGGTTACCTAATGATGATAGGAATGGGAAAGCGATATTAAATATTCTGCAGTCTGCAAATGGTGCCTCCCAGAGGGTGGGGGGAGTTGGTTGGGGGGGGAGGGTGGGGGCATTCACTACCATTTACCAAATTTTTCTATTTTAGTTCACCCAACCAGAACATTTCCAAAATAAACCGAACAAGTGGAAAATGTGCTTAACATGTATTTTTACCAACCAATTTCCAAAAAACATATTTCTCTTGTTCCCCCAGCCTTACACAATAATTAGTTTCTCAGAACATTTTTGGCACTCCAAGTAAATCAAACACACCATTCAATTCTTTTTTTAGTCTTTCCAATTTTTCAAACAATTTCTGTTCCCCTAGCTTGGAGGTTTGAAAAATCAACAAAGATAATTTTTTAACCAACTGGTTTCCATGTGAAAATGATTACCATCCAAGAATTCCCCCCTTGTTCCAATAAATTCAACATTTCCCAAAACCATTTCACCATTGTAATATCCCTGGTTCTCTCAATGAAACTAATTCAACAAATGCTTTCTTCCCTTGAAATATATGACCATGCTCCATTTGCTTGGAAAAACTCTTCCTTCTAAACATATAACGTTGTGCTGCAATATAATTGTTTAAATTATGGTACACCATGGCATTTATCTATGGGATAATGAAATTTGGAGTGGGGAAAGAGGAGAAATATATTCTGATTTATGGAAATTCAGTCTTGTGTTTTCCTTGTGGCTAAATGGCAAACAAAAAAACCTTCCATGGGAATACTGGGTATGAATATTTTGTGAAACACTGACAATGTCACAATCTGCAAATCCTTTTTCCAGGCACTCACTCGCTCATTCCCTTTAGGCCTAAGTGGCATGTAGGGTAGCAACATGCTAATTAAGGCATAAGCCATAACAGTTCAAACACTAGGCCCTTTCAGTACATTGCTACATGTAGCTTGAATAAAATGGGAACACCTTTCTCCTTCCTGTACCAAGGGGGTCAATATATGGCCAACTGTTAGAGCAAGTGCTGTGCTTACAAGGTTGTAGGGGGAAGGTTGCAAACTGTTATGGACTATCCTCCTAATACTGCATTATAATTACCGTAAGTAACAATCCTCACCAGGTCATTTTTTGTGATTTGGAATTTATCTCTTTACAGCTAGATCTACTATCAGAATAACATCTCTTCACAGATTTTAGATGCCGGAGACCTTGCTGTGATGCCTGGAGTTGTTGATAGCCATGTCCATGTTAACGAGCCTGGAAGGACAGACTGGGAAGGGTTTGCGACGGCCACACAAGCTGCTGCATCAGGTGGAATCACCACCATTGTGGACATGCCACTGTAAGTCTTAACCTTGAAACATGTAAATTCTCATTGTGTAGTTCCAGAAACTATCCATTCCCACCCCACAGAAGGTCACTGGACATTTTTAGGGCGTGAGAGGAGTGGGGTGGGGGAGAGACGTTAAAACCAAAAAGTTTTAGGGAAAGTATGAAGTGAAACAAGAATTTCCAGGGGGGGTTCAGACCAAAGCAACTTTCCATTAGGAAAAGAGGGTATGGATAGTTTCTGGAACAACTTGTTTCAGTACTGGTTTCCACAATTTATTTTAATCTGAGTTCTCAGAATTTGGAGAGAATCTCTCTAGCCAGTCGGGGCATGTACGGAATTCAAACAGATTATTATTTAAGATATTTAAAATAAATATCGTTAAATTTATTACATGACTGAGAAAATGACTTCATTGGGATTGGCTGAGAAAAGGCCAATTTGTCATTAATTTTTAATTTCCACTGCAGTTCAAATTAACGCACGCATGTTTGTAACTTTTGCAGTCATATTATAAATGAGTTATATTATGAAATTCAAGCAATTAAGGATTTTACATTACTCGTGATATTTGAAAACCTCAAGGCTTGACATGCAATTTTGAGTCAGAGGATTTTCAAATATCACACATAGTGTATATCTTTAATTGCACTCGCATTGATATGATTAACTTTACTAAATATATTTTGTGTTTCTCTTCTGATGCAATTAATAGGAACTCCATTCCCCCTACTACTACCCTAGAAGGTTTTTATACCAAACTAGACAGTGCCCGGAAGAAGTGTTGGATAGATGTCGCCTTCTGGGGAGGGGTGGTACCAGGCAATCAGGCCAGTATAATTTGGTATTTGAACTACACTGATTTGTCTTGTTGAACAGGGAATCAGTTGTTTTAATAGAAAGAACCCTACAAAATGACATGCCAATAAATTTTAATTCGTCTGATAGGCTGAAATCAAGCCCATGGTGAATGCAGGTGTCAAAGGTTTTAAGTGCTTCCTTATCCATAGTGGAGTTGACGAGTTCCCATCTGTCACAGAGAGTGACGTCAGGATGGCAATGAAGCAAATGCAAGGAACAGATGCTGTGTTTCTGGTTTGTGTCACTTAAGCAGCATTGATACATGTACATTCACAGCAATATAAGGTGTGATCTACAGCAATAACTTGATGACATTGAGACCCTACATAAATACTGGGGTGGCCTGAGAATATGCCATGGTATGAAATAACTTGCAGTGGACTTGCATACCTCATCAATAGGAAGTAACTTTGCAACTTAGTTAGTAACTGAAACTAATAAACATAATTTGTCATTATGCCAGCGATGTTCATACTAAACAATGAAGAGATCAAACAGCATTGCTGAGTTCCACTTATTTTACAAATTATATTGACTTGTTTTTTAAACTTAATAATAAATGGAAAGTATTTTGTTTCAGTTTTGTAGTAAATGAACAGCCTTTTTTCCAATTAATGATTGTTTTATTTTAGTTCCATGCTGAAGTTGATATCCCTCAAGAAACAGGAAACACTAGTAAAGGTAATAACATCACTTGCTACATATGATGTGTTAGAATTGCCCTTTCAGTGGTATTTCATGAGCTAACTAAAGGCCGGGGGGGGGGGGGGGGGGAGAGGCGACTCCCGCATATGAGCTATATAGGTTCGTGCAACCCCAACAAGTATGGTTTTTTAACCATTTTGATCAGAAATGGCGTATGGATTTTGGCCATTTTGGTCTGAAATAGGGTTTGGGTTTTGCACTCTAGTCTAGCTTGAATTGGGTAAGTTTTTTACTACTTTGTTATCATTATCAATAAGACCATCAGCAAATTAAAACCCCTTCCAATGCCTTTAACATCAGTCTGAACTGATTATAAGGCAGGTACATCCCATTTTTTCCTGGGAGTACCCCCTTGTCTTAATTACTTATCTTATATGTATGGGTTATTGACCAAGTGTGAGGTCAAGATGGCTGGATATTGGCCGAGTTAATTTTTTGCATGTTTAAGGACTGAGATGGAGTTGAGGTCCATAAACACGCAAAAAAAGTTTGAGGCCAATCTCAAGCCATCTTGGCCGAACAAGCTTGGTCAATAAAGGATTTATTATATGGCTTTTGAAATTT
>OZ026601.1:27557417-27569917 GCA_964020085.1 Micromussa lordhowensis | reverse complement strand
GAAATGCCCGCTTCTTGGGTGAGGCCTAAAAACTGGTATAGATCTTGTCTTCAGAGGGCTTTTGCGTCAATTCCAAATAATTTCGAAAGCAGACGCGTTCCAATCTCATACCCAGAGCCTGCGTCCCCCCTTGACCAGCGGTCGGGAAACGCGAAGCACGAGCGCGGGGTTTGGGTTCGAAATTAGCCACGTTCTCAGGGTTTGTAGGTTAGCTGCGCGCGCACCTTTTCAGCTGTCCGTTCAAGGACCATGACATATTTCTGTATACGGTTCCACAAAGATAAGGTCAACACGGAGGAGGGGGGCTCACCAGAGATGCGGGGCTGGTTTCGTTTCTGACATAATTGTCCCCTAGGTTTGCCTCTCAAGCTTTATTCCCAGGCATGCAGTCGTAACATTACGACCTGCGTGAAATTTTACAAATCTTGTGGAACATCATGTTCGCATCTTTTGCCCTGTTTCAAACTGGCAAAAAAAACTACCACCCCACATACTAGTTAGTAACCAGTCGCTATATGTATGGTGAGGTTTGTTTTGTTAAAAAAATTGGACGAGATCTGTAACAAAACGTGATCTCGATTTTTCAGCCACATAAACAGCGACTAGGCGAGCGTAAGATATTCATCGATAGCTTACTACAGAGTCGTTAAGGAATAAAACTTTTCTGCGAGTCGGTTTTTATTGTCCTCCCGAAACTACTGAAGTTATTAAACGTCACATCGTCTTAGACAGCAGTTCAGTCGAGAAAAGCTCAAATAATAATAAAAAAGCTCCCGAGCTCAATTTACATGCAATATGTCCCACCTAGTTGTCAAACCGACCCTCTCAATGTTGAAGACACCTAACTTTAAAAATAGACTCTTGTAACAATTAAATTCATCTACTTAATTTAGCCGCGCCTTCCTAATTACCGCCAAAATATTCCCAGATGGAGGCAGACTGTTCTGGCAAACTCCTCTGTAAGCCAACAGCGGTGAAATCTACGATTTAAAATAATTTTTTACGTCTCTAGGCCCCTAGACACCGAAAGTGCCAAATGATATCTTTCGGAAGTCCTCGGCAAATTATCGGACAATCTTCGCTATTTCTCGGAAGATACACCGCAGAATGTAAGCGACGTAAACGAACTACACCTTCCAAGTAATAAATAAAATTTGCCCTGGGTTTGATTACTCTATTGTTACTAGCTCTGGCTCTGAAATTTCTGCACTAAAGAAGATTTTCCTGATTACAACAAAAAAAGAGCGAAAAAATTAACAAAAGTTTGCTATCGGCACAAACTTGAAAAGGCACCAGCTTCGTTAAACAAAATAAGTACAGTAAATGTGTTGACCAATACGATAGCAAAGTGCAGCATGCGGTAAACTTGGGAAAGCATGAATTGAAGAGAACTCTACAGGTTGTTTACAATTTACTTCGAGTCATGATTTGTTCACGACAAACGCGGAGCCTCGTTCCCAGGCTCGCTCTCCTTTGCCAACGAGAGCCTGGGAGGAAAAGTGAGAGCCTGGGATCGACGTTACTTATTCGAGAAGTGTATATATCACAGAAATAAGTCATCGTAATTAACAACATCTAGCATTAAACGCATGCTTGTTCCAGAAGGAAGGCAGGTATCTAGTTTTAATTCATTTGAAAAAACTCGGGGGTCAAGTTTTGTGTCAAACCTGTAAAAAATCCTGGTCAGCCAATCCAGTTGGGAAATCAGTTGGAATAGAAAAGAAAATTTCGTGGTGCTTCTAGTGGCGCCAAAGTAAATCGTAAACAACCAGGAACTAAAAGGCAAATATTTCAGTACAGATCTAAATAAAGGTTACAGTTCTTCAAAGCCACATTATGCTAAATAACCCTCTGCTCTTTGAAACTGATAGAGCAAACAAAGAAAAAAGATGGTAGAGTAAAATTATATACAGATAATGAAATTAAAAAGATCAGAAGTAAAACAAATCGAAATTATAACGATAAGCTACAATGTTTTTCAATCCAGTGGAACAATAACTGTTTAAATATGACGCAAAGTACACAAAAAAATGCTTCATTTTACACGACACCAATTTTTTTCTATCTGACTTTTATCCCAAAAGAATCCCTATTCTTCTACTGACGCCTCTGGAAAAATCCCAAGGAGGAAATAGAGAAATCCCCAGGGATAACGCACTGGGGATACTTCCCAGGGGTTCACGGAAGTATTATTTTAGGGATAAAAATAAACATCCCCCCGCCTACACAATAAGGTATGAAGGGAATCCTCCCCACGGATAACATACTTTGGATATCATACCATGGATATTTTCCCTTCCAACACCAACTTGTTCTTTAGCTCGATCATGTGTTTTTCGTTATCCAAAAACCCAATTGTAAATATTGTGTTTTGGATCTCTTTCTGTATTATCCTAACGTCGAGTCGTGTGTCATGGAATAAACAATGTCAATAACTAGATCACTTTAACAGCAGCTGGCCTGACGTGGCACATTTGACTAGCAGTTATGCGAGTGACTTGACGCCAAGTCACGCGCAACACAATAGAAGAAAATCCATTCACTTCCGTCACGCCATGTGTCATGTCTTGTGGCAGACATTAATAGACTTTAAGAAGCTGATTGTTTCCTCATCTCCCATGGTCCACCTGCGTAAATAGAAAACAGAACACATAAGAGATTAAGATAGCACAAGAAGAAAATCTAGTGCTACATTGACACAAAAAATCACAAAATCTCGTTATTGATCTGATCGTTTATTGTGTCAAATCAAAGCATTTTATCCAAGGGAGGTTGAATCTTCTACTTTGTACCCTCGAAGCTGAAAAGAATTAATCCCAGACAGTGCAAAGTACTCATCAAAAGGAAGAAACCCATCCGGATATAAATATGAAACACGAGAGAGCGTGTCTTACCACACTTCCAACCGCCAATAAGAGAGTTGAAACTACGAAGTATAACGGAGTATTTTGACGAACTTCCAGTTGTTTGGAAATGTGGTAAAACTCTGTCTCGAGTGTTTGATATATCTTGTCAATCGAAACTAAAACGGAGACAAGAAGTCGTACAAAATCTATGCTAATAAAGATGAGATATCCAACGCACGATAATTTATATTATTATACATGAGACTCACTATGAAAAATCTGTTTGGTCGAGAGCATTCAATCAATTCACAATAGCTTGTGAACTTGACATGATAAACGCACTGTCTGCTGCAGATATTGCATTTATCATGTCAAGTTCAACGTCTGCCTGGTTACTAAGCCCCTTGGAGTGTTCTCCTCAGAAAGAAAGAAAATGGCTGAACGCTTCGCTTCTGTTTCTGAGTATGAATTATGTGAAACATGTATAATAAAACAATTATTGAATTCGGTTTTCGCATGATATCATGAATTATCAAAACGCCGTGTCTGTGTTATCTGACTCAGCTTCGGCAGATAACACAGACCTCGGTTTTGATAATTCATGATATCATGCTCAACCTTATCCAATAATTGTTTAATAAACAGCTACTCACCATCCGTATTATTTACTAAATTGTGTGAAGAGGCTGAGCGCCTGTTACTCCTCTTCAGAGCTGCTATTTCTCCCTCGCGACCAGAAATTTTCATCGGTGACCGTTGAATTGAGTCCGGCATCGACGGCAATTTTCGTCCAGAATTCCCTTCACCCATTAAGTTGAGCCGGTCAACGCTGGCCGCAGCGCGCATGTGCGCATTGGAGGAATGAGTAACCGCGCCAGTTGAAGCTGCTGAGCCGCGCCTTTTCTCGTAATCTGGCGAGGAATGGGCGCCATTCAAACTGAAAGAACCAATGGAAGTAAGGTATTAAAATCTTAGTTTATGTAACAAATAAATGGGGTAAAACACTTATTTCAATACTCGTCAAAACAGAAACTTTAAAAGTGTCAAGTAGATTTTACATTAATACTAGTTGAGAAAACTAACTGACGCGTAGACGTGTAGATACGACGGCATCTAAAGCGAAATTATGGACTTGGCGCTTCAAACCTTCTTCAAAATGATTCGTACTCTACAGCGTTTGATTCTTTTAATTCTGCTACAGGTTGAACCCTAAACGATCTGTACTCCTGGATTCGTGCTAAATCGACGTCTTTTTGCAACACAACACAACACAACGTGGGTTTTCATAAATATATTTTATTCCAAAATATACATCCTTATCCCTTGGACGCTTGACCGTTCAGCGGCTTGAAGCAGATATTTGCACCAAAATTCCTGCAGAAATTTGAAATATAAATTCTCAAAACTGAACTCCATAACATCTTACTATGGTTCGGAGAATTTGGAGATACATCGAGAATATCCCCAAACTGGCGACCTTATTCATTCTCAACATCTACCAGTTAATATTTTATTAACATTGTCAGGAGAAATGTGCATGGCGATCACGTTTCTAAAGAGAAGCGGATCTTGTCAGAAACATTACTCTTCATTTTTCACGTTAACTTCCTTGTTCCGTTCCAGTTTGTCCTTTTTCAGACGTTTGTCTACGTTAGTAAATTATCGTGTTGAGGCTTCCGTTGTCTTCGAGTTTATTTTGCATTTCCTCTGAAGTATGACTGAAGTAAAAGTGATATGGCTCCTTTGTTCAGCCCTTTACTAAGTTACACACAGGATAAACACTAAGCTTCATGGTCACACGAAAGTGACCTGGCCGTGTTTGTCCAGCCGTAAAAGACGGTGCACATTCCGCTTTCTGAACCAGTAGGCGCTCTTTCCCCGCTAACCAAGGCCTCGACCAGATTTCAAACGCGCAACATTTTTCTTGCTTTAATACTTCAGGCTTTAGGAAATCCACTCCACAGGCCTCGATACCTTCCCTGGTCTCGTTCAAAGCGTTCGGACAATTTGACGGCGCAATCTTTACGTTGGCACGGTACATTGTTCCCTGAACGACTTGGCTAGATGCGTCGAGTGTGTATGGCAAGTAGACAAACTTGAATGACGGCTTGGGCTCTCGAGAGTTTTCCAGTCGCACGGCTAGTTCGAGTCCCTCCATAAGCTCTGTATGACTCGACAACTTCTCCCGGTCAATCTTGGTGACCCCACCGGGAATGGAGGCATTGTGTACAAGGCGCAAAACCGCTAAGGCAAAGCAAGAAGCGAGCGCGAGCTTCGTTTGACCGCCTGCCATCTTGGGCCACTGAAGTTGAAGACCTCCGAGTTTCATAATTTATTATCTCAATTCTTCTAACACCATAATGACACTTGACATTTTGGTGTCTGCTCTGTGACTTGTGAACACCAGACTACCAGTCTATACCAGAATTCCTGCCTCTTCAGTAATTAACACCGTTATCAAAATGGTCGCATAAAACCACCGAGAAGCGATTGAAAAAAATCCAGCCGGTTAGAGACAAGTTCTTTATCTCTTTTCTATTTCTCTCTCCTACTTACAAGGGAATTATAAGAAAGTCAAATGAAACACAGCGCATTTTAAACGTTGAAGCATAGCAGGTAAATAAATGGCGTATCACATCCATAGCAGGTAGCTAAACATCGTTTTCTAAGTCACACCCCTTTTGTCTACGAATCCGGCGACCCGATATAACAAAGTTCAAGAAATCTCTGTCCTCACTACAAAGCTTCTGCTAAGATATCCTTCCACAACGAAGAAACGTAATGCGATGTTTAAATTGATGCCTTTCCTTGGCATTTTAGTCGGGGATTTGCCCCCGAGCATGGATGGCACCCGTCGTTCATAAATTTGGAATTAACTATCTTTAGTGATGGGTTATGTTATTATGTTAATTTGAGTCTTACCGCACTCAATACAGCAAAATAACCACCGAACAAACTATGATGGCGACGGAACCGCAGAAAACCAAACAGAATGGAGCCGAAGCGAAAACAGTTAACAGGCGTCGCGCAAGTGACTCGTTTGGCTTTTGGATTTGACATTGCTCATGACTAGCAAAACTAAATAAATTATAACAAGGTTTTATGGTGGTTCCGAGAAAAGGATTGGAAGTATTGATCCATCAAAGTAGAAGAGGTGAAAGGAGCTAAAACATATTATCGGACACCATAATAAAGCTCACCTGGGGCTTCCCTGTGGCAAGGGGCGATTGAGAGATTCCGTACTAACTGCGTTTCGTATCCTCTTGCTGTACGTCACCACAGGTTCCGAACCTTTCCCGCCACGAATCACGGGCGTCACTATCGTAGCGCCATTGGGCGAGCTCGGTATACTAGGCGTGCTTGGACTGTTGGGTACGTTGGAACCCATGACTGCTCCGCCAGCCAGACGTGTCATTCCTAATAAGGCGCTGCCAATGCCCGAGCTGCTACCGGGACGGACACTGGGTGATGTTGGCTGCTGACCAGGGCGGATAGGTTTGGCTGGAATGGAAAATGAAAGATAATTGATAAGTGACTTGTATGAATTGAAACCACCTGCAACCTTGGAAACGCTATTTGTAAGCGCTCTGTAGTATTAGGGGAGCAGGGGTGGCGCAGTGGTGGCGCAGTGGTGGCGCAGTGGTGAGAATGCTCGTTTCCCACCAATGTGTCCCGGGTTCGATTTACCTATTTATTTATTAGGGTCGACTTAAGAGAGCAACTTTGTTGCTGCATGCCACTTCAGTGACCCGAACTGTGCAGTCGCGCCCCACAAAAGTCGCATACAATTTTCATGACTTAACATTGTCTGTGGCAACGATTGCTAGGGTTTTAAAACACGTTCGGTTCAAAATTCGACGATATGTATCACGTTGTACGCTCAAATCAAAAAGCAAGGGGTAGGTTTGATTTACCCGAAACAATTCCTGTGCTAAACTTGTTGAAAGCGACAATGTTTTGCGGCCTAAAACGACCACTCGTTTCATCCATAATAAGGGTGAAAGTGTCAGGAATGTAAAACTCATTTTTAGAAAATGTAACGCTAAGAAAGAAATGTCGAAGAAAACGTTTAGTATCAAGGTATATTTTGTGAAACTGTTTGGTGGATGGTTAAAACGTTGCAAAGTTCTCTCTTTGTTATACTATAAGAATTTTGTTTGTCTGGCCGAGGCTGAATATTCTCATTTTTCTGCCCATTTTAGGCTGAAAATATTCTTGTTAATATTCTTAGATTATATGGCATTTCTGTTTTCAAATGTATTTGGTGTGTAGATGGCGTTTAAGTTATTTTGGAGCCAGCCTGCCTGGATTAAAGTTTGATAGATGCAGAAATGTTATTAGCTAGCATCGAACATACGGGTTAGTGTTGTTTTCGTTGCTTTTTGACTAGTTTTGCCGTCTAGAGAAAAGAAGAATTTATAAGGTTTAGTTAAAAACATGTAGTTGTATTGTATTTACAAATTTCCAACACACAAAGTTACATTCTTTTCAAAATCTCAGCCTCGGGTTTAAAATGTTCTTAAAATTTCGCAAATATCAGCCTCGTCATTCTTATCAAACATATTCTTATTCAAAAGAAAGAGCGTAACTCCAGACGATACTGTGTTAAATGTTGGGTGACCCTTAACCCTCCTGAAGAAAAGCTGATATCTGAACCATACCGATATGTCCCTGGGCACCCTTCCTAGCAGCCGCTTGTTTCTGTCTCATTGATTCCCGGATTCTCTCCACCTCTTTCTGGTATCGTGCCCGGTCCCTCTGCGCGCCTTCCTTGGCCTCTTTCAGAGCCTGCTCCAATGATTTCACCCGCTCTTGCGTTGCTCGCAGGCGCTTCTCTAACTTGGGCAGTTCGCACCTCAGGTCTGCATTGTCTCTAACGAGCTGTCAGAAAAAAAAACAAAAACAAAGAAATATTTAAATCAGATTATGACACCAAAAAAACCCTGTTCAATTATATTACACCTGGGCCTATTTCAGGGAATTAAAGACACATTAGTACCATATAGTCGACAATAACAGTTTCTGGTATGCGACCAATATTGAATCTATATAAAAACCTACCACAGCACTCAAGTTCATTCAATCTTCTTCAATCGGCGCGTTGCGCGAACACCTCTTGTCTGATTAAGGTTATAAACCGTAATTTTTGACCAGCTTTTCGTGTCCCAAGGGTTCAGTTGACTCGAAGTTACACTTCAAAAAGCTGGTTCTAGGGGTGCAGTTTTCTTAAAAACACATAGTAAGCAGAAAGGAGATGCTCTCAAAAAATTAGCAAGATGAAGGGAGGTTCTTTAAAGCCGATGGCGAGTTCTTAACGCTGATTCGCCAAGGCGAAACTAAAAGGATTTTCGATCAAACAACTTGTTAGGATAGGTTCTTCTCATAAAACTTTATCGATCGCTTATCGCGTCTTTAAGGTGAAGAATTTTACATACGGTGAGAAAAAATGTTTCATTTTATTAAAACCTTCCCGTATTGATTTAATTACAAGAACTGTATTAATGCATCCATTGTTTACTTTAAGAACAGTGTTGATATTGAGAGAATATCCCTTTGAAATAAATTACCAAGTTTTTGTCACTGAGTTTTGACACGCGGAAGCAACACCAATGTAAAATGATGAAATCTGCGCCTGTTTACAACAGTCGTCAACAGAAGTTACCGTTAAAATCGCAGGCAATCACTTACATTGCTTGAAAATCTAGATACAATATGAAAATATCATTCTACCTCAAAGCGGATTAATTAATGTTGCCCTCCTCCGCAAATAGAAACCCATTTCAAGTCGCATCTAATGACTCTCTAATTCTTCTAATTAAGTGTTCCTACACTTTTAATTCGATAATTGCTCCAATGAAACCATTCCAATGCGAATCAAATATAAAATATTTTACACCTATGAGCGCTCAGAACTCTTAAGAGCGACTTGCTGTACCGGTCACCTATACCTATGCAGGATAGAAAAAAATCGATTTTCTGAAAATTTGTCAGGAAGAAGGTTTTTACTAACTTGTTTCAAAATTGTAACTTTGAGGTTGTTTGGATTTTTATTTTCTTCTCCAGACGGCATTTTGTATTTTGCCCCTAAAAGAGCCAAACTCGGCCCTGAAATTACACTTTTTGCGAAGGCTAGCAAGCCAAAATATTGTGCGTAGCTGGAAAAGCTAACCCATATTATTAAAATATAATGTTTTAGTGCTCATTTCGAGTTGTCAGATCGACATGTAATATGAACCTGAATTTTTAACAATTTTTCAAAATTATACGCTACGGCGATGTCGCGTCACGTCCAAATTTAGGTCAAATTCGTGGACCAAAAAGTCAATCTGGTACATGGATTTATCTCCCAAAACTATTTTTCTGGATAAAAGTATCACTTTATCTTACTTTATATCGCAAATCTAGCTTGGGTAAATAAAACGCAAAAATTTGACAGCGTCTTGAAACCAGGCACTTTCACATTTTGACCTTTCACGCCGCGATTACTATCTCGAACATTGACCCTGAAATGTTCGCCTGTGGGTCTTACTTCCGACGAAATAGTTGTTTTAAGCCTCTAGATATCAGTTATTGTAATTTAAAGATAGTTTCTAGCCGCAAACGAGTGTATTTAGTAAGGCTTATTTTGAATAATTAAGCTTAAACATTTGGCGGTCAGCGAGCACAGACAATGCACGGAACAAAATGTCAGTTTAAAAATCGTTACCGAGAAAAAGATTTAGGAAAACTAACAGGATAAATAGTTGACTAAATACTTGGAGTTATTTCTTACCTTAATCTCGCCTATCTTGATAAGAAATGGTAACACTGCTGCGGCTTCATGGCTCGTTCGAAACACTCTCAGCGGTTGCCAGGCTATAAATAACACCACCGTGCACAGGAATCCCAAGGTCGCGTGTGAACATCCTGATTGTTACTATTTGTTTGGTTGTCTGTTTGTCTTTTGTAATTGATTATTTTGTTGCTGTTTTTTTTAAAATAATTTTTATTCCATTATGCCACTGTCTTCACCCACTCATCTTTGCTTACCGCATGGTAACGAGCTCATTGTCTCGGGATAACAGGTGTGCACTTCCTGGTACAAATTTCGCGGAATTGCGGTGCACGTGTTTTGAATCAACTCTGAGCTGTCTTGTTTTAGCGCAACTAACATTTTCTTGTAAGTAGCGGTGTATCGTTTGGCCTTTCAAGTTAACGTTTTACTTTTACTAGTACTTGTACGTAACATACGTAACCGGAGAAACCTGCGTTAAGAAATTGTAATTTAATGGCTTCATGTTTTGCCACTCTTGTCGGAGGATCGTGCGGATCAAGCGCAGACAATCCGGCAAATGTCCAGTGTGTGGCTTTGGGAAGCAAAGTGATTTTGATCGTTGTAAATTAGTGTTACAACCTGCACCCTAAACCTTCAATGCGAGAGCCACCCCTTGCAATAGGTGACTGCGCATGCTGGCTGTGCTGCACCTGCCAATTGTCACGCATCATGCATGATTGTCACGCACTATGTATGACTATCACGCATAAATTCATACTATGCAGCTGTCTGAAAGCCCATGATGTATGGCAGAGTATGTAGCGGAAGACGAGTTTGTCTATCATAATCAGAAATGTTCGATCCCCAAAACGAGAGGAAAAGGAAGAATTTTGAACGCACCCCTCAAAGTAGGGGATCCGGGAAAGGAGGACCTCGGAGGGAGGGTGGGAAAGGCAAAAGCGTCTACATAATAGTTGCGGTTACACACACCTTTTGTCCCAGGTTTCCCAATGGGAATTATGCTTGGGTTGTGATCAGCTTGGGTTTCCGGCCAGGTAATTTTTCTGGTTACACTCCAAATAGTTTCCCGAGGGCAACTTTTGACCTGACAGTGTTTGATCGCCGGCGATCCCCGAAACGTATGGTTTGCTTGTTCTTTCCGGTTGATTTAGCGATCCAAAAGTAAAACTTCGTTTTAAGAAGAATGCGTAGAAAGCGTCTGCGTTTGCTATTAATTAGTAGGGATATAGCGTATGCTGCCGGTGCTGGATTTGAATAAATAGCCGTTGTATGAATTGTATAACCGCATCTTGTTCTGCATCTTTTGTTCTAACTGAAAGTTAGTTGTGAAAAGAAAACGAATTGCAAAACTAGCTAAAACTATGCACTACTAAAAGAATTAAAAATACTAAAATAGTTGACTGGTGGAGGCTCAAGATATGTCACAAACCGGTCTCTTTGTCACAAGAAAAAGTTCCCCGCGACACTAACTTAGTTTTCTGAGGAACGTGCCCCAGGGGGTTTGCAGTAACGCGCCCTGGAGGGTTGGCGCTCATAGGTCGCTTATGACAAATTTTAGACATGTTTGCAATTGTGACATATCTTGAATCTCCACCAGTCGACTATGTCGAGCCAAACACGTAAATAAACCCTTGTACAATCTGGCGTGCAGCATGTTATAACACAACAAATAGCTTCCTTTTTATAATTATCAGTTAAGTTGGATTTATTATTATAATTGTTATTATTATTATCATCATCATCATCATCATCATCATCATCATCATCATTATTATTATTATTATTATTATTATTTTCAGTTATTATTATTTTCAGTTATTTCTATAAACTTACGTGACGCCACAGGAAGTGCGAACGCCATGAAATCGGAGCAGTACAGTTTGTTTTATTAGATCGCCATCTGACACCGAAAGAGTCACGATGTCTCGGACAAATAGTCAGTCGAAGATGCACGTTGTCGATATAAAACACCCCTGAAAGATGAAAAACTAAAACTAACTTTCATTATGTAGACGCTTTTACGTTCCCTAACCTCCCTCCGAGGTCCTCCTTTCCCGGATCCCCTACTTTGAGGGGTGCGTTCAAAATTCTTCCTTTACCTCTCGCTTTGGGGATGTAACATTTCTGATTATGATAGACAAACTCGCTACATACTTTGCCATACATCATGGTATTCCAGACAGCTGCATAGTATGAATTTATGCGTGACAGTCATACATAGTGCGTGACAACCATGCATGATGCGTGACAATTGGCAGGTGCAGAACAACCAGCATGCGCAGTCACCTATTGCAAGGGGTGGCTCTCGCATTGAAGGTTTAGGGTGCAGATTGTAACACTAATTTACAACGATCAAACTAACTTTGCGTTTGGCTTGATAAATACAAGTGATATGTACTCTCTTACCTGCTCGAGAAATCATGAGCTTCGATTCACAGTCTAAGGCAGAGCCTCCAAATACACGAAAATTTCGAAGGTGGCCTTGAATACTCTTTGTACAGCTTCCCACAGCCACACACTGGACATTTGCCGGATTGTCTGCGCTTGATCCGCACGATCCTCCGACAAGAGTGGCAAAACCACATGAAGCCATTAAATTACAATTTCTAAACGCAGGTTTCTCCGGTTACATATGTTACGTACAACTACTAGGAAAACTAAAACGTTAACTTGAAAGGCCAAACGATACACCGCTACTTACAAGAAAATGTTAGTTGCGCTAAAACAAGACAGCTCAGAGTTGATTCAAAACACGTGCACCGCAATTCCGCGAAATTTGTACCAGGAAGTGCACACCTGTTATCCCGAGACAATGAGCTCGTTACCATGCGGTAAGCTGAAAGATGAGTGGGTAAAGACAGTGGCATAATGGAATAAAA
>OZ026601.1:27497417-27552417 GCA_964020085.1 Micromussa lordhowensis | reverse complement strand
GAATTAAAACTGGCGTCCTGCAATCCACAATAACAACTGATTTCTTTTTTATACAACGGTAAACACTGTTTTAAAGACCAGAGATGACACAAAGGAAACAGCAGAGGTTACTGACGTGCCACGCTACTGAATTCTCAGAAAAGTTATGTATCAAACGACATATGAGAAATTCAAAGGGATAACCGTCTTTTTCGCAAAATAACTTCTAAGCTCCATCTTGGAATACAAAACAAACTATTAGCTGACAAAAATCAATGAGCAACTCACGTTTGCGCTCTGCCGGTCGACAGAACTGAAGTTAAGAGTTCTACAATCCGTACTAATCATATTCATTCTTTTCTTATCGCTTCCCACCTAAGTGATCCACAGTTTGAAATCGTAACTTCCGACCTCCTCAATTTGATTTTTAGACGATTTTGCCTTCGAAAACACCCGAGAATCGCGTGACTGTACTGGAGCCAAAAGATTTCTGGGCTCCATACCCCCTGCTTAGCTTAACAGATTTACGGTTTTCTTCGACAAATTGGTAAAACCAACAGAAAAGATGAACCAATAGAACGGCACGTCTATTTAAAGCAAAGAAATTCGCATAATGAAACGGAGCTATCATTACAACAAATTTTAATCACACAGCTTCTTTCTTTCGTCTGTCGAGTTATGACTTGAAAATAATTGGACTATTACCATGCCTGTAAGAACTTGAACAGATAAGAAAACGGAGTTTTTTTTAAAGAAATTGATTCTAGAATCGTGATTGAACAAAGCAATCGAATTTTGAACAATTATAGATTGCTTCAGAGCCTATTACTGGAACAAGATAATAAATAAAATTATACAATACGAACTAAACAATGATTTCTCAGGAAGTCAGGTGCATAATTGGTTATCCGAATGATGATTCTGTTTAACATCCACACCAAATTTTCTCGAGTGTGTTGACACAGCAAGAAGAAACGAAACCCACAGCTCTTGAAAACAAAACTACAGATTTACAAACGCGTCAATTTATTCCCAGCTACTCTCGAAAATAATCGGACATTCACGCATAAAAAGTTAATCACTAACTCTACCAATCTTGTTCCACGTTTTCAAAACTGATTGATCGTTTATTAGTATTTTTCATAAGAAAAACCCAACCCAGCTAATTGAGGTCGCCTCCTTGAGCTGACATCCAAAATGGAATCTAAACATTATAAATTGTTCAAAAACGAAAACAAATACTGCGAGCACAATCTCGTGAAAATAAAACAATACCAGTAAAACTTGATTTTTTTATCCTCGTCAAAACAACACACCAATGACCATTTCACAACACTAAACTAAGTAAAGTAACTTGACCCAGTTTTTTGACACCGAACATGAAAAACAAACTGGGTATAATTAGCTCTTGAAACAAGGAATATTCAAATCTGGGAAGAAACGGTTTCGATGCTAGGGAATTCTCAGCGAGATCTCTCTCCCCTGAAAAAAACCGCTACAATTAATAATTCACTGCTATTTTGCGAGCCATCGAGAAACCAAATATTTTGGCAACACATTTTCGCCCACAGAGAATTTTTGTGCACGCATATTGTTTTGTCCAGGCTCATGCGTGTTTAATCCAATTTTCAATTTATATATTCGAATCGCTTGCCGCGAGATCGTGCACAAAACGTGTCGCAAAAAGCCTGCGTTAAAATCGAGCTAAAAAAAATCTAGAAGTCAAAAATACGAACCCTCGGCTTGGCGTTCCTTAGCACCTCTTCTATAACATCGTTTAACGAATCAAGAATATCTTCAATTGACGATTCACTACAATCGGAAAATCGCCAACCACATTTCTCGTTTGCAAGGCTCACGCCAGAATACCGAATGTGTTTACCCATGTCGTCGGTTAGCCAGAATCACGCAAAATCACGCTCCGCTGAAGCGATCACGATTCACAAAAACTTGCAGTTCATGTTCTTCAGCGCGTAGACGCCTAAGCGAGTTCTCTGCTTTGCACGCGGCAAATGATGTCTAGTGTATTCCACAAACTTCTCGCAAGCTAAAACAAGATCATTTGCAATTCAAATCGATCGGTGAGGCGTATTTAAACAACAGACATTCGGGCGAAATGTGTCGCTTACAGCACGTACAATAATTCGAGTTGAAGTATATAACCTCAAGCCATTAAGCCAAAAACCTTTCATTCTTAAGTGGAAAACTGTCAATTAAAGACTTAAGCCGCTCTGAAACTCTCTGTCCTTTGTATGCTTTTTTAAAAAACGAAAACGAAAGTACATTAGCGGAATACTTAAAAACAAAGAAAAATTGAACATCAACTTTTCAAAATAAAGCGCCCTCTAAATAAAGCTCTTGAAAACAAAAGACAAGTATGCGCATCCGAGGAGACCACACTTTGTTTTGATTTTTTTGTCAAGAAAAACCACAATATTTTTCGCTTATTTTGTCTGTCGTTTCTATTAATAGCTAGGGGCGAAATTGCATAAAAGAGCAGCAATTTCATTTTACTGCCACATCAGAATAAACCGCTCCCAAAACGTAGAGTTGGATCATCGCTGCGAATCGTTGAAATAAATGTTCTGTTTGCAGCTCATATGAAAAAATTGTCACAATTTGTGGAAGTGTTTGACAAATCGAGATTCATTTTCCAAACGACAGTTTCGAATATTCTTAGGCTAATGAGGAACTTCGTTTTCCAATGCGTTTTTACAAAAACAATTCGCACAATTTATGCGCCGATAAAAAAAAAAATCGATCATCTGGAAATGAGATTTTGAGTTTCGTCTAGACGGGATCTATCACAGCAGTATACTGCCATTTTTATACTTATTTCTTATTAATCAGTTGTGCTTAAACGGTCGGCGAATACCCGGAGCGACACAACAGAGAAAGCTTCTCAATTCCAATTGTCCGTTTGTGTTATGTATTTCTTAATACATGCACAAAAAATATACATAAATCGGTGACAACAAATGCGGAGGCGTTGTTCAAAGACAGTCCTATCCAATAGTCCTGGGCTAGAGGAGTCTTTCCGTCCCACGTCCGATGGGCAAGTGGAGTTTCCTGGGAATATTTTTTAAGGAAATTCAAATTACAGAAGTGCTGTCAAAGACAAACGTTTTGGGGCCTAATGGGACTGCCCGAAAGGTAAGCCCGAAAATTTGTTTTCTCTACAGTCTGACTTCCCTCCCATCCCTGCACACACAGTCAAAAAAAAAATCATTTTTAACAGAATAACTGGACAACAAACTAAGAAACCAGTCTCTCTCCACTTAGAGAATTTCCAGTCCGTACTGCGCAGTCTCAGCACCCTAATGTTTATAAACATTACAAGTTCCCACTCGATGGAATGCGAATCAATGTTATTCGTTACGAAGCACATACCTTATCATTGAGGCGTTTCAAATTCTTTTTCTAGCAGCTTCATTGAGTTTTACAGCTGCAAAGTTGTTTCATCAACCGATATGAGAAAGAACGAAGCTTAAAGCTTCATCCGCTTCGCATCCATAATGGGGGTTGTTTTGAAACTTTGAATTTACTTCATGTAAGTAGTTGGGAAATGGTTACATTTTGTGATGTCTTACATGAAACAAAACACAAAAACGCAAATATACTCTTGAGAGTGCGCAGTACGGACCGGAAATCGTCTTTAAGCGTTGAGAGTGACGTCATCAATCTCTTTCAAGGGACGCGAGGAGTTCTAACATCAGGCGGAAAGCGCGGGAAACACTGTAACAGATGGAAAGCGTGGTGACCGGGCGCAAGTGCTGGACGAATTGTGTGACCAACATCGCATGATTGGTGGAAACGATGACAGCTTTGTTTTTATTGGCTAGAGCGCGTTGCTGAGAGTCCAATCAACTGGCGTGAGAGCTCATCAAACGCCAAACAAAAGTTCAAATCACTTCAAAAAGATTGTTTGCCAGACTTGAAAAAAGAAAAAAAATACTCTGTTACGACAACAACTTTGACTGAAGAAGCATACCTGTATTTCACCGGCTGTGTGAAGCATGCCAGCGTGTTCCTCTTCCTTGTCTTTTAAAGCCAGAGCATGCATCTGAGCTAAAAAAAATCGAAAAAAAGAAAACTGTTACGATCAAGCAATCACATACCTCTGAACGGCAAGCATAGCCGTTGCTCGTGAACCAACTATTTTGCTTACTGTAGCTCGCACGAAGAAAGTGATAGCCCAGAAACACAGAGCAATGAGAGCATCGATGAGCGATATAATTCCAGAGATAAACAAAGGTTATGATATCTCTGATTTGAAACGAACAAACACAAGAACGAGTCATTTGCTTGAATATTTGCCAACTTAACTTGTCAGTCTAATTGCATACCTAAGCGAAGAAAGGTTTTTAGATGGTGGAAGTCACCGCAGATACGATCAGCCATGTTTTAAGAAGAACTTATTTCCTATGATATTTTCACTGCTAAAAATAGGAAACACAATTGTGACACTTGCTAGTCATTGGTGGTAGTACTACCCAATCAAGGAGACGCATTTCGTCACGTGAACAAGGACTAATATCACGTGCATGAATCACGATGACCAATCACAACGGGCGAGGAGAGATCCCAATCGTATATTTGATTGAATAGCAAGATAAAACAAATTTCCTGCAGCAAACACTCGAAAATAAGGAATATTCAGGAAAGCATATATTGCCACTCATTTATCGTTAATCGCAGCTGGGTTGAAAAAAAAACCAAAGACCCGAAGAAATTGAAATCATTTGGAAGACTAGAAGCATTCTGCAAAGAAAATATCTCCATATATCCATATATCTCCAAATATCTCTCTGCGAGTGTCGAAGTTTTTTAAAAGATTAACAAAAATATATTGAAGTCCTCTTTTCTTCTCACTGCAACAGCTTGATATTGTCATCTTGTATTGTTATCCTGTATCAGGTCTTGTATTAGCTTGAATCCATTTGTTTACCACTGTCACGTTCAGAATAGTCCAGAATTGTTGTACGTCCTTCTTTTCAGGCTCATTCACACAAGCGCATAAGCACAAGCATCAAGACGTGGTAAGAATTTTACACTAACATCTTTAGTTTAGACAATTTCCTAGCTTAAAGGAGCTGCGTCACGGTTAAACGGTTTGAAAAATGTAGCCTAAATATTTCAATTTTGTTGTTTGTAATCCGTGTCAATCTTCTCCATCCTTAACCATCCTTGTTCCTTTATGATTTATTATTATTTCTTTAGTGTTTTTCTATCTTTGTAAAGTATTATTTTCGGGTTTCCTTGAATTTAGAGGTAATTTTGTCGATGGTAGAAATAACTCAAAATACCGTGACGTAGCCCGTTTAAGGACTTGCAGTACAATACAATATTTATTAGTTAGTTAACAGCACGTTACTGTGTCTGCCTACGCTGTCTATGTTTATACTTATGCGCTAGTGAAAACCAGCCTTTAAACGATTCAAAAAAACATAGCAGACGATTAAGGGCTAACGGAAAACGAGGTTGGTTTTTCCTGTCCGGGAAACAAGCACTACAAAATTTACGTTGTACAATTTGCCTTCTACAGCTTCCAAATAGCTTATTATAAACAAATGAACACCTCTTACACAAAATAAAAACACCCTTCTTATGACTACCATATCGGGTTGAATTTCGGACGTCTGTCGAACGAAGACAAGAGGTCATAAAACTTTCAAACAGATAATGTCCGTTACCTTTGGCCTTGAGTTTAGCTATTTCTTCGTTCAGAGAGTCAACAGCTTCTTCTAAAATCCTCTTTTTGGATTCCATCTCTTTCATGTTTGTCTCAAGGGTCTTCATTTTTGCTTCATACTGAATTAAACAAAATCATCTTTAGTAATAAATGCTTGACAAAAAGGAAAGAAGAACAGCCATGTGGTGGAAATAATCTTACGGATATAAAGTGGTTTGATGCACTATCCAATTCTCAAAACGGACGCCATAAGAAAACTTTGGCAAACAGTACGTTGAATTTATATTTCAATCAGTGCAATTTACCTGTGATATAAGCAGTGATGACTGGTTCAGCTCTTTGTTCTTTCCATCAAGAGACGACTTCAAATCACTTTCCGTTAATTCCAAGTTGCTGGATCGCTACAACGCGACAAAAACAAAAACCATTGAGCAAAACAATTGATTCCTGCCCCCCCACCCCCCCTCCCTAAATATCTTCGTCTCAGACCGCAAAGCTAACAGAAAAAGCAATAACAAGATGTCAACAGCTTGGTGTGTGTAAGTTCCATCGAGTATGTAGCGTGTGAATATGCACGAAAAGTAGACCACAACGCGAATAGTTTTCTTCTCCACAAGAAGCCTGACTCTCGGTCAGTGGGACGATAAAAAAAGCGGGCGAGAGACGAGCGGCGAACGTCCGAACTCAACAAGAGCTTGGAGCAGGCTGCTCCACAAGAAGGGAAGGAAAGAAGGACGTTCCCTTGCCCTGAAGTGAAGTCGCACATAGCAATGCTTTTTGTAACTTTTCGCGCGGATTCCTGAACAAGCAATGAGTTTTCAAATATCAGGTTTGACATCCAACAAATTGTCTCACTTATGCCACAGACGACACATCTTGCAAAAGCTCGGCCTAATTTGTTTTCAACTCCATCGTTCGTACATTCCGTCCGAATCTTTCCCAGTCTTAACCATCTTTGTTCAACTTTCACTTATTGTTAATGTTAACACCTCTTTGACGATTTTCTAGCTAGGAAAACTAGTATTTTAAATCAGCTATGTTTTGGTCTGCGAATCTTGAAAAGTTTAGCCGAAATTTTCAATTTCGTCGTTTGCAATCCGTGTTAATCTTCTCCATCCTTAACCATCCTTGTTCCTTTATGGTTTATTATTATCTCTTTAGTGTTTCACTGTCTTAGTAAACTTCTATTTTCAGGTTTCCTTCGATATACGTGGTCAAAATAACTCAAAATAAGTGTCAGAGCTCCTTTTACTTTGATGGAAATTTTCCCCGTCACAAAAAAAAAACCTCTTATGTATCCTGACGCAAATCGTGATCAAGCTCGTTAAATTCGATTTGAACCACGTTCTTGAAGAATTTTTAAAACTCTTGTCAATCAGCCACCTGGGTGACTCCACAAACTAACTCACCACAGACAGAGTTTTCACTTCTGACTTGATTTTATTCACGTAAAGTCGGGCCACGGTGAAGTCTTCGTCCAACTTGCCGCTGCAGTCAATGTTGGGTTTCTGCAAACGAACAACCAATGAAATCATAAGTCTCATTGTACGTTGAATGCAATGCGCTTTATCCAATAGGCTCGATTTCCGCCGCTCTCTCGAGTCCACTCTACGTTGCATCCCAAGCAGTGTGCTTTCAGGGGAGGACCCCAGGCTCCTTTTATGAACAGCGGCTAATAATTGAGCCTATTCTTCCAATGGATAGCAAAGGCAAACAAAAACAACGAAACAAATCGTTACCTTAATTTCAGCAGCATTTCCTCCAATGACATTACCGATTTCACCCTGAGAATAAAAACCAATGAACAGATTCTCCTACTAAGCTCGACCAAATATAAGAATACTAGACCTACAGCGGGTTAAAGAACTGTCTCAAAACCGTCACAATCAATGGCCCGGTACATTGTCAGTATTACAAATACTGAACTAGAGTAAAACTGTTATTCATTCTTAATGGGACCGTCTAGATGCTAAAGCCAAACATCCGTGTCTTATGCATCACAGTAAGGCATTAACGAACTCCAAGCAATTATTTAACCCTGAAAATAAAAAGACTGCCTTTATGAGTTGCTCTTCCACGGTCTTCAAAACCGTTATCTAGTAGGAAACGTTTTCAAAGCAGCAATCAAGAAAGTGCTAATTAAATTAAAGTGCTAATTAAATTTTTCCAAAGTAAAAATCTCAAGTTCTTGTTCATACTTAAACATTAAGGGGCACAATATAGACTTGACTTGCCCTCTCCTCTCCTTCCAATATTCTGTGTAATGTTATTTATGTGTTATAATGCTACCGTTTTTGTAAAGCTATACTTAAATATTTATTGTATCAGCTAGGGATTGGAGGAATAAATAAATGAAAATGATAAATGAAAATTAAATTAAAACAAGTGCTAAAACAAAAGAAAAGCACGAGTAGGAGTTCTACCGAGGGCATGAACAACGAAAAAACTTCACGCCAACAAAATGATTCCTTAACCTCCTCCAACCTCATTCTCAGGGTCTCTGTCCTTGCGGGAAGAAGAAAGACCCTGGAAACGAGGCTAAACCCCCTCCACCCTCCCTTGCTCAATTTTGTTTGCTGACCAAGACCCTTACCACACCCAACCATGCTTTTCCCTTGAGCACTTCCAAAGTAATCTGCTACAAACGTAATGCAATCTACACCAAGTCTAGCAGTGTTAAGTAACGTCAAATGGATGTCACTAAGCCCAGACACTTACCAAATCACAAAGCAAACTGTTCATCATTTCAGCCAGTCTTTTTCTCAACACTGATGTGCTGTCCTTGATCTCCACTAGTTCTTTTGACACTTTGTTGAGCTGTGCCTGTTGAGAGGAACGCAAATGAACAAATGTAATTTCGCATAAGAGTTGCATTTCAAGGTTAACCAATCGGTGAACGAACAACTTCGTAACTAGACTTGCTCACAAGCCGAGCTATCAATATCGACCTCGGAAATCGAAAAAGGCTTGCGACACGCAAAACCTACAACTGTGAAGGATTTTGAGAAAGTCTTTTTATAGCCTTTAACTCTGTTCTTCAGCACTGACTGTATTTTTGGGGAATTCTAGACCTAGCATTTATAGGCTTGCAATGCCTACAGAGAGATAGACAATCGGTAGCATTATAAGCCTTCAACGCAAAGAGCTATATGAAACATGATAACTAAAGGTACATGCACACAAGCAATATGGGTGTCACCAAATTCTCAGCGACAGTCAGTGCAAACAAAAGAGCAAAATGCTGCTGTTCCTTTTTTCTAGCAGCATTCTAGTTTCCTCTATTTAATCCATTAAAAAACGTTTTAAGTTTAGTCACCTATTTCCTCTCCTTCATGACCTTTGACAACCCAAATTAAGCGGGATCGATACATATCGTTGATAGCTTCGGTCCCATCGATTTGGGAACGAACTGCTGAGCAGAAATCTTTGAAACACATGCCGGCTTTGGCGAGTAATTCATCCCATGTTTTCATGTAACTGTTCAGTGATCCTCGAAAGAAGCGATGTAACATTTCACAAGAAACGAGACAAGATGTGGCGACTTACTTTTGAGTGGCACTGCAAGGAATATACAACACTGTAGCCGATAAAATTCAGAAACTTGAAAATCACTTGAACACCATACCTGTTTCTGTGACAATTCATCAGATAGCTTTTCATTGTCTTTAGTTTTCGTCTCCACCTCTTGCAGCTTCTGATCGTAATTCACTGCCAGCTCTTCGAGGGCTTGGAGAACTTCCTTGACTTCAGTTTTAGACGTCTCGCTCTCACTCTGCATAGAACTGATCTGGAACTGCAGCTTCTCGCCGTCTATCTGAGTTGCCTTCAGAGCGTCCTCTTGTTCACCCAACTGCTCTTTCAGTTGGTTAATTAATCGCGCTTGATTTTGGATTTCATCATCCTGCCAAGTAAAATTGTCGCACATGGTCATGGAAACTGTGAAGGTGACAACCTGATCCCTCTTCACGATGCAGCGTGGCCGAGTGGTCAGCGCGTCGGACTCGCAATCCAGCGATCCCGGGTTCGAGTCCCGCTCTGGCCACTACCTGGATTTGTTTCACGGTAGCCACGAGTTCAAATCCTCGGCCACGCCACGCCAACTGGTTTGTCTCCCAGTTGGGATTCTTAACAATGTTCTGTTCAATTTGAATCATTTGTTTCAGTTGTTTGCTTAGCCCCACTAGCCATTTTGCTATAAACACTGCCAAGGGTAAATAAAGGTTTTTTCTTTGTCTTTCTTTCTTTCTTTCTTTCTTTATTTTTATTTTTATTTTGGCACTGTCAAGGGTCAGAGGGATGTAAAAACTAAATGTATTATACAATGTATCATAAATGAAACACAGTGTTTCAACACATGCTTTTAACAACGAAAAGAGAGTCACAAACACAACCTTCACATACATGTACAGTGTAGCATACTTTTCAGATGTTTAGGAATTTAATGAAGCACTTCAGTGCTTTTTTTTCCAACAAGTACCGGTATATGAACTTTTTTACTTACCTTCTCATCTAGCTGAGTGTAAAGCTTCGACTTTTCGTCCTCAAATTTCTTTCTTTCTTTGTCACTAACAGCAGGCTGTGAAGGAGCTAAGAGTGCGAGGCTCTCAAAAACTTGTGAGTTGCGATTGTCTTTGGAATTTGTCATCTGTTCGTCAGCAGGAACTGATTCACCTAAAAAAATCAATAATTCCATAAGAAATCATACCAATACCAAAAACTCCAAATGGTTATTAATACCTTAAAGACATGTTATTTATGCTTGATTGAAAATGTTCTTTGTTACCCCTCCCCTTAGCATTTGTTGTCACTGTAATAGGTTTCTTGCCCTTACAACTTACTGGCGCCCATTTCACCCCTGCTTGGGAAGGACACTACAGTCAAGTGCAAGACAGGAACTTTGAACAGGCCTTAACTTGGAGCCCTACACACTGTCAATTTTGTCACCAACATATTCCCAGAAAATAACCTACAAATCACAACCAACACAACCTGATTGGCTATTTATACGCTGTCTTGTCCATTTCAAAATAAGTCTTTATAGAAAGCCAAAGTGTAAGCTCAATTTCATGCGAATCAAATTCACTTTCATCTGGACGAAAAAGTGTGCACAACGGCTAGTTTTGAAACCGAGACACACAAGTCCATACAAAAATGGCCTACTCCTTACCTCCCCTCCACCGTTGCAGTTCCTGTTCATATTTCCCCAAGGCTCCTCGGAGCTTAGAAACCTTTTCTTTTTCTTTCTCGTAGCGTCTCTTCCACTCCTCTGCTGTGAGCTCCTCATTGATCACCACTACATTCTTAATGGTCTTCGCTCTAAAGATTAAAACACATGTGCAGTCAATATCAAAGTTTAATAGAAGTTTCCCTGAGTTCTAAACTGTTGTGCTAGCTCAGCAGGCAAGGGAAACACTAAGCTATTTATTTATAAATGTAAACAATATCTATTTTATTAAATATTTATTTAATATTTAATTATATGAAAAAGAAGTGACTTAGAAAAATATTTGATTATAAATACTGACTATAAATATTTAATTAGAGTCCCTAATTAGCATGGCATCAATTGCTAAATACATTTGACAGTTAAAACAAAATTTAATTTACTTATTCTCAAACTCATTAATAATTCACAAGTTAAAACAAAGAAATTCACAACAGTGAAGGGGTTCGATACCCGGTCTTAATTAGCATAAATTTTGACGATTTTACTTCTCCGTTTACTTCTTAGTTTTTGTTTTGATTGGGAAGATATATAGTAATAATAATAATAATAATAATAATAATAATAATAATAATAATAGTAATAATAATAATAATAATAATAATAATAATAACAATAATAATAATAATAATAGTTTATTTATATAGCGCTATTTCTATTACTGTCCAATAGCGTTTTACAATGCATTATATCAAACACTCGAGACATTGTTTCATCGGCTATGCAAACATCTCGAATTTTATCAAAAATACTCTATTCTCAGTGTTTGAATATCCCAATGAAACTCTGTCTCTTGTTTGATACAGTACTTACCACGAAATAATTTTTGTGAGGCTAACAAACTTGTCACGGCAGTTAATTCACTTTATTGTCAACTTCAAGCTGATAAATAGCTATTGTATACATGTACAATAAATATCGATGAACTTTCATGAGCATTTTCAGTTATAAATTTCTGCGCATTACCTTTGGCCAAACATAAGAGTTGACCGGCTCTCTTGTTCATTGAACGATGATGGTGAACAACAGATGATTATGGTTGTCCGTGCATTGCCACCTTAAAAAAAAAAAGAACAATCACAAGAGATCAGTCATACAAGCCATGTAGTTGATCAACAAAAGAATCACACTCGTTTTTTTTATAAGTACGTCTACTTTTGGAGCTGAGGCTGAACGTTCTTATACTTTTTTTGATTTCCTCTAAAAGATGCTCTTAAGATATACGGTAACCTTGAGCTATTTCAGGCAGAGGTTAAATTTTGAGGTTCATTTACATGACAAAGATTTTGTCTGCTTGACTCAAATGCAAATGGTATGCGTCCCGTAAAAAGTTTTAGCACAGTTCAATTCCGTTGTGTAAATGACTTTTCTTTATCAGTCTCGAGCCAAAATTTCACCAGTTCTTGGGCCTACTGAATAGGTAAGAGTTGTCCAAGCACAGGTAAAATTTTGGCTCGGGCATAATTTTTTTTTTGAGCCATGATCTTATTTTTCCAGGGCATTTCCCTCTAAATGGGGTTAACACTCACCCAAACTTTCCTGCAATATTCTAGTCATTTTGCTGTCTCTGTAGGGAACGTGAGTTTTCTAAGAACAATAAAAATACAGATGTAGCTCAGTGTATGTTTTTCTGACAGATATCTCAGGCGTGAAACAATAATTTAAAAACATTATTTTCATTTTATCGTGACCTCAATAATTCAATTTGTAAGATCTACATAGTCAAACATGTAAATGGCCTGTGAACAGGCTCCTAATTGGTCTATAGGGGAAAAAAGGAAACTGGCCAGCAGAGCTAGCCAAGTGGCCTAGGGTGAGCAGAGCATGCCGAAAGCCGTGTGGGAATTTTTCTGGCCAAATTATTTTTCTGCTCATACTAATTGACTAGCCATGCAATCCTACAATGCAAGGACAGTCTTGGACATTGCCTGATTTCATACCGTGAAGGACTAGGTACGAGTCTGTGAATTATGGGATTAGCAACTATTGATCCACATAATCAGAAAGAGCACACCGAGATTCACAAAATCCCCAAGTTTGGTGTTAATCGGGCTAGTTTTCACTGAGATAGAGGCATTTAAAAACGTAAAAAATTTACAAGGAAATGTATGGAAATGCGGACAAATCCGGACAAATGTCCGGATTTGTCCGGATTTCAATACATTTCTTTGTAAATTTTTTACGTTTTTAAATGCCTCTATCTCAGTGAAAACTAGCCCGATTAACACCAAACTTGGGGATTTTGTGAGTCTCGGTGTGCTCTTTTTGACTTTGTGAATCAATAGTTGCTAATCCCATAATTTACAGACTCGTACCTAGTCCTTCACGGTATGAAATCAGGCAATGACCCATCTCCTTCAGTCTAAGAATGCAGACCTTGAAACCCAAGCAATCACGGGTACAATGAGTCAAAGTCTTACCGTTCCTTCTGCTAAAGCAGAAATGACATTTCCTAAGGCTGACAATGACTTGTTGATGTTCTTAGCTTCATCAAGGACAGCACCCTCAGCTCCAGTTTTGCTGACCTGACAGTGAAATAGCCACATGTTGGTTTCAGTTACATGTAGTTTCAAATTCCCATGCTGTTACATGTACATTACAGCAGCAGGTATTCAAATGATATTTACATCACATGTACCAATCAAAACTACATTTAAGTGCATGTGACATCAAAGTATCATTTCTTTATGAACAGGATTTTCCAGAACTGCAATGCAGAACAGTGTAACTGGATATTACATGTCATTGTGTATGAGTAGACTGCTGTACTTGAACATGTTCCTTTTCCAGGCTGGGGCTTGAGTGCAAAGCTAACATCCCTACCCCATTTAAAAGAGGGTCGTAATCCTGGGGTCTCTGGCACGGTTTATGAACGGAAAAATAGAGAATCACTGATCACGGAAATCAAAATTTCCTTTTGGTGAATAATGAAAATAAGCAAGTAAGGTAATATTTTTACTAACCCGTTCTTACGCTAGAAAGAGTATAATATTTTGAGGAAAACAAAATTGTGACAGGCTAAGCTCCATATTGCAAACACCTAAATCACTCTTGATGGGTAGTTGGTAGTTACCAATGCCTTACAAGATGTTAGGATAACAATAGAGAAGTCACATTTGATGTTTTTTGTGTTTTCATCTTCCAGAGGACTCGTATCCCAAAATCATATAGAATAGAGACAGAGGTGAAATCTCAAATATTGATTAATAATTCAGGTTCTTCATGGGTCACTCAAAACCTTCAAGTTACGGATCACAAAGAATAATTTCTTAAATTCACATTTCACAGAAAATAAGTCAACTAATCACACATCAAAAGAACACCCCTGTACAAACAACCCTTACAAAAGCCCTGTGGTTCAGAACTTACCCACCTCCTCATGAATCATGTAGGAGATACAGTGTAGGAGATACAGTGTAGGAGATACAGTGTAGGAGATACAGTGTAGGAGATACAGTGTAGGAGATACAGTGTAGGAGATACAATGTAAGAGATGATTTTCATTTTGTCACTAACCTTTTCAGATCCAGCCAAATCCACCAAATAAAGCTTGCCACTTAGTTTTTTGTTGGTTTCCACATTTTCTTGCTTGATGTGAAGGAGGAAAATACTATGACTTCTTGAACTATGCTCATTCATATCTGAAGAAAAAAAAACAAAAAACAAGAAAATGTTGAGGTTCAATTCCTAAACTATTGATGCAACACAAAAAGAATAAATTGTACCATTCCCCCTATGGGAGGTGCAGTCGCCGAACACTTAGCTCATTGGATTCTGGATTAAGCAGTCAGGGTTTAAGCCCTGAACAGGATCATTGTCTTGTGTCCTTGTGCAGGACACTTTACTGTCACATGCACAGCCTCTCTCTGCCCAGGTGTGTAAATAGCTACACGCAAATTAAATGTTCTTGTACATCCTGTGATGGTCTATCATCCCATCCAGGGGGGTGTAGCATTCTTATACTCACTTTATAAAACTGAAACTGGAGATCAAACTGATAGGTTACTAGGGTCAAACAGAGACCTTGTCAAAACCAACCACCTTATTTGATTAATTTGGTCTCTCAGCCTCATTACGAAGTCATTCATAATTGTATTTAAAAACTGAAAAATATACAAATTGAAAACAAAACGTCAAACTATGCAACTTGTGTACAAAGTTACATAGAGGAGTGTCGGCAAAAGAGATTCTCCTTTTAATTAGTTAATTATAACCACGATACCCTTTTCTCTTTTTTTGAGGGTTTCACAGCCTGGTTGTCAACATATTACCTGTATTGTTTCTACTTCTCTGTTAAAACTTACTTGTCACTGCCACATGACGATTGGCTTTTCCTTCATCAATTATTTCCATAACTTCCTCAGGGCTGGACACAAACCTTTCACTTGCACCCTACAGAAATAACAAACCCACTGAGTAGAATTCTACTAGACAGTATACTAATGCAAATGCTGCAATCTGACTGGCTGTGCTACTTGTAAACTATCAGCCATTAGAGTGTAGTGGCCGGGAGATTGTCTACGAAATGGCTACATTTTTTTCATTTTAACAAAGTTTTATAGGAACATTTTATGCAAATAGATATTAGATAAATTCTTGAGAAGACTAAGAGAAAAACATTAACCGTTTCTTGACTTTATAAATCTTGAAATTATTGAAAAAAAAAAGATCCACGCATGCACACAACTTCATTGTCAAATGACAATTCAGTCCGAGCGATCTTTCTGAGGTGTAAAGTTTAATAATACAGCGAGCAATAATTAGAAACCATTATTTGAAATAAATTTCAGTTAGAATTCTACTAAAACAATTAGATTTTTGGGTTCATCAACTGTCACCTCATAGAAATCGCGAGCTCATAATCTAATATTGTTAATTAGAAGTCTTACTATTTTTGGAACATAATAGGACATTCATGGATTAGCTCCATAGTATATACTTACTGCATGTGGCCTAATTTCTCTTAAACCTACATGTAGCTCCAGTCAAGAATCAAAATGATATTCATTGTGCCATTGCCATGACAACAGTTTTGACACTGGCCCTGTATTAATAAAAACTGAAATTCCCAGTTTTTGTCTTAACCAAGGATCATCCACTCCAATGTACTGAGAAGAGTTAAGACAATATGGGCATCATCTATGTTTTGAGAAGGACCCTGTGTCCCACTTTAAAGGGTTCCAAATGGGGATTTTTTTAATTTTTTTAAATTTTTTTTTCAACAATTCCAAATGGGGAGAATAAAATAATATTAGATCTGTACATGTATTAGATTTTATTTTTATAATTTCTTTTTATACAGAGCTCAACGTTGCGACCACTTGGGGTCGCCAAATTTTTTTCACTGCCGTCTAACTTTCCATGCTTTTCACTGTAATACTTTTGCTGGCAACTAAATCTAGAAACTTAGGGGCCAGCTGGCCCCAAGGATTTTTCCTGAAAGCCAAACCCTGTTACTGTGTGTTATTATTCTCTATCATTTTGTGAGGTGCATTTGAAAACTTAAGTTGAATTTGTACCATACAAATCTTTATTATTATTTACTATTTATTGACATCTACAGTTGAGTAAATGCTGTAATCCTGAATGATACATGACCAGTAAGCAAAGAAAGTCCTGTCCAATAGCCTGGGGGTAGTAGATTTTGCAGCCAGGTTAGTGGCAAGTGCAGTTACTTGGGAAAGTTGTTTTTTTAGGAAATTCATATTACAGAAGTACTGTTAGTAAGAGATGAAATTATGTGGGTAGACACGCTTGAATTAACATAGCTATTAGCATATAATTTGTATACAGTATCTAGTATGCTCATGCCCAGTTTTGCTTACATTCTCATCTGTTATTTTTATCTTCAGTTGATTCACGTACAACTTACAGTACCGCTCAAATGTAAGTTACCACCGTCTCGCGAGACTCGTCTCGTTTCTCGCAAGACTCGTCTCGAGAGAAACCGGACGTGTCTTGTTTCTCGCGAGTGCACTGGAAGTACCAATACACGAAAGGACTGACCATCACAAACCTTGACTCACTTTTTATTCACACTTGTAAACATGCGAAACCACGCTTTGATCATGAAACCTTGACTAACATTTTACTCAAACTTGTGAACAATTAAGTGACACCACGCTTTGATCAGGAAACCTCGACTCGGACCGCTAACATTTTATTCAAACTTGTGAACATGCGAAACCACGCTTTGATCATGAAACCTCAACTAACATTTTATTCAAACCTGTGAACATGCGAAACCACGCTTTGATCATGAAACCTCGACTAACATTTTATTCAAACTTGTGAACATGCGAAGCTTTGATCATTAAATTTTCGACTAACATTTTATTCAAACTTGTAAACATGCGAAACCATGTTTTGATCATGAAACCTCGACTAACATTTTATTCAACTTGATTAAAACTCCTGTCTTCAAAGATATAGTATTTTGGCGTTGGAATGAACGATTTATGCCAAAAAGAACGGGAGATATTTTTCGTGTTTGCCGCGACGCTTCGGACAACAATAAAGTTCATTACGCTACCGACTCGTCGTGTCGCTAGACAAAACTTTCCCTGGCAGTAAACTCTGAAATTAATGCAAACGGCGCATCTCAGAAACTTTGATTAAAACTCCGGTCTTCAACGATATAGTATTTTGGCGTTTGAATGAAAGATTTGTACCATATAGAACCGGAGATATAATTTTTTTAATAATTTCCGTGACGCTTTTATGACTACATTTACATGAAAAGACAATTGTTCCGCCGCCGGCGCGTGTTGAAAGTCGGAACATTTCTCTTCTACAAAAAATTTAATGTTTGTTTGAGTTATTCGAGAGCAAACAAATGTAGGTAACTGAATTATGAGCAATTAATATCTAGTGCCAAAATACTCACAGTATCAGGATTGAAAAATTATAGAGAACAAGATTCGCAAAATCAACTCGTTGCCCTCGTGTTCGCATGAATTGAAATGCACGTAACTCTTCTTATACATGTAGTTTATGCAGATATAAAACCGATGCACATCTTATGTTGGACGGTCCCATCGATTTGCCAACGAACTGCAGAGCAGCAACCGTTACATATGTCCGGTTTCTTACGCGTAATATATGTCATACTAAACGCTTCAGTGATATCTCGAGAGAAACAAGACGGGTCTCGCGAGAAAAAAGACTCGTCTTGCGAGAAACGAGACGAGAGGTGGTAACTTACCTTTGAGCGGTACTGTATGTGCAAACTACAAGTTAGTCTGAGAATACATTGACAACATCCTCCTGCTTTATTAAACGAACCTATCCAGTGGGGCTAGCAGAATGACTTTTGGGCTAGTACATTGTACAGTTGCAGCTTGCCTGAAGCAGGCTTTTACACTGTAGCCAGGATGCCGACTTCTTGAAGAACATTGTTTCATTTTCACATGTTGCTTTACAAATTGTTAATTTGAGCAGTCCCTACATGTGTATAGCACATTTTGGACACCCATTTTTTGAATCCCGGCAAAAAAGCCAGGCGTGAAGGGCAAGCCTGAAAATTGGTCTTCTTTCCATCCCAACGTCTAGATACTGTAGTATATTGTTCAGTCATCATTTCCCCTACCTTCACATATGGTACTCTATTTTTGTCTTCATGAACAGCTAGGTTTGTTTTTGTAACTGCAAAAAAAAAACAACAGCATCAAATCATGAAAAGCAATTTACTGCATTAAACTAACTGAAATGGATGTGGTAACACATTACATAAATCTCCATGTAGTACTGACAATAGAAACCAACTGGGTGCCATGTATCTTACCATCTAATAGATCTCTGATCTTGTCGAGGTAAATTTCAAAATAAGAAACCTACAGTTAGAAAAGAGAGAAACTGATATTTAATCTGTCAACCTCTTTGTCAAGCCATACAAGAATACATTACAATAAACTTTAAACAGTACGGTACATTGTACCACTGACACTACGCCTCAAATAAAATTCTATCTTAGGTGGATAAAAGTTATACATCAACAGATTCTCTTTACCAATTACATTTATTGTAATTTTAGTTTGGAGAATTTGATATTGCATCACAATGTAGAGATGTACAGTACATGTAGCCAAGGGCTGGCTGCCGGCTAATTTCACCAGCAAATTTCACGGGCTGAACAACTGACATTTCACATGTATCAAAAACAAAGAGTAGGGGTAACTTGTTAATGAAATAGTTTTTACAGTACATTCCTAATTAAAAAGAATACATTCACCACCTAGGGACTACAACTGTGGGTTTCAGTCTAGACTAGCTGAAAATAGACAGAATTTCCCAGGTTTAAATTACCCCAACTTTTAACCCATTGACTCCCAAAGCTTTTTGCCAAAAATGCATTGTTCTGACATTTTGGAAATTTTCAGCCTGGATATGGGCCAAATTAGCTCCAGTCATCTCAAAAAGGCATTTGCAACTGGACAGCATGCCTTTCTTTCCACAAGCATCACGTTTAAAGACACTTTTGCTCAGGCATGCGCGCAAATCAAACTTAGGAAATAGTTTTGGGAAGGGAAAGTGACCACGTCTTTAGGCTTTTCGTTTTTTAATCTTTTTTCGCCTTTTCTTTGTTAATGTTAATGAGATAGTGTTTACAGTACATTTCTGATTATAAAGAATACTTTCACCATCTAGGGACTTAATGTCTACAACCCTGGGTTTCAGTCTAGACTAGCTGAAAATAGACAGAATATCCCAGGTTTGAATTACCCAACATTAAACTCATTGACTCCCACAGCTTTTTCCCAAAAATGCATTGCTCTGACATTTTGGAAATTCTCAGCCTGGCCATGGGCCAAATTAACTCCAGTCATCTCAAAAAGGCATTTGCAACTGGACAGCATGCCTTTTTTTCCACAAGCATCATGTTTAACGACATTTTTGCTCGGGCATGCATGCACACAAATCAAACTTTGGAGTTTTGGGATGAGAAAGTTGCATACCTCTTTGTGCTTTTTGTTTTTTAATTTTGTTTGCCTTTCCTTTTTCTCCTTTTCTTATCTTTTCACTTCAGTGATTGACCTTCTACTGAGTTTGATTCCAGTTGAAAAATTTCTGAGAAAACATCACTGAGATGGGCAATTTTTACCATGGAGTAGTAAGTGAAGTCACAGGAAATTTTGTAGCATTTTCGTGCATATTCCAGGCTCCATTGAGCTGATCACTCTGATCTGGGTATGATAGGAACGATCTTTTCCTCCTGCAGAATTTGAGTATAGATGACCACAATTTTGGTCAAACTCGATTGCGTCAGAAGTGGAACAAAGGCCAACGCTCATCACAGCCAGTTACGGGCACGGAAGTCAATGAGTTAACCAGAAACAAAACTGGAAAACATATTTACTATTTTATTGCCCAACCAAGATTTTGAAGATACAATGTATATGTTGTAGGTCAAAATGAAATCCAGGTTAAAATGATTTTAACCTAGTTTGATTCTCAATTTCCTTTGTCTCCCAACCCTGATTAATCATGATCCATGAATAATTAGGGTAGAAGACAAAGGAATTTCATTTTGACCTACAACATATATAAATGTACATGTATGTACATGTATATATCAGGCTAACTATATATGGTATCTATAAGTTTATGAATCAGTGTGCTAAAAGAGATTCAAACTGAGCAATCAGTTTTTAAACAACACTTGCCTTAATGTGAAACTCCAAATTTTCATCCATATTGTAGATGTAATTGAATATATCTTGTACAATTCGAGGAATAATTCCCTGGTTGACCGGATCATTAAGATGACCCTGTAAAGTGAGGAATGATAATAATAACAATCATCATTGATGACAAAATTACTTTACCCTTAACTTCTACATGTTAGAGAAATACATGTCTGTTTTTGTTTTAAGATTTCTCCATGCCCCAAGAAAAACCTATCAAGCATAGGAGTCCATCCATTCTACAAGACCATGTTTGATCTTCGATTCAATTCTCCTTACCAGATGACGAGAGAACTAAATGGGTACAACATGAAACAATGTCAAGTGATAAACCTGTGCCCAGGTCTCTATCTCTGAGGTACATGTACATGTAACCTGCGATCAGGCATTCTTTTTTAACAGCAGGGGGAAGGAAACACCTGACACAGTTTAGTTACTTCATGAGTCATCTACCCATAGTCCACAATCTGGACTTTTTTTCTGATTGGTTATGCAATTTGATATCTGACTTCCAGTGTAATTTCGACCACGAGACCTGGCAGCCGCAGAGATGGATATACTTAGTAATGTATTTACCCGTGTATAAGTCGCATCTGTAGATAAGCTGCACCCTAAGTTTCAGAGCAAGATTTCCGGAAAAATATTTTCTACTGCAAAAATCAGAGTCTGAGAAGCTGGAGTTACGAACTTTTCTTACAGCTTTTGGGCAAAGAAAACAGATGTTTTCAGCAGGAAAACCATTTCCAAAATGCTCCATGGCAAGTTCAAACTCGTAATATTGTCATGATACATGTATGTGTTTAAATATTAAGTTTTCTTTACTATTTGAGATTGTTTTGTGAGGTTTTAAACGAGGTTTTCTGCTTTGACGATCACACAACATCCCACATGGACGAAGCTTTGCAACCAAGCCTTTAAATTCGAAAAGTTTAAATAGTGTTTCCGTAGATAAGCCACACCCCCACTTAGGGAGCAATTTTTCCAGGAAAAAAATGCGGCTTATACACGGGTAAATACGGTGTACAGCGAATTTTCAGCCCGGCTATAACTTCGTCTCTTCGAGATTTTCTTCACAAATCCAGAAAGAGCAGATGGAATGCATCCGGGAGAAGAAGAAGTTAAAAGAAGTTTTAGCCATGCTTCCAAGTCACATGATTTGACAAAAGCTTCATTTACCAATCAATTCCAAGAGTGTGAAAAACATGTGCAGTTGAAGCAGTTGTGAGGAGTCTTCTTGAGTATGTCTGTTGTACATGTAATATTTATTACTGTTCTTTTGGTCAGTTCCAATAAAAAAAAAAAGATTTTGATGTTCTGCCAACTTTTTTCAGGTAATTTTTTGTTTCTTAATAGAATTAAAAGACATTTCAACTTGCTATTTCCCTTGCCTGGAAAGTAAAAATGTACATTGCGCTTTGTCACTTTTTGTACATCCAACTGGCCACATTAATTTCTGTTAATGTCTAACTAGCTCACATTTATAGCATGAGATAAGATACATCGAACATCACTGTTGACTGGCAAGCAACGAAGGGGTTGCAGATGACTCAAAGTTACCGGTAATGTACCAGGTGTTGTTTTTTTTTCCTCTTCTCCCGTTCACAAAAAAAAAACAGAATGCCTGATCACAGGTTACCTCTGAGGCTGGGTAAATTAATTTTGTCCAAATTTTATGGGGAAAAAGCACTTAAAGCCCAGCATAAAATTCCATTTCAAAAACAAATCAGCATTAGCCTACCTCCATTGTGTGGGTCTTCCCACTTGATGTCTGCCCATACGCAAATATCGTTCCGTTATATCCATTGAGCACATCTGTGAAGAGAAGAACAATTAGAAGGAAAGAAATTGTACAATTAAATTGTTGCATACACCTCTATATAGCTAAGTAGATAAATAATCACTATTCCTGTTGACACTATGTATTGTACGCTACATTATTATAACTATGTAACCTTCTACAGTCAAAGCGCTTGTAACAGACCACCTCGGAAATTCGATAATGACATCATTTCTATCATTATGGTTTATTACAGTGTAGACCACGCAAAGCACACTAAAATGTGGTAGATACATGATTTTTTTACATGTAAGGGGAAAGAAGAAAATATTTTGCCAAATGAATGCAAATTATTCTTAGATATAATGCACAGTCTGCTAGTCTGTATTTACTTTTATTATATGGCTGTGTCTCACAAGGACTGAGAACTACTGAATTCATGAATTTATTGGATGAAATCGATGTTGAAAGCGGTATAGATTTTCCCATCTAGAGCGGCATCTAGACCGGTAAAAAATTGGGGTGAAAAAGTTGCAAACTGAAATGCAAAAATGTTGACTATTTTCTTCTAACAATATTTATTTACGGAAGTGCCAAAAAGCCTGATGAGAAAAAAAGTAAAGAGGGCGAGCAAACTTTGGCAGAATTAAGTTCAGCTCATCGCTGTTCGCAAGTCACATGTCAGTTAGTACAAACCAGTTAAATCAAATGAATCAAATTGTTCTTGTTTGCCATATAGTAAACATCTTATTAACCGAGCTTAGTCGGTCTGTATGGGAGAATCTTGACCTCAGTTGTGTGTACAGACCTCACTGCGTTCGGTCTGTACTCACGACCTCGGTCAAGATTCTCCCATACAGACCTCCGGCTCGGTTAATGAGAGCTAAATCATCAGTATCCGGGAAGGCAGGAACCTACAGTATGTACACAATATTTTCCTTATTAAATTTTGTTTATTTATTTATCTACTAATTACTCATTACGATTTTAACATTTTTTAGCCAAAAACGCTTATTTTTCAATACTGAGACAAAAAGCTTTAATAATATACAGGAAACAAAAATACTATTTTGCATTAAAAGATAATCTCTCAGACATCACAAAATTAGGACCGTCTGAAACACTTTTGTCATTAATGAGGTCTTACAATTTTTAATTGAAATTTAAAATATCCTTGAAAGAAAAAATCTAAGGGGTGTAACATAAATACACAAAAACAGCAGCAACACACAGACAGCTCAAGCTTTAGAGGCCAGTAACAGACAGACTACAGTAAGCTTCACAGTATGACATGCATAGTTGGTGCTTTTATAAAAAGTCTTGAAAAACCACAATATTTTCCAATTGTAAAAATATAACGTTTTAGCTTCTCTTTTCCTGCGCATCAAGCATTCACTGAAGACACTGAGACTTGACCTTTGACCTTTTCATTTCAGTGTGAGTGATCAATGCCTCATTTCTCCTGACTATGAGAGAATATCAATGTATGTGTCATCTAACAGACAAGCTGGCCACTAAAAAGAGTTTAAGTCCTGAATGAATGCGATGATCAACCTTAGTAATTAGTATTTTACAATTACAGCAGGCTTAACATAACTTCTTTATTAGACATCATACCACATGATAACGCATGTAAATCTACAGGGTAGAAGGTAAAAAAAAAACAGTTTGTTGAATTTAGAGCCTACATGCCAAATGATATCTAGAAGTACAGTACTTTAACTCAAGCCAATATGCACAATTACAACAATAGGTGTGTTAAACTACAGATATGTTAATTTTCTAAAAAAAAAAATTCTTCTCTATAAAAGCAGTTATATAACTTACAAAAAGCAAAAATGTAATATTTCATTTACAATTTCATTTTTATGGAAAGTGAAAAATACTGGTCATGAAACAACTCATGAATTTGGACTGAAAAAATAAACCACTGAAGTTGAAACTTCCATATTATGGAAGGTTCTTGAAATTGATTACTTTGGAGACAATTAGATTACGTGTGAAGTTCTTCGTGTACATAATAAGTATCATTCAATAAACTATTCCAACGCAACTAATTACGATGCAAATCGTAAGCTTTGAAGCAGAGAGAATTCTCGACAAACCCTTGATGAGTTTGCTGCAGGCACGAAACCCACTCTTTTGTATTTCGTTGAAGTAAAAAGATAGGTGCTTAATATTTCCTCCGAAATGCAAAGGAACGCTTCAAAATAGTTAAATAAATGGCTAAAACTTATGCAAAAATTAACACGATTCTTGAAAATCGTATCAAGGCAGCCTAACTAGATGAGAGACCATGACAGTTTAGAGAAAACATAAACAGAGTGGAAAACTTCTTCAGTTATCAAAATATATGAGATACCCTTAGTTTTCTTATCAGATGGAATTATGATCGATCCATGTAAACGATTTCCCATCCTGTCGAGAATTTGCATAGGAGAGAGACAATATTTAACTACTTCGGACATAACTGGAATATTACAAAGCTATTCAGAAACATGCGGTCGTCAACACAAAACTACCGCTCTTAAGAAAGGTCGTTTTCAAGACAAATGATTGCGGTTGTAACTTTTTGAAGGGCAACTATTCGACATAAGGCAATGGAAAAGCGGCAAAAACTCGGAAAATGATGACGTTCAGCCTCCAAAGTCAATAACAGGAAGAACAAACTGGCCTTTTCAAAAACGCCATGTGATTAAACAAGAATACAAGAGCGTTTATTACTTGAGCTCAGAGACTTCAGTGGACCAATACGCAAAAATCTCCAAAACACATCATTAAGTATCTCATTATCTTAGCTGCCCAAGAAATTTACGAACGATAATAAATTGCACCCGACACTGTACCAAAAACTTGCTAAACTGTGTCTTGGTACATATTCAAATGATTGTTCTTTACTTCCAAGAGAGTTGTTTACTCAACGAGTATGACTGGGTTGTGGAATATAAGCTTAGTTTCACAGACAAAGAAGAAAATATTCAAGCTAGAAAAACCGAAGAGCGATCGCTTTGAATCCCACAATTTACCAACAAAAGAAATCCGATATATACCTTTCTTAAACCACCAATGCAAAATCAAAGCCTCAGTAAATAAATTAATAATACAAAAAATTCGCGAAAGACATGGCGACTGCAATTTGCTGTCGATGGAAATATTGACAGCTTCTTGACAAAGTCTTTAAATTCACGATCAAGTAACAGTTTTTCCCCTGACATGATATGAACCATCAGTTTTCGTAATCCATGTTTATTCAGGTGCACAATAAAAAACCAGATCGACGACTGATGACAACACGAAAATTTTTTCCCCGTTTGTAAGCAAAATTATCAAAACATTTCTGCAAAGTGGCATACGGTAACCAAGAAAGAACGTAAGTTCGACTAACATTTAAAATGTGTGTCTAGAGAAAATCAAGTCTTGAATGAGCATGTAATAAGCTCGGAATTTTCCTGACTTGATGGAAAACGCAAAAAAGAACTTGACATTACAGCAGCAATGAACTATACGAAGACTTGGTTGTCGACGCAACTCGAAATTATCAACACGTACTACAGCAAAATGAATCTTCATCCAGCAGATTTCAATATCACTTTACGATTTCTTTACACTTACGCTTAACATGTCATAGGTTCAGCAGCCTTTAAGAAACCTGTGTCTAATTCCGGTGTAAATTATAATCTTCTACAGCACCTACACAACAAAAATTATCGCATAAAAATACCTTGAACGATGACCTGGGCAGCTTCGACATACACTCTCTCTTGAGTGGTATTTGACTTGAAAACGCGATCAAATGTAAAAGTTCTCCCCTGAAACGCACAAAGCAAAAGTGAAAGTTGTCAACGACAGGAGCATAACTTGGATAACGACAACAATTTTGCGTTTTAATTTATTGTAGTAAGCCTAAATGGTAGTGACTCACCCCGTGAACACAAGTATCAGACGTTTGAATGGATACTATGTTTTGTCCTCCTGCCCGAATTTCTGCGTCCGATTGCGGTCGAAACCGCGAGAAAACCTTGATATTACACTCTCTGGGATCAGGATTCATGGTTAAAGCAACAACCTCGCACAAAATCTACGGCGATTACAATGAATAACCAGCTTTCATGTGTGATCTATCGGAAAATATTTCGGGTTTCGCGTACAACATAATTGCCGGTAAATTCACTCCATACCACCAAACGAGTTCAAAACAGTCTTTTGACTCGTCACGATGTTTCTCTGGAGATTGCTGAATGTATCGGAATTACTTTACGACTGTTCCGGCTCCTATTTCGAGGCCATTTCTCCACATATCCCTACAAATTCACGTGAACACCGATTGCTCCGAGTCGGCCATTATTTCCACCTCCACAAACGCAGAGCATTGTGGGTAAGAATGCCTTCGATGGCGTTTTATTTTTTTCTCGCCCATCACGCCAATCACATTGCCGCAAAGTAAACAATAACAAGTAAATAACACATTGAATGGATGCGAAAAAAAAAAAAAAAATCAGTGGAGAAGCGGGCTAAAATGGAAGCAACTTCAAATTTGCCGTTGTTTAAATCAAGAAGGGCGAAAGAAATTAATCGATTTTCACAATTTAGAAATGTACAAACCGCGAACCGGAAGTAGGACCAAAGAATGACACTTACCACAATAAAGAAATCGCCTTATCGGATCTTGCAATCTCGAAATTCTTAAAGTCCTTCTTTTCGTTCATTTCTAAGAGCCTTATTTTAGCAACGGCTTTATGTTGAATTCTGCACGGGTGTAAGAGTATTCCATTGACTGACGACCAAGCAAAGGGCCCACAAAATGGAAAACTCAGAAAGACCGGGAATAAGTTTCTTGTTTCTGTTGTTTTTGTTCGTTGGCGCATCTTTAATGTCTTTAAAACTTCACGGGATAATCACCTTTGTAAATTCCATTAAACTTAACTTGAACTTAAGGGACTTAGGAGTCTTATTATCGCACGATTTTATCGTGAGATATAATCTGATATCAGACCTGTCGAGTTATGCGTGACGGATTACAAAACAATCATATATCTATATTGGCCCCTTTGTTGACCAAAATATCTAAGCAATGTCAATTTTCTTCTTAAAGAACATCGAGTGTCAAATAAAAGTTTCCATTGCTGGCATGTACCCCATAATGACAACGCAAAAGCCTTCAGCTAGATGATAAATAATAATGCTCCATTTTCATGTAGATAAGTTAGTTCTAGATAACCTAATCACTCGTGTAAATTGTGATAGCATACTGCCAGAAGTTACAGGTAGCATTCTGATGGATTAGCAGACATAATGTCGAGATGATTGTTTTTCACTTGTCTTGCTGTACAGAAATTATAGATAATGGGAAAAATGATGACGTAAGCTTCTAGTATAAACCAGACCCCCAGTTGCTTGGCTAACCAGTTCAGTTAAAAAAAAACATCAGAAAACAATTGACAATTATTTGCAATACTATTTAGTGAGGAGCAAGTCAACGCGTTTATAATTTTTATTATTTTATTGCTATTACATTTTTTTACCACTTTCAGCGATCGTTTTCGATTTCGTGTCGAAAACATACGCCTGGTCACGACACGGAATAAAACAAAGTTATGAAAGTAGACACAAGAATGCAAGTAAGTACGTGTTATAATATAATATAAGTGTACAACAATGGCCAGCTCGCCGTGTAGTAATATACTGCTAACGTGTTGATTGTTTCCGCTCCGCATTCTCAGGAAGATCTCACGAAGATCGCTCTTTGTTGAATCCAGAATAGATCGAAGGTGAGAAGTAAGAAATAAAGTTAGACTAGTCTTTTTGGCATCAATTCTCACGTTTCAAGCAAATGTTTGATACAAAGAAGATCACTACACGGAAGTTGCAGGAGTGAGCTCACAAGAAGTTAGGCCTGTCCCGTTTGTGCTCGGCAACCTTTGAGCAACTTTTTGTCGTTTTTGAGTCAAATAAGGGTGTTTTTAACAGGTCATACTGTTGCTATGGTTAAACCTATTTTGTCACGAAAACGACACTAACATATCCGCACCAATGATTGGGCAGTTTTTTTTTTAAACCATGATTGTGGCATCAACCGACTGGTATAACGTGGTTATAGTGACCCATCAAAAAGTGCTGGGAGCGGTTTTGAGCCAACTTTAGGCCGAATACTGTTTTGTAGTGACAGGTTTTCAGTACATGGGGCTCTGAATTCAAAGAAAATATGTTTTTAGAGTCTACTGCCTGACTCACCACCCACCCCCGCTTGGAGACATAATAATCAGAAACCAAACCTTTAGGGGTGAATTATTTAACTTTTGAAGGGGTGTTTTTTAAAAAAATGTTCAATGTCAAAAGAGGTCGATGCGCATAACTACAACTAGCTAGTTCTCAGGCATGCCACTATATAAAAGAAAAAAAAAACAACTGGCGGAAGGCAGACCAGTTGACTATTTACAAGCATGGCCGAGAAGCTGAACAGGGAAACAAACTCCAGCTAAGTGGTCAGAGCGGGACTTGAACACTCGACCTTCGGATTTCAAGTCCGGCGCCCTGACCACTCGGCCACGCTGTGTGGGTGATTTGCTACAGGCGCGAATTTTTTGGATGCTTTCTCGCACTGCAAAATTCTTTTCTCGGGAAGTGTGAGGCATGATTTTGCAACAAGCTTTTTTTCCGGCTCTCTGAATGTGCGTGACCTTTTTTTCGCCATTGATCTTTTGCATGAACTTTTTCTGGTATAAGTATATACTTGAAGGAAACTTCCTTTCAAAATCACCCACCCCAATTCCCTCGAAAATCAAATGGTCTCCCCCAACTCGGCTAAACGCCTGGAAGAGGCTATCTCGTCCACGATTTTCAAAAGAGCGGCTCGTTGGGAGAAGGGGTTCTCTCCCTCCCGCATGAAGCTATCGCTCACTCAACCTCGTTCATAGGACGTTTCCTTTAGAAAGTGGGAAAACCCTGGGAAAAAGCCTGCCACACTAGGTGGGCAGACTTCATGCACACTACTTTACATCATTCTTTTGTTGGGATGATTGGATTTCATCTTTGGATAAGGGTGTGCCACTGCGACACTGAAACCCTTACACTATCCTTGACCGTGATCAGCCTGATTTTGCACCCCCATTCTAGACTAGGAACCAAACATCCCTACCCTATCCTTGACTAGGTATTTTCAGTGTGGAAACTTTATTGCTATTGACACTATCGTAGTCCAACAGACACTAACTGAACCAATGTTACAAAACCACTTCCGAGTTTCTATTTCTCTTGTAGAAAGCGGGTAAAGAACCCTGTTCTGCGCTAAATTATACCCTATTCAAGACTTGTTTGATTTCTATAACCTATCCCAGACTAACCTGACTGAAAACCACACCCATATAGCTTTTATAGACAGGAGTACTCTCCCCCCCCCCCCCCCCCTCGCAAGGAATTTCACTGGGTGCACAACATTGCCGGCGTGATCAATCAATGACAATCGATCATCGGATTTGGAATCGATCAATCAACGACAACTACTTCACTGTTATCGATTGCTATCAGCCAATCAATGACAAACAATAATCCAACTCGAGTCCTCGGTTGCCATGGATTATTATTGACTATCGTTTGTTGTCAAGCAATCTATGACAATCAATGAAAATTGATGAGAATCGATAACAATGATAATCAATGGCAATTGAGAACAATTATTTTGGACCATCAATTGGTCATTGATTTCCGATAGTTATCAATTGCCATCGATTGCACTTGATTGCTATTGATTATTGATTTCATTGATTGATCACACCGGGAATATTACAGGTCTAAATATTTAAGAGGGCAGGTTTCGTGGAAAGGCTTAACCCAGTTCTTGCCGTATTAGAGGGTGTCGCCAGAACTGAACAAAGAAAGGCCTAGAAGAGGGGCTGAAACACTTTTCAAAATCTAATTTCTCCTTAAATCAGCAAAAGAATGGGAAGACCATGTGTGTTAAGAAAACAAATCATCAACTTGCATTTAATGTCTTGATGTAACACTGAATATTCAGAGCAATTAGTACTTTAATCTCAAAACTCATCAGCATTAAAAAAGGACCCTTGTACACTATCAAAATACAACATAAAACAGATGCAAAATTCTTCAAAACTATTTATTCCCGCATTATTTCAGTTCGTCCACTTTCTTGATGTAAGAGGCCTCAGCATCTTCCTTGGTCATGCCTGATAACAGAAAATAAAACACAGCTCTTTCAGTGATTGGGTAATAAAAAGTTAGTGAGAGTTTTTTTTTTTACAGCTTAGTTATTTTATTAATTGGTTTATTTTAGTCCTGTTTTAAACTCATTGTAAAGCGCTATTGGATAGCGATAGAAATAAAGTCTTATTATTATATAAAAAGGTCTTTGCGTGGGAATAAGTACAAGACGTGTTGTCCTAACTGGCAAGAGTCACTGTGATAATGGAATGTAATTGAACTACCAAAGGGAAAGACACAAAGTCGGCTCAGACTCTATCAACATGTATATCCCATGATGTTGAGTTTGACACAATACTCAGCGAAATTAGACAACAGAATTCAGCAATATTTACACACTATGATTTGTCCAAAATGTTTGACAAGAAATAAGATCTATTTCTATGTAGGTAAAACCAGCCCAATTCATTGTTATTATGTCAGCAATGGTGGGCAAATTCAAAATTGACCAGCGTTAGAAAGTTGAAGATTACTTTCTTTGACTGAGGAGAATCTGTGATCTATGTTTTGGTGTTGTATTTGAAGGAAAGATTTTTTTGATGATTCTGATGGAATAAGAAAAGAGTTATGATACTGATAAATACTCTCAAAGCTGAAGGCAACATTACTAATAACTCACTGTACATTGTGAAGTTGAGTCGGTTCTCCAGCTTTAGAATTTCTTTCAAGAGCGCCCGATGCTCAGGTCGAAAATAAAATTTGATAGTATGTTATGTTATTCAACATGCAACTTTGTGAAGTTTCCCTTCAGTAGAGTAAATGAAAGACATTAAAATCTTAAACTATTTTTGCAGTGGTGTTTGTTTTCACTGTGGCAGCCATTTTCCCTGGAATTTCAGGTGGCGGTACGAGCTCTAGGGTGCAGAGCTCATTGGGTTATTCTGCTGCAAATGTTTTAGAATTGGTACCTCTTAGGGGTGAAAAACAAATCAAGCCACCCCCCACCCCCTTTTCATATGGGATTCCAAGCCCCCTCCCACAGGGGAAATTGACTCATTGAAATAAGTCAATTCAGATGAGAGATAGCTGGGCAATTGTACATGTAGCATGATTTTCATACTGTACCTTTCAAGCCATTCCAGGCATCCCATTTTGCCTTTCCAGCAAAATCTAGCATTCCAGGTCTATCTATATAAAGAAAAGCCGGTAGATGAACGTTTGTAACTTATGCATAGTTCTAGCCTGCTGCCACCCTTTGCACCTGTCAGCCATATGGGATGAGTGAGTGATTGAGTTCTAGCCTGTGAGCGTCTGCCAGCTATCCCCAAGAGAAATAAGGAGAGCAGGACTGCAAATAATATTCTACTTGTAAAAGGACATATATGTCCTACCAAGACAGCATCTTGGTTGGACAAAACAAATTGCGGTTGGACATCACCAAAAAAGTAAGATTTACTCACGGTAGATTTTTATTTATCCTTGTAAAATGATTTATGATAAAAAAATTGTCTGGACATCATGTCTGACCACAGGCGAGATTTTGTTGGACATGAGCAAATTTTGGTGGGCCAACGTCCGATGACAGAAATTTGCAGCCCTGGGAGAGGGCGCATCTATTCTTTATCATAGAAAAACTATCAGTTCAAAGTCATGTGAATTTTCCCAGAAACATATGCAGAAAAATCCCACTTGGTTGATCGCTCATTTGCACCTTGGGAGAGGGGGACTATGTAGGGAGGTTCTGCCCAAAAAGTGTCCTTTTATAGGTTGGAGGTATATGAAAGTGTTGGATTTTTGTGAGTTAAAGTATAGTAGAGGGCAGGAACAACTGTCATTTGGGTACTTTTATATTAAAAGGGACTATATCTTGTACACTTAACAGTCGGGTATATTTGTGACAAAGTATATACCGGTAGATCTTTATGGATTTGAAAATTAACGATTTTTTAAGAGGACTAAATTATTTGGTAAAAGCATATGTTAGTTGGTAAAATCATATTGTAGATACGTGAAAGGGGCACCATTTTGTATGGAAGGGACATGAAAGTGTTCCTTTCTCTGTTGTAAATGGTATATAAGAGTGACAGGTCTTGGACCTCGGAGTCTTTCCTTAGACGCTGCTGCGACCTCATCACCCTTGCATTGAAACCTGAGCTGGAGACTTTTCACAATAAATGGTAAAATCAAGGGCTAAGAATTTGCTATCCATGATCAATTGTTAAGCATATACAATATTAATTAATACTGTAGCTGGCATTTGGTTATTTTAACACCATTCCTCCACAAAAGTGTCCCTCGTGTCCTCATTTGCATACATTACATGCAATGGGGGATGGTATTGTGTTATCCTTCATCATGTTTTGTGCCACTTCACTTCAATACTCTGAATTCCGAGCCATAAATTACAAAAAGGCACAGATTTGGCACCACAATTCGATAATCTGTTTTTGAAACGCTGAGCAACTTATATTTTTTGACAGGCCATTCTATACCACTAAAAATGTTACATCTTTATATAGAATGTCCCAGCCAGTTTAATTTAAAGAACGCCTATGATCTGGATTTAATTTAGACTAATTTTAACCCCTAGATTGGGAGTTCCCAGAAAATATCCATACCCTACCATGGGCAGCATCAACATGTTAACCCCCCTTTGCCTTCAGAAATTTGAAAATGCTCTACTCCCCATGCCTTCAGAATTCCAAAGGCATTAACCCCCCTCCCTTTCGGAATTTCCAATTTTTTTTGTTCAAGACTTTGGAATTCCTGTTTGACTGCCTAAAACTTCCAACGAACAGGAAATTTTCACTTTCTCCCCTTCAGGAAAATTCTGCTCATAATTTTTGGATCAAGCAACTCAAGTTTAATAATGCTGCGGTGCACTGTAGCTTTCCCCGTAATAATGAATATTCTTTTCTGTCTTAGTGTTATCTAATCTTTAAGTTGCTTACCACAAAATAAAACTTCTTGTTTTCTTGTCATTAGCTTCGTATTTTCAGGAGAGTAGATCATATTGATATTGGTGGAAGTCCAATGTTACGGTTCACGAGGTGTTACCCCCCGCCATATCGAAAATGATGTTCATCGGGTAACTGCTGACCACTAGAATGAAGTACAAATCTGTCCGGGGTTCCATTTGGAATCGAGAGACTGGTGCAACTTTTTCTCATGCAAAAAGATCATCAATTGACAATTGGATCGGAAAGGAACATATAGTTTTTTATATCTATATTATAAACCCAATTCTTATTCATTGAAACTTTAAGGCTTCCTTGATCTGGAGCTTGCTGCACAATCCAAGTTTGATCTACTTTCATCCACACGAACGCTGCCTGATCGATCTTTATCCTGCTTATGGTCGGTGTAAGTTTGTGCTTACAAACTAGAAAAGTAAACAGATCAGCTATTTCAAGTGAAGCTCTCGCTGTCACCCCTTCTGGAAATTCATAGCTGAAACCCCCCATGCTTTCAGAATTCCAGCCCATGAAGCCCCCCTCTCCCTCGGAATTCCAAGATGCCGCCCATGGTGTAGGTATGGATATTTTCTGGAATCACCCATTTCCTCTTTGGTTGCTGCTGTTTAGTCTGGACAAACACTAGAGTACATAAATCTGCGAAAGAAATCAATTTGTATACATGTGTACTGGACAATGTTACCAAGTTACACAACAGTAGAATATTACATACATAACACTCAAAATTAGGAAATATTGACTTTGTTGTTATGCTAAGGAGTTTACGCAGGTGGCATTAGCCTAAACTGATAATAAAAAGATCCTAAGGCCCAGTTCAGACGTCGTGCTTCTGTGGTGCCGAACTAAATTGCAATTTAGCACGACTGTAGCACGGCAGGAAATTTTCTCTGATTCAGACGTCGTGCCAGAGTCAAATTAAATTCAGGGTTAACTGAAGCCTCGCAACAGTTCTAACTAACACTCCTCCTAACTCCCCGAGGGAACGCAATCTCGCCAAAACATATTAACATAATTTATGAATTTAGTTTGGCGTGACAGGAGCACGACGTTTGAATCGCTGTCGTGCCAGAGTCGTGTAGCACGGCAGAGCATTGTCGAACTTAATTGCTTACCGAACTTAATTCAAAAGTTTGATTCAGACGTCGTGCTTCTGCCGTGCTTTTGTCGAACTTAATTCCTGAGTTTAGTTCGGCACGGCAGAAGCACGACGTCTGAACTGGGCCTAAATGAAGCATAAAAATGCTGAACAACACTGGACTAAACAAAAAGTGTCTGTTTCAGTGGCCAGACAAAAGGTGTGTCAGAGCTGTTATTGAGAATTGTGCAATCACAGAAAAAAATTCCACCATGTACATATTTATTGCATAATTTTTGAGCTTGAAATATCCAACTTTCTGGATTCCTTTTTTGAAGGAAAAAGTTTCTTCTTAACATCACAAATTATGCGTTTTCTTCCGTTTTTGGCCGGGCAAATTATGCAACGTTCACTATTTCTGGCGCAGGGCTAATGTAAATGTACTTAATAGCTGATTTTTGACTTGCAAACTTTTACTCCAAGTTGCCAGGTATTAAAGTTGAAAAGATCTTTAATTCAAGGGCATATGGTTCAAAGTCTAGTCAAGTGTCATACTTATAAGCTTTTGTATTTATGTCGTCCACAGTCATAAAACCTAAGACTACAATGTACAAAATAAGGAACATGAATCTTCAAGTACAAAGTGTTAAACATGTCTCTCACTAGCCAAGGAGCTAATAATAATAAAAAGAACAAACGAAAATATTAAATAGTGAAGAAGACGCGTCAATAATCGAATTATGCCCATTCATTGGCACGTGACAACTCCACGTAAATTTTGCACCAGATATGTACAAAGGTAATTTAAATATTGTTTTCGCAATTTTATTCAGCAATCCATGATTGTTGACTATTGAATAAGTTACAATCAACTCAAGACTAAGATTAATATAAGCTTTAAACTTAGGGTTTAAAACACGAGCTTCATCAGTGCAAAGGTTATTTACTCGACATATAAGTTTATACCCTGCGAGACAGAGACTACCGCAGCTGAACTCTTGATGGCAATCTGAAGAATTTAGTTCTGTTTTTAAAACACTTAAAAAAAGAATTACGCAGATGGTTTTTATGTACCTGTGTTGCAATCGCCGACGGTGACTTGCTTGTAAAGCGAGTAAAGTTTCAGCAGTTCTTCATCACTTGGTTTTGTTGGCAACTTCTTCGCCTCTTCAGCGGCTTTGAGAAAGGCCTAACGGAGGAGAAAACGTTTCCCCGTAAAATTGGAAAGTCGAAACATCCGAGGTCAGAAAATATTTTCAAACAACATTAAATTACCTCAGACATTTTGAAAGTGGTGTTCGTCAGGAATGGTGGAAAAAAGATCAAGTGAACTGTAGACAGACCAACTGAAATGAGAGTGAACTTTGGCAAGGTACGATTGAGAGGGATTGGGTCTGGGTATCGATCAACCGCATGTAACGAACGGCACTAAAAAGATAATATCTATGAATCAAATTTCTGTGGATATAAAAAGCCGAAAATCTCTTGGACCAGAGCATTCAGCGAGTACTACGCATGGTATCTGACATTTATTGATCTGGGCGTTTGACAAAAGTTCTAATCTATAAGCGTTAGTTTTAAAATGCGTGACATATTTTTGAAAATTTGTACTCTCCTACTTACTACTTGGGTGTATTACGCATGCATAGGAATTCTTTTTTCAAGGTCAAAAAAGCGTCAATTCCTCCACTTTTGATATATTTGTCTCTTGTTGTCCGTCAATGCGCACATTCATCGGTTCTGGTTGCGTGATAATTTAACTTCCGTCACGCACGCGATGTCGTTGATGTCGTCAATTATGCCTGTACGTCGCGCACGACTAATTTGCACGACCGGCAAATGGAAAGCACTGATGTTCAGGGGACTGCAGTAGGTCCTAGCGGAGTTCAGATAGATTCAGGAGGCAGCGGAAAGCAAGGAAGGAGTATATCTGGCGTGAGAAATTTCTTTGCTGGAGGATTTGGCGGGGTTTGTGGCGTGGCTATCGGCCATCCGTTGGATACGATCAAGGTGAGAACTTAGATACCGCGCTGATATTGCTTGTATAGACTGTAAATCTATTTCGTTTGTTTGTATATTCGTGTTTGTTTGTTTGTTTTCTTGATCGATCAATCGATCAAACGCAAATCAATCAAATTTCCCTATAACCCTGCGCGACCTGCACATAAGCTTTATGCGGACAACTTGGTGCCAAAGTTTGTGCAGGCAGTACCTTAACGGAAATCTTTCCGATGTTGTTGCACAGACTTTAAGCTAAGAATGGCCACAATAGGCGATTAAAATGTTTTAGGTATCTTTAACAAGGTTACAATTAGATTTGTTGTTGATCTGAGCAGTACTTCAGTTTTCAATACGTATTGCATCAGTCAAGTCCAGTTAAGTGCGGGTGCCCATCCCCCCTGAGGCCAATTCCCGGGCATTAGCATTTTTAATATGGCAAATTCTCCGGGATGGGGACAAATACATGAATCAAATGCCCTGGAATGGGAGTAATAAAAGTGGGCAACCACCAGCCCCCCCCTCCCCCCCCACTTCCAGGCTCATTCAGAAAATATCACTGCCAAAAATTCAAATGCTCCACCCCCAAGATTATGATGCGATCAAATCCCTGGGTATTGCCTTTAGGGAGGGGGGGGGGGGGGTTGTACTGCTGGAACTGACTAAAGCACAACATTGTTTATAATACTTAAAAGATCCAGGATAGCTGACAACTATAATTGTCAGCAATTCTAGGTTGCAAAAGTCTGTCCAACTATTGGGCAAACTCTTAACTGTCAGCTGAGAAATATTAGAAAATTTCATCGATGACTATAAGATTCCAGCACCACCAGGCACTCTGTCAATCATCATTTCTTGATGAGATATTATACCCCCTTGGGGTAGGGTGTGAGCAGCCTCCTCTGTACTGCCTGCTTCATGTTACAGATCTATTGGAGTTAAGAGCAGTGGTGGTATGAGATTAAGGAACTACATCGGAGTGGGGTTTTTAAAGTGATAACATTGATGAGAATCTTCATAATATTGTTGTGATCCTTCAACATTCTCATTTACCAAAATGGCAATTATTTTGCTACCATTAAATTTCTTGTCATTTAATAGGTTCGCCTTCAAACAACACCACTACCAAAACCTGGGGAAGAACCTTTGTTTAGAGGGACCATTGACTGCTTGGTCAAAACAGTGAGGAATGAGGTATTAATTACTTTGCAGCTGTGGCAGGTGTGCAATGCATGCAGAGGTTGCTAACCACTCTTTCATCATCATCATACTTTCCCTTGATAAGGGGGACGTAAGGGGAATCTGAAAACCACAAAACCATGCAGAAAAACATTAAAAAAAACACAATACCCATTGAGATTTACCAAAATACTGCAACCGTATTACTATACAATCGTATACTAGATACCATCATAAATACTTCAGGTTTAGAATTACAACCTTATTTATTTAGTAAATGCTTTCCACTTTTTAATTCGTCAAGATGCTAGTTTTTAAGCTCAAATATCCAGAACAAATTTCTGCAACACCGCACCAAAAATAACGCTAAACCACATCACTGCAAACCCTGGAATCTGGTGTCTTGATAAGCTGTGAGGTATGCTACACAGCCATGGTCAGGAAGTATGAAATGGGAGTGAATGGTAACAGGAAACATTGCAAGGATGATCAGTATGAGAGATATTGCAGCTATGCAAACATTACATGCCTAGAGTCTGGTATATAACACACTTCAGGATCTCAAACTCAAAAACAAAGAAATGAAAAAACATTTGAGATAATAGGAGTTTGAGATAGCCGATTAAAATGACTTAAAAGTATATTCAAGCAGTATGGAAAATAATTACAGTACCGCTCAGAAATAAGCGAACTTCGCATACGCAGTCTATACGCGCATACGCGTATGACAATACGCGTATACGCGTATGACTATACGCGTATACGCGTATGCCTATACGCGTATACGTATTTCTTTGTTATTCACCTTTAACTGTTTCTTTTGTGAAGTATTTTTGGACGAAACAATAAATAGCTCTGTTAGGAAAACTTAAAAAGCGAGAGCCGTTCGATTACAGCCAAATTATTGTAAAAACATCTTGAATGTAGCTATCGTATTTCCAATCTAGTTCGCTTTGAAGATTTTCCAATATAGCCATCGGTCGAGTAATTATCACTGGCTTCTTGCAACGACTGCTTGGTTTTCTCCCTGTTTAGGAAAAGAGTATAATCCGCTAAGCATAAATTTCATTTTACCGCGAAGTTCACGGGAGACACTCCGATAAAGTCTATCAATGCCGTGTAAATAGTGTCACAGCGGAAAAGCCGCGTCACGGTCTTTTATTATTGCTTTAAGAGCGAGCAATATATCGATGCAAAATGTTGTGTTTGGACAATAAGCTTTCTCCCAACCCAAGGAATTTTGGTTCAGAAAGAAATGGTTTGTTCGTGAACATGTTCGCGATACATTTCGCCGGGTACTATTCCTGCTAAATATAGCGCGAGTTTGTAAACAACACGTCACTTGCTTTCAGTTTAAAAAGCGTTGTTTTCACATCTAAGTTCGTAGCTTTAACAAGAATATCACTAAGTATTGTGAAGCAAATTGACTAAAGTTTTCATTCACGGTTAACAGAAATTAACTAGTTTTCAATATGAAGTTTTCATCATTCGTCTTTCGGCACGCGTCAGCGAGTCGCTTGCTAATTGTTTATCGACTTTAAGCGTCACGGCAAGTACTGAAAATAATGATATCTCTGGTTCTATTCGGCATAAATCGGCGATTTAAACGGTGAAATGATCTCTATCCGCAGAAACGATGTTTCATTGAAGTTTTTATGACACGCCGCGAACAGGTATTAACTTTTTTGCAATATAAAGTTTTCATCTTTCACCACGCGTCGGCGAGTCGCTTGCTAATTGTCTATCTATTTTAAGCGTCACGGCAAGTAGTGAAAATAAGGATATTTTCAGTTCTGTTCGGCATAAATCGGCGATTTAAATGGTGAAATGATCCCTATCCGCAGAAACTATGTTTCGTTGAAGTTTTTATGATGCGCCGGGAACAGGTATTAACTATTTTGCAATAGAAACTTTTCAAGACGTTTATCTTTCGTTACGCGCCGGAGGGTCGCTTGCTTATTTTGTCGACTGAAGCGTCACGCGGCAAGAAGTGTAGTGAAAATTTTGATGGCGTCTCTGGTTCTATTTAGTATAACTCGGTGATTTCAACTCTGAAATTTCCATCTGCAAAACAATTGTTAATCGAAGTATTTATGATGCACCGTGAAACTTTACTGCCATGAATCTTGTTGACAGGCGACGGCTAGTTGTTTTTGTCGCTGCCGTTTTTCGAAGCGTCACGACAAGATGTGAAATGGTTCTGTTTGGAGCAAGATGAAGTTAAAGATTAAAACGAACGGTAAAATGTTCTGATGGAAACCCGACTACAAGTTTTTCCGGATATGTTGTGTAACGACAGTTTATTGCAATAAAATTATTGTAACGCTACAGAACGCATTCTATAAAAATATTTTGTGAAACTATGGCTAGTGCTACCGTATTTGGCACGTAGCGATTTAGGCAGCCCATATTATCCCAGTATTACCGGGCCATTGAACAACAAACTACAGTATTACAAAGAAAGCAACAATAAGCTAGCTCATAAATACTAATGAGCATACGCGTATACAAAGTATACGCGTATATGCGTATGGCCATACGCGTATACGCGCATCGGCATACGCGTATACGCGTATTGGAATTCGCGTATTTCGCGTATGTTTTGGTTCGCTTATTTTCGAGCGGTACTGTAGAGTTCAAGATACTGTTATGGGGAGTTTGAGATAACTGTTTCAGATAGTGCTTGAGGTCCTAACTTAGTTACTTTAGAGAGATCAAAACCAACTGTAGGCACTTGGTCAGATATATAGCTGCTCAAGTGCTGGGTTTCACATAGTTGCAATGCACAATAATCATTGGAAAGTAACAGGTGTAAAGATAAAATCCAGAAAAAACAATTGCTGCTGCTGCCTCATGGTAAGTCTAGGCAACATGTGACTTCATATCTTGAAGAGGTAAGTCAAGTAGGGTAAGTCGTTTGACAATTTGTGTAACTGTAATGTTTGCTCTGCCTTTAAAGGGTGTCTTGGGATTGTACAAAGGATTGTTTACTCCAGTTGCTTTCGCTACACCACTCTGCGCAATTCAATTTTGGGGTGTAACAATGGGCAGGAAAATGCAGATTTCAGACCCCCATGGGATTCCTACGTAAGTACACTTATATTGTATTTTCAAAAAGATTGTAACACATTGGCAAAGCTACAAGTCTTTGCATTGGGTCTGCAACCTAAGTTGCCTTTCAAATAGAAATGACCACAGTTGGTGTTGTCGGTGGGAAAGAAAACTATACAATCGAACCTCTCCACAAGGGCCACCTTGGAGACAGAGGAAATTGGCCGTTGTAGAGTGGTGGGCATTATGAGGAGGTGGGGTGTAATCTGACACCTGTTTATGATGGGGGGGGTACATTTTTTTTCAAGAAATGCTTATTTTAGCATATATATAAATCAAAATGTATCAATAAAACAGAAACTTAACAGAAACAGAGATCTATGGCACACGGTACGGATCAAGTTTGGTGACCTTTTACAATAAAAAAAATTGGGTTTGGTGTGCATCGTTCTTCAGTCACTGATTAACTGACCGTTGTCAAGAGGTTATTTTGGCAGTTGGGACAAGTTTAAGTAGCCGTTATAATGTTGTGGAGAGGTGGCCGTTGTAAGGAGGTTAAAATGAGAGTGAACGTAAGGACTGTCCACCGGGACCCTAAAAGGTGGCCGTTGTAAAGAGGTGGCTGTTGCAGCGAGGACAGGTGGCCGTTAGTGGAGGTCTGCCTGTATGTACATTGTTTTCCTCCTAAATAAACTACAACACTCACATGCCCTCTATGTCCCAACAAATCCCTGGTGGGTGAGAAAAAACAAATCTGTTTAGATTTTACTTGAAAAAAGTTGGCTGGACGACAGGACCACCCCCACACCACCCCCCCCCTGCCGCCACTTCCTTCTCCTAGGGTCACCCCACCTCCCACCTGAAAAGCCAACAACCTTCAAACTAGAGTCACCTTTTGGCAGTGGTACACAGGCAACTTTGTGGTTTCTGTAACTCATAAACAGTTTCCGAGGAAGTTCAGCTTTGAGAGTGACCCTCCTACAAGAGACAAATCTCCTGTGTACAAACACGCCCTTGCTTTTATTTCTTTGAATACGGTCTTCCCCTGGGACGGTCTTTTTTGCCAAGGAATTGCAAAAATCAATGGTCCTAAATTTAGCCTCATGGAAACCGTGTTATGCTGGATTTTTCCAGCTTACATTGGAGGAATAAATTATATGATTGTTGTACACTAGACATTGCTTAATACTTGTGGGTGTTTAATTAATCTGTTAGAAGATAATCTCACATTATCATTGGTTTAATTTTTGTCTCTATTATGTACTTTTATCAAACAGCAATTTCCAAAACATTACTTCTGGAATGTTTGCTGGGGCTTGTTCTGCAGTTCTGGTGGTTCCCGCTGACAGGATTAAATGTCTTTTACAGGTAAAAAGCAACTCATGCAATCATAATAGATAGTTTTGTCATGGGGTAGGGGGAGGCATACTCATCCAAGCTATATAGGTATGTGCCGCTGTGGAGGGTACGGTTTTCAGGCAGTTTAATCTGGGATAGGGTATAGAAATCAGACAGCTTTGCTCTAGAACAGTGTATGATTTACAAAGTCAAGAACACAGTTCTTTACCCGGGGTTCTATGATAATGAAACTCAGAAGTGACTTTCTATGGTATTGGTTATATAGCATATGTTAGACTACCATAGTGATAAAGTTTCTGCATGGAAAAAAGTTAGCTGGTCTAGAATAGAGTTGCAAAATCAAGCTAATCATGGTCTAGTATAGGGTAAGGATTTCAGTGTCCCAGTGGCACACCCCTACCCGAAGATTTACAGAATACCACCCCCCCCCCCCAAGTTCTGTATGCATGGAAGTAGGGCTCCTTATACATCCAGCTTTTAACTGAGCTTATACTGCTGAGTTTTATCCACAGAGCTAATGAACAGTGCTGCACATGGAGTTAGAACTAAATAATGTTCATTTGAATAGTCACAGTAGTTAGTAGTTAGACCATTGGGTTCCTCGTGGAACAAAGGGCAGACACTGTACTGCGCCAGCGGACTCTGTTTGCGGCAGTTCTTTTTGCCGCATTCTAGGTGATGTTGGCTTGTTTGAGCTCCTTTTCTACTGACCTCCTCCAGGTTTTCACTGGTCTTCCCACCTTCCTTTTGCCTTGCGGGTTCCACTCTAGGGCCTGCCCGGTTATGTCAGATGCTGGCTTAGCAAAGTGTGGCCGATGCAATTCCATTTACGCCTAGCGATCTCTTCAGGAACACATCCTTGCCCTATTTTGTGCGTGATACAATTTTTTGGGGCCACAGTTTTAGCTAAAACTGTGGCCCCAAAAAATTGTATCACGCACAAAATATGTCACACCTTGACTATTTCCACCGCCTGTTTCCTATACGCATTACCGCGGGGTTTTGTTATTCCTATACGAAAGACCGTAGGTTTATTACGAAATGTAATATTCTATATACCTTTAGGTATAAATACAGGCATGCTATGTTGTATTGTAAAACTCCCTGATGAAGTGTGCGTTAGTCACACGAAACGCGTAGGAGAAAATAAAACAGTTTTACAACTCAAGCAGTTCGCAGAAGTGCTGCTCGCTGGTTTTACTTTTTAAAAAAATTTTTTTAAAAAATTACATACATACTTTATTTGGTGTCTTATACATAGTACATCGACAATAGTCCAAATAAATTTACAATAATTATACTAATTACGTTTTTCTTTTCTAATTTCATAACAGTCATGTATATGCTTTGCAATTATTTTCTGTAGCTCAACATTATTACTGGGAGTTCCCCACTGGTCTTAGGGTGTTAAAGGCCTGCCTTGCTTTGCCTATCCTGCTTTTTACATCCTCATCTGCACCTCCGTCTGATGTCACGACGCTCCCTAAATAGGTAAAAATACGAACATCCTCCAATTCTTCATCTCTCAGCTTGATCTTCTCCAGCCGTTTGCTGTTAGCTCTCATAACTTTGGTCTCTTCTTTTCCGATCCTGAGGCCGGTTTTCTCTGCAGCTAGTGCAAGGTGCTCGGTCTTGATTTGCATATGTTGCAGATTCTGGGATAGAAGACGTATGTCATCTGCAAAGTCCAGGTCATGGAGTTGAGTTGTTAGTGTCCATTATATACCTGTTTTTCCCTGACTCTCTACCTCTCTCATAATCAAATCAACAACCATTATGAAGATCATTGGTGACAGCAAGCAGCCTTGTCTGACTCCCGTGTTCATTTCAAATGTCTCTGACAGCTTCCCGTTGTGGATAACTTGACAGGACGAGGCTTCATATAACCCCTGGATCAGTTTGATAAATTTTGGTGCAACTCCATAGTGACCCATGAGTTGCCAGATGACGTTCCTGTCAACACTATTGAAAGCTTTTTTCGAAGTCGATAAAGTTCGTGTATAATGGAGTCTGCCATTCTGTAGATTGGTCGATTATTGTCCTCAGGGCTGCGATATGATCGGTGCAAGATTTGTCTTTCCTAAACCCTGCCTGCTCACAACGCAATTTGCGGTCTAAGGCATGTTTCAACCTCTCAAGAATAATTCGGCAGAAAACCTTGCTGGGGACTGAGAGGAGCATGATTCCTCTCCAATTCTTGCAGAGCCTCAGATCCCCTTTTTTAGGCAGCTTGACAAGATAACCATTCTTCCATTCGGTTGGAACCCTCTCTGTCTCCCAGATCTGAAGAAAAAGCGGGTGTAGCATGGCTGATGTAGTTTTTGGGTCTGTTTTGAGAGCTTCAGGGGGGATATCGTCTGGACTTGTTGCTTTCCCATATTTTAACTGCTTCAACGCTCGTTCAATTTCTGCTTTAGATGGTGGGTTAACAGTAACATTGAGTAAGCACTCTTCAGTAGGGGTGATGTTTGGCATTTCTGTGGGAGGTGGTCTATTCAGTATGTCTCGGAAATGCTCTGTGGCGAGAGTGTCGAAGAATGCCTTCTTGTCTTTCTTAGCACTTTTCCTTACATCCTTATTGAGTTGCCAATACCTTGAAGTTAGGTTGCTCTTCTTGGCTTGCTCAGTACAACTGTTAATTTCAGCTTTCAGCTGTTTCCTCCGTGTGATCAGGTTCCATTTCTCTGCCGAAAGCCACTCTTTCTGTCTTTTTCTCCTTTTTCCCAGGACTTCATCACAAGACTTTGCCAGGTGTGTTTAAGTACTCTCCCGTGACTGTCTACGTCCTCCTCCACAAATTCAAGGGCTGAGTACTTATTCTTTACTGAGCAGCTAAATGTTTCTGCTGTCTCTTTGCTCTTCAGGTTTTGGGTGTTGTATTTGTACTGTGGTGTACATATGCGGTCTTGGCTGGCCCTTAGTTTCACTTTTATTATCCCAAGCAGAAGATGGTGGTCAGAGGCAACATCTGCCCCTCTTTTGACTCTCAAATCTATAAGGCTCCTCCTCCACTTTCTGCCAATTGCAATATGGTCGATTTGGTTAGATGATCTACCATCAGGGCAGATCCAGGTGGCTTTGTGTATAGTTTTGTGGGGAAAGATGCTGCCACCGATAACTAGATCGTTCAAAGCGCCCAGGTCGGCAAATCGCTCTTCATTTTCATTTAAGCAGCCTAATCCATGGCGCCCCATGATCCTCTCTCTTCCCGTGTTGTCCGAGCCTATTTTAGCATTTAGGTCCCCCATGAGAATTCTAATGTCGCGTCAGGGTGTATGATCTAAACCACCTTGGAGACTGTCATAGAATTCGTGTTTTAACTCATCAGTAGTGTTGTTGGTTGGAGCATAGCAGTTTATGAGGGTAACCTTTCTACCCTTAGAGTTGAATCGTGCGGTGATGATCCTAGGCGACACAGGGGCCCATTTGATCAAGGCTTTTGCTCATCATAAAAGCCACTCCCTCCGTTTGTGCGTGCTGTTCGTTATCGTGTCCAGAGTAAACCAGCAATTCTCCTGTTGCTGGTGTTATGCGACCAGCTCCATTCCATCTGCTTTCACAGATTTCCAGCACCACAATGTCATAACGGCGCATTTCGTTTGCCACTTGTGCGGCTTTACTTGTCTCGTACATAGTGCGGACGTTCCAGGTCCCTATCCTTGTTGTGGCCTTCATCGACAGAAGAGGTATTGGCCGTCTGGCTCCCGGCAGGGTTTCACCAGGCGGTGTCATGTAACTCTCAGAGGAGGTCTCTTCGCGAGTCGGGCTGATCCTGCTCAGTACTGTTTCCGTTTCTGTAATCAATTCCACCCACTGGTGGGTGATTGGCCCAGTCAGCTTCAGCAGGGTCCCCATTAGCCAGCACGTTTCAGGGTAGGTCCAGGCAGGCCTTCATGGCTACCGTAGCGGCCCCATAGATCACCCTGCCTAGCAATCCCCTACTTTGCCTGTTTCCACCTCCTACGACATGGACGTGGGGATTGGACTTTAGGAGGCGAATAGTCACAGAGTAGACGGGAATCTGGACACTGTTTACACCCCAGCTTCAGTTAACGGGCACACTGTTGTGCCACCAAGCAACCTCTCTTATGAAAATCGCCCATTTGGCCAATTCTTCAATCTGGTATTCCAGTCAGAAATAAGATGTTTTACCAGCTGATCACTTCATTTTATAGAAGGAATGTTTATCAGAGAATTCATTTGTCTCTGGCTTGGACCATTTTGCCAATCAGTTCACTTAGCAGACTTTTTATCCAGGAAGCCTTTGAAATATGGGTTTCCAGTCATAAAATGACTTTGTTTCACAGGCCAATGATTTATTTTCAATTTACCTGGACTATTTATCGATGCTGTCCAGGACTGAAATCTTGGGATGACATCCAGGTATCTGAGATCAGAACAAGTTTTGCCTGTGCTCGGAACATAGCAATATATGGAGATCTCATAGTTACGAACTGTCTCAAACAGCGTAATCCCCTTTCGCAACATGAGTTCAGGTGTCAGAAGTATGATCACCATGAGGCACTCTGCTCTATCCAGGCAAGTCGAATCATCTCTCGACAAAGAGTTTAAAAGCAATTCTCCACCGTAAAGAGTGGTCAAGACAGCGAGTGGAAAATACTCTTTGCCCACGTAAATCATAGACTGGAATTTCATTTCTTTCAAGTACTTTACCTAGACTAAGCTTTGACTGATACTGAGGGATAAAAGTAACGACCAGAATATCACCAGGGCAGAGTTGTAACTTCACTTGGTTTTGCTTGTTTTCATCAGTGACAGTGGACGTAGATCAGATTAAAGCATTTTATCTCCTTAGTGACTTCTGCACGTTTGCTGTAAATTTTGCATTGCAAGTTCATGCTTCCGGACTTGCCATATTTCAACTTGTTCCAACTTCTGTACCCATGATGAGGTGGCAAGGCTTTGTGGCTGAACAACAATCCAGCTGATCTCTTGTCCTTCCACTTGTGATTGAGCATGTTTTCAGTGCCATAAGGAAAATCGTGTTCAAGGTACCAGGAACTATAATCTTGTAACAGCTTCACAATGTTGTTTGTGCTTCTGAGGAGATGTTTGATCCTGCGGGTGACTCCGCCGTTTCTTGTCAATGTCTCGAGGAGAGATGGTGTGCCATTAGAGTTTTGTAAAGCAGATTTCCTTTCCCATCCAATGTCTTTGAATCTAGAACCAGTCTAATTTCTTCATCACCGATTTTTGCAAGGCATTCTTAATTGAAGCCATAGACAGAGCTCATCCAAACATAGCGCTCAATGATCTCAATTGCTTGTTTGGCGATTTCAAGCTCATCAATCTTCTTGATTGTGCCATCTTGCTAAAGCTCATGTCTGATCTTTGAACCAGTCCACAGCTCATCAATGAAAACATGACTGTACATCTTCAGTAACTGTTTAAATTGTGAACATTGACTTTCAAAGATCTCATGTTTGTCGCCTTCTTGACGCTCTCATTGAAGTTTAACCTAGTGAACACTTTCAGACCTCATGTTTTTCACCTTTTCACGCTGAGTTGTCGTCACGTGAACAATTTTTGCCTTGTTGTCCTGAAAAAACTTTGCCATAACATTAGGGAAAACATATTTCTTTTCAGGCAGCTAGATCAAATATAAAAATCCTTTTCCCACCTTTTGTCTGCTTTCTGAGGGTCAAAGCTTTGGCTTTCATCAGAACTTCTGTCTTTCCATTTCCTGGTCTACCAATGATCAGTTGCTTCCTTTGTCCTTCAAACACAGCAAGTTGTTCCATTGTGAACACAGGTGTCCATGGCATCTTCCCAGCAAGAGGCAAAACTCTGATGTCCCCTTTAGGCAATTTGTCACACAATTCAACATCCAGATTTGCGCAATGCTCCCCTTCTAGAAACCCGCCTTGGTTTCTATCCAGCAGCTTTGAGAGTTGGTTAAGCCTGCCAATATCTTCTGTTTCATCCTTCAGGGTTCTGTCAGCTGTTAATGCCGTTCTTCACCTGTGACGAACTTGCTACCTGAAAGATGTGTATTGAGAACCTTTGCAAGGTTTGCTTCAGCAGCAATTATGTTGACACTTCTTAGAGCATCAAAGGCTTCCTCTTTTGACACTCCTCTTTTGCCGGAAGGTCCAGCTGAGACATCTTTGCACCGACGGAAGAGATGGGGGCATTCAATTTCCTTAATCCTACGGAAGTGCTCTTTTCAAGATGCTTGAAGAGCCGAAGATCTAGCTTGTTTTTGCTGTGTATTCAGACTCTGTGACAGGCCCCAAATTTCGCAAAGCCAGTATTCTAGATAAGGCCAGTTTGTAAGCCTTTGTGGTAGTAGTAGCCATCGAGAGAAGCGTTTCACTCCACCATTCTGAAAAGCTTTCTGGACTTCTAAGGTCTTCTTCATAAAATTATATGATCGAAGTTTCTTCTGTGTGTGTGTGTGTGTGTGTGTGTGTGTTTGGTGCCTTTTGTTGTTAATGGAGGTGCAATGAGAATACCTATTAAAAACAGCTCTAACTAATCCGATTGTTTACTGCAGCTTGAATTTGTTTCAGCAAAAGCCTGAACACAAGGTTTCTACTTTCACCCAATTCCCCTTTAGCCTTATCAATCTCAGCATCCTTCTTGAATGGCGCTTCTTCTTTCTTTGCTGGACTGTTTCCGAGACAACCAAATCTGGATTCTCTTCCATTTCACTATTACTGTATCCCGCAGCAGCCTCAGATCCCTTATGTTTGTCGCAACTTTCAGTAAGTGGAAAATTGGCCAGTTCCTGAATGTTGTCATCTGTTCCTTCAAAGTTTTTACCTCAATCAAAATAACACCCTTTGTGTGATGGAAGATTATGAAGTCACTTTCTTCTGTTCGTGCTGGTATCTTTGGTGCAGCATCTTCTATACTCTCCCTTTCACATCTTTCGTTCCATCTGCTGATGCCTTTGAGCTGAAATTCATGAATGAAAAACATCTCCGTGTTCGAGACGATCGTAAACTACTTTTTCACCTTGCATCCCTCTTACGTTGACATCACCGTTGACATCATCGAGTATAAATACTTCAGTATAAATACTTCGGTGGATTCAAGACCGCCAACAGTCTTGAATCCACTGCCAAATTTGTTTAGCAGGGAGGTCAAGTGTTTCAGCTACAAGCTGTTCAGTGGAATGGGATGTGTCCAAGGTGTTCATTGTTTCTCACATTCTATACAGCTGCTATTTTATCTGTACAAAGAAAAGTAGAGTGTGTTACTTCAAGGGGCTTCATTAAATGCACCATGCCTGGGCAATAACTGACAACAATGTACATAACTTTTTGAAGGGGTGGGGGGAGCTTATATACATGAAGTTACGCAAAGCCCCCTCTCGTAGAGTAGATGAAACAGGAGTTTCACAGTTCCTTAAATTGCAAGGAAATTGAAAAATGGTCAGTGCAAAATGCAGACTGTAGACTGCACAATGCATGTAGGTACAAAGTGCAGACTGCAGACTAGGTACAAAATGCAGACAGAATAAGAATAACGTTAAACATACTGTAACATTTCATTTTATAATTTGCCAAGCGTATATTTTTATACAGAAGCGAAACTTGGAGCCATTTTGTTTCTCTTTGGGTGCTCGGAGGTGAATAGTTCTTTGCTAATCACCTCTGAACGCGTGAAAACCCCTATCCACTTGTGTGATGTATACTTACTTATAGAAGTAATTAACGTGGATATAGATGAAATATGCAAATGTCTGACGCATATAGCTTACTTGTCCGGCAGCTTGCCATTTGGTCCATAGTTGGCAGGAAGTTGTCAACTTTTCGAACGGCGAGAGAAACCTGGGTTTGAGGGACCAGGTCACAGCCACCCCAGGAACCACATGGCTTTGACTGATAGCCGAAGGGGCGCATCCAGACAAACAAGGCTCATAGCACCAAGTTTGTCGTAATCATCGAGTGAAACAATTTAAAACGCCCCCAAAATATAGAAAACTAAATTAAAAATAAAAATGCCTCAAAAAATTATAAGCACGCTTACCATATTTGTAGAGCAGGTAATTAACAATTATTCCACAAGCGCGCGTTGGATATGAGATGGTAGATAGTCAACGAGGCGCATAGCGCCGAGTTGGCTATAATCATCTCATATCCAACAAGGCCGAGTGGAATAATTGTTTTATTAAAACGCCCCAAAAATAGAACAAACTAAACTTAAAAAAAAAAATAAAAACGCCTCAAAAAAAATCACGCGTACGCTTACCATATTCGTAGTATGGCTCATATACCATGATGGCTAAGCCAATGAAAACTCTCGAATTGCATTATCCAATGATCCAGTTTCTAATAATTGGTCATATACCCATTATAGCTAATTAAAGTGCCCATGTCGTCAATTTTTTTATTTTCTTATCTGATTCTATATATCACCCAATGAACTTCTGCGAAAGAAAAATTCGATTTGGAAAAAATGCAATCTTTTTAAGAAGTTTTAAAATCGTTCAAATTTGCCGCCATTTTGGTCGACCATTCGTGACGTAGATTAAGGAACACGTGACTTCAGGCTCTACTCATCTCGCTTGTTTTATCTCTGTAAATGTAAGTTAGTGGCTCATACAAAATGAGCCCGGGCCCCCACCTTATTTTGGGTAAAAAAAAAAAATTGCAGAGGTGGAACAAGTGAGATAAGTCAAGCCTGAACTCACACGTTCCTGAATCTACGACACAATTCTGAGCATGTCGATGCTGTGATCAGCGGCACGGGTCGACCGCAAGAAAATAGGATTTTCAGGTTTTTAAAACTTCATAAAAAAATCGCTTTTCATCCAAACTCGAAAAATTTTTTCGCAGAAGTTCATTGCATGAAACAAAGAATCAGATGGGAAAATAAAAATTTTGATGACACGGGCACTTTAAAACCAATGAAAACTCTTGAATTGCATTATCCAATGATCCAGTTTTTAATGAACTAGAATAGCCCTGGGCTTTATTAAAATATTGTAACAAACTTTGAGGCCACTTGCTAGAAAGAGACTGCTGCAAATAAGGATGATTAACAGCAAGGTCAAATTAATTAAAAAACGCAATTCTGAGCTTGTCTTTTGTCATTGTACCGATGAAGTTTTAAAAAGAAAACTAGATTCATTGATAGCATACTGTGATTCTACTGTGCAGGTTCAACAAAGTTCAGGAGGTGAAAGAAAGTACAAAGGGCCCCTGAACTGCGCAAAACAACTGTACACAGAGAAAGGAATGCAATCTTTGTACAGAGGGACATGCGCAACGCTAATCAGAGGTGAGAGTCAACTGTCTGATCAAATACCTTACTTTAAGAGAAAAAAAGCCTGTGAACAGGCTCTCTAGTCGAGGATGAGGCGAAGAGAAAGTGGGAAGAAAACGGATAGAAGAAAGAGGAGGGAAAACAACGTCTCAACCCCCACCCATTCCCTTTCGGCCACTTTACTCTCAGGCAGTTCCTTCTCGGCCCTTCCAGCCACGTTCAGACCCTTTCTTGATTTCTTGGTGCTAAGATCGCAGCTTCTGGGAACGAGATTATTCTCTTTGCATTGTTAAAAATTTGGATCTGTTTTATATTGCAGATGTCCCAGCCATGGCTGTTTATTTCTCCAGCTATGAGTGGGTGCTTAACAAACTCACTTTAGAAGGCGAAAGGTTTGTCAAATACATATTTGTTATTTGCCGTCCTTGGTCGGTCCGTATTGGGAAAAACTGTGCCCGAGGTCTTGAGTACGGCCCGAGGCCGCAGGCCGAGGGCCATACTCAAGACCAAGGGCACAGTTTTTCCCAATACGGACCGACCAAGGACGGCAAATAACGTGTTTATTTTTTTCTTCGGGACTGCTTTAAAAGCAACTTTTGTATTGAATTTTTTATTAAAGAAATTCAGCTCAAATCTGGCGTACGCGCGCGCATTCACGAAAAATCAAAAATGTCTTTTTTTGCTGCGTTATTGACCGGAAAGTTGAAAAGTTTACATTTTACATTGTTTACAACACTTTTACGCTGTTACAAAAAGCTTGAAACGTTTCTTCAGTTGGAAATTTCGGAGCGGTCCGGGGGTCCGGATGGGAAAATATGGACCGCTGGAGCGCGCGCAATTAGCCAATTAGATTGAAGGATTCAGGATTCCGGACCGCTGAGATCGAAGATGGAGAAAAAATATAAAGATGTTCATTTGTATGTATACTTAATATAGACACATTGATAATGCAGGTGTAATTGTCGTTATTTTGTTGCACGTTAAAAAAGATACTGTCTCTCTCTCTCTCTTCGGTCTTTCTTTTCCTATTGTACGACACAAAAACACAAATTCAAAGCAAAAGAAGAATGATGAAGCTTTAAGAAGCGCGGGCTAAGAAAGGTTTTTCTCCTGTCTCGCCTCATTCCCTTCTCGTTTTTCACCTCATTTGCATAATTTTAACTTTTTTTTACAATCGCGCGGAAGATGTCAGGAACAAAAATCGACTGCTTATAGTTTAAATCGAGTTAACGAGATGGGATAGGGCGGGGTTTTTGAGATTGGGTTCGAGGGATTCCGTATTCCTGGATCAGGATAATTGAGAAATCAGTTTACTTATTTTGAAGCTTAAGAGATGGCACTTTTTCGGATTTCTAACAACTTGTATTATTATTTTTGTTTTGTTAGCCGGGAACATCTCAACCCTCTGAGAATATTCATTGCTGGAGGTATGTTGAGTTGAGTTTTCTCCTCATCAGTGGACCGACTCCTCATTTGAGCAAGTACTGTAAAAGTTATGTTGTGCAATTTATATAATTTCTATTACAGTCGAGAAACCAGTCAAATGAATTTGATTGACGTACTCTTCTTCCATATTAGGCATCGCTGGCATGGTATGCTGGGCTTGCACTCTTCCTGCTGATGTGCTTAAGTCACGTGTTCAAATAGGTAAGCTAGTAAACAAGTTGCTGCAAACTCAACCGCGGGCGCGGATCAGCCATAAATACAATCTGGAACATACCGGATGATATTTACGGCTGTAGCAATGAGCAGAAGTATAAACAATGTATGCGGCCATGCTTCCCGTTCCAACAAATGAAAGGTAACCGCAAGCAAACGGAAGAGAGGAGTGGAACTAACAGGAAGTAAACTGGAATGGGCAAACAAACTTCAAGCAAGTCTCAGTATTTCTTATCACATGTATATACAAACTAACTCAAGCAAACAAGACCTGGATGGGACTTACTGCAAGAAGAAAAGAGTTGAAGTAATTACAAGCGAACTGGAGTACTTATTAAATATATATAAAACAAACTAAAATTAAAAATTGGGAAAAGATTACTTATTATTTTAATCCAGAATGTTCCGGGATGTTCCGGCATATTCCGGAAAGTTCTGTGTTCCTGGTTTTATCGCCACAGTGCAAATCCGTGGTCGAAAGCGGACACAAACCAAAACAGACGCAATTCCCCCTGCCTCTTGCACTTGTCGGTTTTCATTATGTAAGCGCTTGCAATCCACGCAATCATTGACGCTAAACGAAAAATCTGCACATTAGTTTCGTCCACCATCTTGTAAAAAGTATGACATTCTTACCAGGTTATGTCTTTCCTTTGTAGCTCCAGAAGGAACCTATCCCAGAGGAATCAGAGATGCTTTCAGACATTTAGTAAGTACTTTACGATACTCAGAAATGAGTTGGATCTAAATCGCCCACTAGCTGCCGATGGACCAACGGAAAGAGTTCTTTGTCTCACTGAAGCTCAATCATTTTTCACTCCATTGTTTTTTACCTTTGCTTCCAGGTGAAGCAGGAAGGTGTGGCTGGTTTATTTAAAGGAGTAGTTCCTGTTATGATACGCGCTTTTCCAGCAAACGCGGTGAGTGAAGAACTATGGGTATAGAATTCATTTGTGGTCTGGTGGTCGTCTGGTGGTCCATCAGACCCATCTCCCAGAATAGCGAAGCGCGCGAGGCCTAAACATAGAATGCAAATGATTATATCCCCCACGAGGCTGATGCAACAACAGCGTTTTCTGAGAGAACTAGAGGCGAAGTTTTCGTTTCAAAAATGTGTTTTGAGGAACACCGGCTGTTTTAGAAACTGTTTTAGGAAAATCGTCCGCCATTCCTGTTTGTTTTTCTGAGTCTTGTCTGAGTCATGACGTCACTCGCGCGCTTTGCTATTCAGCGACACATCCGGGACTTTCACTGAGACCCTAGCGGCACTTATCTTGTCCCTGCAACAGTTGTTTTTACTCCTCACTGGATGGTACTCTTGTCTATCGTCGTGTTCGCGACCCTGTTCGAGGTCACTGTGTTCTTGGAGAAGACACTTAACTCTCACAGTACTTTTCTCCACCCAGGTTGGATATCGGTGAATCAATGTTTGGGTTAACCACGCTGCAATGGATTAGCATTCTATACAGGGGGTGTAGAAACACTCCTTGTTGTTTAGTGCGACAGAAACTCAAACTGGAATAAGCTCTGACTGTATAGGCCACTTGGCCTGAGGCAGATTTACTTACCTTACCTTCCTGTACTACTGTATATGACTTTTTTTACTTCTTTTGTTGTTAGGGCGTTTTCCTTGGTTACGAAATCGCCATGAAGTTCTTCAGCTGGATTTCACGAGAATGAAACGCTGAGAGATTTGTACAGTCAGTTTAACGGAATCACTATCGAGTGTCTCCTGGAGATGTCAGACAAAATCGGCCACGCGAGTTGTGAGAAGAACTACACTTATCACAAATGGACATCATTGTGATACATAATCAAATTCTCCTGTTAAAGTATTATTTGTGCCGACGAGTAATGAGAATTTCTATGTGCTCTGTAACAAGGGTATGCTAGGCACTGCTTTGAAAAACCTCTCTCCCGCATAGAGGGACAGTAGGCGAAAACGCATTCAAAAG
>OZ026601.1:27474917-27492417 GCA_964020085.1 Micromussa lordhowensis | reverse complement strand
TTCAATTCTCGTTCAAGGTTGTAAAAACCTGTCTTTGATCGAGGATTGCTCGAAAACCTACCGTACAACCTATGATGAAATTTTCACAGTTGATTTGTTAGGGTGAATTACGTTTAGAGTCATTTTTTTAAAAAAATCTGTAAGACAGATTTTGAGCCATTTTTGATTTTACATTCTCTTAGTTTCCAAAAAATCTTCATACAGATTTTTATCCCTTTTTTGCATGGATGTTAAATCAGACCCAATTTCTTATTCATGAAATTTTGAGGTGGGGTCATACGGGTAGATTTTGAGAAAAACGTGACTTAACCTACTAGTGCCCAGTCTCTCATTGTGTACTCGGTCGCTCATTTTGGCCATTTGTTGACGTTTAATTGTTGTGCTGTTATACTCCATCAAAACTGTAGTAAGCCACCTTAACTTCCGTAACGGATGGGCAACACTATGTGATGTCATCAGATATGTCTGCGGCGCTCCATGTCTGCTCGACCGGCTAATGGAAAGCACTGATGTTCAGGGAACTGCAGTAGGTCCTAGCGGAATTCAAATAGATTCCGGAGGCAGCGTACAGCAAGGAAGGAGTATATCTAGCGTGAGAAATTTTTTTGCTGGAGGATTTGGTGGAGTTTGTGGCGTGACTGTCGGCCATCCGTTGGATACGATCAAGGTGAGAACTTAAAATTACCGCGCTGATATTGCTTGTATAGACTGTAGATCTGTTCAGAGGCAGCCCAAGCTCACGATGCGAAGAGGTATTATTGTTTTTTTTTTAACCTTTATGCGAACGTTCAGCGAGACGTGACCTATTTAACCGACGACCTCTACTATTACATAACGACCGAGTTTGAGGTAATCGACATTATAGACGAAATTTTGATATTTTTGCAATAAAGATGACTTATCTCAATGCCTGGTTACCTTTTCTATTGTCGTGTCGCTTTTTGAGGTCGATCCGAATCCTTTTAAATTTTCGTTGCGTGACAGAGAGGGGGCAAGAACTGGACAACTCCTAAGAAAGAGTACTCAAACCGTTGTAACACAACACTTCTACATGCTGCAAGGCGATGTATGACATTTGCAGACTGCAGACTGCAGACTGCACGGTGCATAACATTTGCAGACTGCATATACTGTAGACTTTTTAACTAATTGCATTAACATTTCCACTACCTATAGCTAACCGTAAGAAGCCTAACCTGAGTGCTATAGACCCATTTCAGTTAATTCCCAATCTGGAGGACAAAACAATAAGATTGTTTTGCATTTGAAAGGGGGAGAAAACAACCATTGTTTGTCCTCCAGATTGGGAATTACTGAAATTGGTCTATTCAGGCTAACCAGAGTACATGTATGTGCTATTTAGGCCTAAATGTAGTCTGCAGTCTGCAAATGTCATACACTGTAGACTTTTAACTAAATATTGCATTCTCATTTCCATTACCAATAGCTACATGTAACCATAAACAGGCTAACTAGAGTGCTATATTTAGGCCTAAATGTACTTGGCAGTCTGCGGTACAGTCTGCAATCTGCAAATGTCGTAAACAGGCTGCAAGGTGAGTCACGTTTCATGTAATCAAACGTAGTTGTTATGTCATAGTTGATGTCAGCGGTAAATATGTCAGATATCGCTGAATGTTCGCATAAAGATTCAAACAAATATAATTCCTCACATCATGAGCTTGGGCCGCCTGTGATCTGTTTTGTTTGTTTGTGTGTTTGGTTGGTTGTTTGATTGGAATGATTGATCGATCAACCAATAAAATGCAAAATTCACTACAACCCCGCACATAAGTTTTCTGCAGACAACTTTCTACCAACGTTTTTGCTGTTTATGCAATACCTTTATGGAGATCGTTCCGATGTTGTCTCAGAGAGACTATTGTAGCAATGAATCGCCAGAATAGGTGATTAAATGTTTAAGGTATTTTTAATTTAGGTGACAATTACATTTACTCTTAAGGTTTCAACACATAATCCATCAGTCAATAAGTAGAGTTCCCCCAATATGGCAAATCCCCAGAATGGGGAAAAATACGTGGGTCAAATGTCCTGGGGTGGGAGTAAACAAAGAAGGCAGATTCCCCACCTCCAGGCTCATCCAAAAACAAATGCTGCCAAAAATTTCAAATGCCCCACCCCGAGATAAAAGACAGTGATCAAATTCCTGGCTATTGCCTGGGGAGGGGGCGGGGGTACTGCTGGAATTGACGGAAGCACAACATTGTTTATAGTTATAATACTTGAAAGATCCAAGATAGCTGACAACTGCTTGTCAGCTATTCTGGGTCGCACGGAGGTGCGGTGGCCATTATGGTTTAGTGCACTTGACTCCTGATCTAGCGGTCCGGGTTTGAGCCCTGTCCGGGGACATTGTGTTGTGTCTTGGAAAAGACACTTTACTCTCACAGTACCTCTCCACCCAGGTGTATGAATTAGTACCAGTGAATTTATTACTGAGGGTAACCCTGCGATGGACTAGCATCCCATCCAGGGGGAGTAGAAATACTCCTAATTTCTTCATGCTACAGAAACAGGGATAAGCTCTGGCCTGATGGGCCACTTGGCTCATATGCAGACTTCTGGGTCACAAAAAGTTTGTCCAATTATTGATCAAAATTTTAACTGTCAGTTGAGAAATCCCAGAAAGTTTCATTGATGAATAAGATTCCAGCAACCCCCCCCCCCTTCCCTCCTAGGCCCTCTGTCTAACATTTCTTGACGAGATATTAAACTCCCTTGGGGTAGGGTGTGACCAGCCTCCCCTACACTACCTGTTGCTTCATGTTACAAATATTGTAGTTGAGAGGTGAGGTGGCCTGCTCAGACTGGCACTTAGGCTAAAATATATAGATCACGTACAGCAAAATGAAACTTAAGGGTGTCAGGTTAAAGGGAAACTGTCATGGTGACCTTGCTGCATTTTTGGTCACAACAGTGTTAATAGTAGTAAAATTATGACTGAGTACCTTGGCTTGCAGACAAATAACATAGGATATTTAAGTGAATTTTACTAGGGAGAGTGAATTAATGCAATTTGATAGCTGTTAGCAATTTTCCCAAGTCACAGGGACAGGATTTGAAATGCCTGTCAGTCTAATATCACATCACATTCGCAACCACAATATGTAACACTCCTTTTGTAGCTCACTTGTATAGTAATGTTTAGCAAAACTAGACCATTATAAAAATTGTGTCTTTTGGGTAATACTTGAAGACTAAATTCACAGTCATGTTCATCATAGGGTTCTGGCATTCATCATTCTCCTTTACAAACTGGCAATCATTTTGTTACCATTAAATTTATTGTCATTTAATAGGTTCGCCTTCAAACAGCACCACTATCAAAACCTGGGGAAGAACTTTTGTTTAGAGGGACCATCGACTGCTTGGTTAAAACAGTGCGAAATGAGGTATATATTAAACGCTTTTCCTCTGTGACAGGTATGCAATGCATGCAGAGGTCTCTAACCATGCTCTTCATCATCATCATACTTTTCCTGGATTCCTGGCTTTGCTGATAATATTGTGGTCTTTATAAGCCATGATTAGGAAAAGTGAATTGTAGTGAATGATAACAGGAAACGAGGGCAATCAGTATGAGAGAGATCAAAGCTATGCACACATTACATGCCTCAACTGTCTGGTATATGTAATACAGCAGAATCCTGCTATCTTTTAGCCTTCTATGTGGATGCTTTTTGAGCTTGTCATACATTGTCTATCTTAAGGTAATTCCTTAGTATTGCATTGCGCATCCCTACTGCGCACGATTTTCGCGTCATCAGCGCGTGCACATGAGCGCGTGCACGTGCAAAACGTAAGAGATTTCCCTCAAAATAAGCTCAATAACGGAAAAAATTCTCCTTTTCTCTTAAACGAGCACGGTGACCCCCCATTTTTATTTCAGGTTTTTGCCAAGACTAGTCTAATGAAGAACATATTTGAAGAGGGAAAAAAGTTTGATAGTAGAACATGATTTTTTTTTTGGAAAACAGTTCCCAACTGGGTGCATTTTGGCCAAGGCGAGGACTTCAAGTTAACCACGGAACTGTCCGAAAAAGTGCAATATCCCCGCAACCAAGCAATCAAAAACGGCTTAAATGAAGCAATACTGCTTATGTCAATAAATGAAGCTTTACTTTCAAGACAAAACTTTGTGCCTTTCAATTAACCAAGATTTAATTCTGTATGAAGGTGATTCGAACTTTGAACGCACAACCGGTAAAAATACCCCATTTTAAGAGCCTCCTGACGCGTAAACAAGCACGGTGACCCCATTTTTTTATTGCATTTTTATAATGTTCATATCATGAATGTTCATTACGCCAAGTTTCAAAAAAAGTTTGATAGTAGAACAATTTCAAGGGAATTACCTTAAGCTCTCAATGGAAACAAAAAACCTGTTGAGGTAATGGGAGTTTAAGATGGCCAATTAAGTGACTGAAAAGTATATTCAAGCTGAATGGAAAAAAATTTTAATTTCAGATACTGTATGTAGTAGGGAGTTTGTGTTCCAGATAGTGAGATTGTACTGTTACTGTTACATGTAGGCACCTGCTCAGATGTATAGTTTATGTCAATAGTACTATAGGACTATTCATAAAGTTGCAATGCATAATAATTATCATTGGAGACTGGAAGGTTTGAAGATAGAATTCATAAAAAAGCAATTGAAGAGTTGCATGGAAAAAGACCCTTAGTGACATCTGATAGATGGCAAGATTCTCCCAGCAAATTGCTTTCCACTTTCTTCTACAAAAAAGGAGAATTGACATGAGACCAAGAGTCACTTGGGGCTTATTTCCATGCACCCCTTAAATTGCTGCTGCTTCCTCTAGGCAACCTTTGACGTTGTTGGCGCAATCTTGTAAAGCTGTTTCATCACAACTTAACCTTAAGTGAGTCGAGTACATGTAAGTCATTTGGCAAGTACGATCGTGTAACTGTAATGTTTGCTCTGCCTTTAAAGGGTGTCTTGGGATTGTACAAAGGATTGTTTACTCCAGTTGCTTTTGCTACACCTCTCTGTGCAATTCACTTTTGGGCTGTAACAATCGGCAGAAAAATGCAGATGTCAGACCCCCATGGGATTCCTACGTAAGTACACTTACATTATACTTTCAGAATGATTGTGAAACAGTTGGCAAAGCTACAAGTCTTTGCATTGGGTCTGCAACCTAAGTTGCCTTTTGAAGTAGAAATGACCACAGTTGGTGTTGTCGGTGGGAAAGAAAACTATACAATTGAACCTGTCCACAACGGCCACCTTGGGGACAGAGGAAAGTGGTCATTGTAGAGTGCTGGCCATTATGAGGAGGTAGGAGTGTAATCCTGACACCTGTTTTTGTTAGGGGTACAACATTTTATTCAAAAAATGGTTATTTTAGCATATATAAATTAAGATGTATCAATAAAACAGAACCTTAACAGAACTGAACAGATCTGTGGCACATGGTACAGATCAAGTTTGGTGACCTTTTACAATAAAAAAAATGGGGCTTTAAGTGCACCATTCATCACTAAATTAATGATCACTTATTAATGGTGCCCGGCCGTTTTCAGGAGGTTATTTTGGCAGTTGGGACAAGTTTTAGTAGCTGTTATAATGTTGTGGAGAGGTGGCCATTGTAAGAAGGTAATAAAACAAGAGTAAATGTTTGAACTGTCCACCGGGACCCAAAAAAGTGGCTGTTGTAAAAGAGGTGGCTGTTAGTGGAGGTCTGCCTGTATGTACATTGTTTTTTCCTAGATAAACTACAACACTCACATGCCCTTTATGTCCCAGCAAGTCCCTGATATAGGTATGAAAAAACAACTCTGTTTAGATTTTACCTAAAAAGTTGCCTGGACGGACAGGACCGCGCCACCCTCCCCCCTTTTCCTAGGGTCACCACCTTAAAAGTGTAAAAGCAAGCAACCTTCCATCTAGAGAAACCTTTGGAAGCTGTGCGCAGGCCAACTTTGTGTTTTCTGAGGTCGCTCAGCTTTGAGAGTGATGCTCCTGCAAGAGACAAATTTTCTGTGTGGAAACAGGCCCTTCCTTTTATTTCTTGGAATATGATCTTCTTTTCCATGAAATTGCAAAAATCAGTGGTCCTAAATGCAGCCTAGCTCACCGGAACCATGTTATGCTGGATTTTTCCAGCTTATATTTCAAGGAGTAAATTAGTTGATTGTTGTGTACTAGACATTGCTTAATACTTGTGGGTGTTCAATTAATCTGTTAAAAGATAATCTCACATTATCGTTGGTTTAATTTTTGTCTCTGTTGTATACTTTTATCAAACAGCAATTTCCAAAACGCTACTTCTGGAATGTTTGCTGGGGCTTGTTCTGTAGTTCTGGTGGTTCCCGCTGACAGGATTAAATGTCTTTTACAGGTAAAAAGCAACTCATGCAATCATAACTGAGATAGTTTTGTCACTGGGGGGTGGGGGTATTGAATTTGCTTGAATTTGTTTCAACAAAAGCCTTCTACTTTTACCCAATTCCTCTTTTGCCTGATCAATCTCAGCATCCTTCTTGAATGGCGCTTCCTCTTTCTTTGTCGCAGCTTCACTAGCCCCTCGCTGGGCTGTCTACGAGACAACCAAATTCTCTTCCTTTTCACTATTATAGTATCCAGCAGCGTCGGCTCCACTTTTTTCTCGCGACTTTCAACTGGAAAATTGAGAATTTACTAAAAGCTTTAATTAGTAAATTCTCAGCTCCGACTATTGCATTTCTAGCTTTTTGATTGGCTAAGAAACTCCGACTATGAGCCAATACTCGGAGTTTTACGTCATATGGAAAATAGTGCGCCAAGTTTCCGCACGAAGTTTTCAACCTCAGCCCTCTATATAATGGGGCAAGTTTCTAAAGAAACTGTGGTGCTGCGTCGGTGAGAGTATTACAAGATAATTTGGTTTTATCAACTGGGTTGATAACGTGAATTGTCCACCGTAAAGAGATTCGGAAGCTGACGTTTCGAGCGTAAGCCCTTCGTCGGAGCTCCGATGAAGGGCTTACGCTCGAAACGTCAGCTTCCGAATCTCTTTACGGTGGACAATTCACATTATCAACCCAGTTGATAAAACCAAATTGCCTCTATATAATGGCCGAAATAAAAATCGGCGGCAAAACCCGGTTTGAGAATTTACTAAAACACTTATTCCATTCGCCCTTGTTGGATATGAAGTGATTATAACCAACACGCGCTACGCGCTCGTTGGTTATTTTATCACTTCATATCCAACTCGGGCTCATGGAATAATTGTTGTCTATACAGGACCCTTGTTGTTTCTGGTTTACGTAAATGACCTACCAGATTATACTAGTAACGGATCGACCCTAGCCCTGTTTGCTGACGATTGTGAGCTTTACAAAACTATTGATTCAGTAAGTTCGTCAAGCTCCCTTCAAAACGATCTTGTGGAATGAACAAATGGTGCTTGGACTGGGCCATGTGCTTCAACGTATCGAAGTGCAACACGGTCCATATCTCCAAAAAGAAGAAACCAGACAGGTGTTCCCGAATCTATTACCTGGCTGGACAGCAACTGGACACAGTAACCAATATTAAGGATTTAGGCGTAACAGTCAAATGACCTTCAATGGTTCCGGCCACATCAAAGACATCGTGGATAAAGCGAACAAGGTACTTGGATTGATTTAAAAAAGGGTGTGCAAAGACATAAAGGATAAAGATACCCGCAAACTACTCCACTGTTCCATAGTTAGACCACGCCTCGAATATCGTAGTTGCCTCTGGTCACCGCAATCTGCTAATCCGCGGAATCTGCGGTCTTATAGAAAATGTTCAAAGACGTGCTACAAAGTTTATTCTTGGATATCCATCCGATGTACTGTATCAAGAAAGACTTCTGACTTTGAACTTGGTTCCTCTTGAATATCTTAAGGACAGAAACGATGCAGCTACTTTTTAAATTCAAAACTGGAACTATACACATTGACTGTGATAAGAACTTTAGACCTGATATTCCTCATTATAACACCCAAAGCTATGACCAAAATATTCTGACCATTGTAAACCACCTTAAGCAAAACTACTTTAGATCTTTCTTTTTTCCTAGAGCTGTTAACCTATGAATACTCTTCCGTCTTCATTTAAAATAGTATCTTAAGCTCGTTTAAAAGTGCCGTCTTGTCCAGTCCAGTTACCAGCCCCGATAATCTTACATGATGTAGCCTTAGTTTTATTTTTGTACTACTCCCCTGTAATTTAATATTTTATATTGTTATTTAACATTTTATATTTATAAGGGCCAATTCTCAACTGGGGCGCAAGCTCTGTTATTGACCCTTGCCACCATGTAGTTGTTTCCAGTTGTTTGTCTTTTATTCTTGTACATTTTATTGTTGCGGCGAATCGTAATAAACTTAACTAAACTACCCCCTCACGAGGTAGAGTTACTGGGAAAAGAGTCTCTGCAGAGTCCCACCCTCACCGGTCCACCCGCACAAGGAGCCTCCAACACGTCTTCGATGCAACTAACTTTAAATAAGAGTTCGAAAGCGCTTTGCCTCCCTTGTGGGAGGCATTTCTTAGACTCGCACGTGGCATAGCCTCATTTTGGCGCTAAGCTTATTTTCGTCCTATAATGCCATGAAATTGCTGTTTTCATTTCTAATCTTGACAGAGGTATGAAACTCGTGATTTTCTTCACAACTATTAGCTTGACAGTAGCTAGAGCTTGAAGTGCCTTAAAATCTTCTTCTTAAGCCGGGGGTTAACATGAAAGTCATATTTTGGCTGGGTATTATGGTTTTAACGCAAATATCTCGTTCACGTTGTAAGAATTTCATTTAAATTCATGTTAACCCCCCCCCCCCCCCCCCCGCTTAATGTGTCTTGTCTTTTACTGTTGTGCCGAGGAATATTTGAAAAGTAAACTACATTTTCTGACAGCATACTGTGCCACTGTACTGTGCAGGTTCAACAAAGTTCAGGAGGTGAAAGAAAGTTCAAAGGGCCCCTGGACTGCGCAAAACAACTGTACACAGAGAAAGGAATACGATCTCTGTACAGAGGGACATGCGCAACGCTACTCAGAGGTGAGAATTCGTGTAAAGAACGTTGAGCTACCCAATCCCCAACCCATTCCGTCCTCAGCCACTTCACTCTCAACCAGTTCCTTCTCGCTCTTCCAGCCGCGTTCAGATTCTTTCAGCTGGAGCCTGAACATGCGCAGAGAGGGTAACCGCTGTAACTTATGGTGACTCACCTTCCGATTTCTCCCAGTGGTATCTATTTCTTGGTGCTGACCAAAATGTTCGCGGCTTCTAATTCTGGGAACGAGATTTTCTCTTCTTTGCTTTGTTATTTATTTTGATCTTTATTATATTGCAGATGCCCTAGGCATGGGCATTTATTTCTCCAGCTATGAGTGGGTGCTTAATAAACTCAGTTTAGAAGGCGAAAGGTTTGTCAAATACAGATGTTTATTGCATGTTAAAAAAGATACTCTCTTCAGTCTTTCTTTTCCTAGTGTACGACACAAATACAAAGCCAAAAAAGAACGATCAAGCGTCAGGAAGCGCGGGCACGGAAAGGTTTTTCTCCTTTCTCGCCTCATTCCTTTCTCGTTTTTCACCTCATTTGCGTAATTTTAACTTTTTCCATATGCCGAGGATGTCAGGACCAAAAATCGACTGCTCGCAGTCTAAGTCAGGTCAACGAGATGGGATAGGGCGGGGTTTTTGAGATCGGGTTCCAGGAATTCCATATTCCTGGATCAGGATAATTGAGAAACCAGTTTATTCATTTTGACGGAATGGCGCTTTTTATGATTTCTTACAACTTGTATTATTATTTTTGTTTTGTTAGCCGGGAACATCTCAACCCTCTGAGAATATTCATTGCTGGAGGTATGTTGAGTTGAGTTTTCTCTTCATCAGTGGACCCCCTCCTCATTTGAGAAAGTACTGTAAAAGTTATGTTGTGGAGTTTATATAATTTCTATCACAGTCGAGAAACCAGTTAAATGAATTTGATTGACGTACTCCTTTTCCATATTAGGCATCACTGGCATGGTATGCTGGGCTTGCACTCTTCCTGCTGATGTGCTTAAGTCACGTGTTCAAATAGGTAAGCTAGTAAACAAGTTGCAGCCAACTTAACCGCGGGCAGGGATCGGCCAAAAGAAAACCTGGAACATACTGGATCATATTTAACAATGAGCAGAAGTATAAACCTCTAAACGAAAACTCTGCACCTTAGTTTCGTCCACCATCTTGTAAAAAGTGTTACTTTCTCACCAGCTTATGTCTTTCCTTTGTAGCTCCAGAAGGAACCTATCCCAGAGGAATCAGAGATGCTTTCAGACATTTAGTAAGTACTTTACGATACTCAGAAATGAGTTGGACCTAAATCGCCCACTAGCTGCCGATGGACCAACGGAACGAGTTCTTTGTGTCACTGAAATTCAATCATATTTCACTCCATTGTGTTTTTACCTTTGCTTCCAGGTGAAGCAGGAAGGTGTGGCTGGTTTATTTAAAGGAGTAGTTCCTGTCATGATACGCGCTTTTCCAGCAAACGCGGTGAGTGAAGAACTATGGGTGTAGAATTCATTTGTATAGTCTGGTGGTCCATCTCCCAGAATCCAACGACACATCCGGGACTTTCACTGAGACGCTAGCGGCACTTATCCTGTGGCAAAAGTTATCAACAGTTGTTTTTACTCCTCACTGGATGGTACTCTTGTCTATCGCTGCGTTCGCCACCCCCCTCCGCCCGACATTTAATTCTGCAGTACCCATTTATACACCGGGGTGGGGAGAGACACTCTGAGAGTGTCTTGCCCAATGAACGCAACGTGGTAACCCCGGCCCGCCAAGCTTGGTACCAGGACCACACGAGGTGAAGTCCTGTGCACTGACCATTATGTCGTTGCACCTTCCCTTGCTTGAGAGGTGCGGTGGCCTTGTGGATTGCTCGCTGGACGCCGGATCGAGAAGTCCGGGCTCAAGCCCTGGTCGAGGTCGTTGTGTTGTGTTCTTGGAGAAGACACATAACTCACACAGGACCCTTCTCCACCCAGGTTGTGTATCGGTGAATCAATGTTTAGTTTGGGTTAACCACCCTGCAATGGATTAGCATCCCATCTAGGGAGAGTAGAGATACTGCTTGTCGTTGAGTGCTACAGAAATTCAAACTGGAATACGTTCTGGGGGGGGGGGGGGCGGTCTTGATTTACTTGTCATGGCGGCCATTTTCCCTTCAGTCATTTCTTCTTTTTTTACCCAAAACAAGGGGGGCCGGCCCCCCAGGCCCCTCCCCTAGATCCGCCACTGTTACCTTACCTTCCTGTGCTATTTTATGTGACTATGTTGAATTCTTTTGTTGTTAGGGCGTTTTCCTTGGTTACGAAATCGCCATGAAGTTCTTCAGCTGGATTTCACCGGAATAAATCGCTGAGAGATTTGTGCAGTCAGTTTAACGGAATCACTATCGAGGATCTCCTGGAGATGTCAGACAAAATCGGTCACGCGAGTTGAGAGAAGAACTATACTTATCACAAAAGGACATCATTGTGTTACATATCCAAATTCTCCTATTAAGTATTATGTGTGCAGACGAGTAAGGAGAATTTCTATGTGCTCTGGTAACACGGGTATGCCAGGCACTTTGTACCAGCGTAACTAGATTTTTTCCATCAGGGCTAGCGCTGGTGATTTGGTGTCGAGTCAAAACAACTATGTCATGTGTATTAAAGTACAAAACAAACTTCGCAATCCGCCGACTTGACACACGTGCGTATTTAATTAAAAATTCGTTTTTTAATGCGTTCTCGCCTACTGTCCCTACTGTCAAACGATAGGAAACGCTTATCTTTTTCATCAAAAACGTACATCTTTAAAAATGCTGTTCAGAGCAGAAACATTTAAAAACGAAGCTATATCGAATCAGTGTATGTAGCCAAAACGGAGGCTTCCGAAGACGAGAACGTTATGGTGGATTCTCTTGAGTCTTTCCATGATAGCGTATCAGCGTTTTCGGACCTTTTAGGTGTCAGCGAAACTAATGCGTTGTTAAAAGTATCCGTTTTCTTCACAACCTAAACGAAGCAAAATATTTTCGCCCACACTAGCGTTTCCGCTTTGTTTTCACTTGAGCGCATTAATGCGTTTTTATTCGAAAAAGCATAATTTCCGATGAGTTTTCACAGTATTTGACGCCTTTTTTGACACCCGGTTTTCAGAAGTTTCCCTTTTCACCTCTTCACACAAGAAACGGGCGTTTTCGAAAGTCTCCGTTTTCGCAAGCGTTTTCTTTCGTTTTAGTGTAAACGATAGACAAAAACGCATCAAGAGTATGCCTTTTCAAACAGAAATTAGTGTGGTCAGGGCCTTAATGTGTACGTGCGGGTAGAAAGCTGACAAATATCAGACCCAATTAAAAACCAAGCCCCAACTAGTAGGAGGCGGATCAGTTGATTTGGAATGAACAGTCGCGCGAACTTATAATTAACGGTTTTCACACTGAAGAAGGGCTATGCCCGAAACGTTTGATATGTTTCACAATATGACACTTCAACGTGCTATCAGTTATTTTTTATATATTTTTTTTGTTTTAACGTACATTGATGCAAGTGTCACGCATCAACCAGGATAACAATTTCTCTCGTTTTTGCTCATCCTTTACATTGGCTATCTGATAGCCTGAAAAAGGCGTTGAAGTTTGGTCTACCGAGAAACAACTCCAGTTATGCAAAATAACGTTTCTAAGAGTATTCCGGCAACACACTGTGCATACGTTTCGTACATTTTCAAGAAGTTGAAAACGGCAAAAAATTCTACGTAAAAAAATCAACGCCGAATATTAATTTTACCACAATTGCTGCTAATCTCGCAATCTGATTGGCTAATTTGCCGTGGTCGATGAGAGTCCATACCACGCTGCTCGCGTCATTGTGTCACACAATGCCTTTTTCAGCTCGCGCTCTGAAAAAAAACATTTTCTTTGACGTTGATATTGTGGTAAAAACAAATCGAAATGCGCTTAATCGTGCTCTAAACTCTTATCGTTAACGAGTACGCGTCATTGCTCGTTTCCCAGACTTTTTTCGTATTGTTTCTGTATGTTGAGCGAGTTTGCAAAAGTTTTTGAAAGGAAAGTATGACGCGTACAAATAGCTCATTTGCATAATGCAGCGCATGCACTTTCAAGTCCGTGTTTAGCAGAGATTTCCTTCGTTATCTTTGATATTGTGGTAAAAAACAAATCGAATGTGGTTTAGCGTGGTATGTACTCTTATCGACAACGATACGCGTCATCACAGTGGTCAAAATTTGTTGCGGACTCACGAGGCGCACAACATTTTGACCACTGTGATGACGCGTATCGTTGTCGATAAGAGTACATACCACGCTAAACCAGCACATGGGCATTTTGTTTGCGCATGCGCGAGATGAATGGAATAATTTGAGTTCGGCGCCATTTCTTGTTTTTGAACGTGCTGCGGCGGGTTTTTAAACGGGTGATCTACGTTGCGAGAAAGATCTTGTCAAGAGAAATGAAAGATTGTAACAAGTTTACACACATTTCTTACACTGTGGATATTCACAGTGTCTGTCGGGACTTTAGATGAGGATATATTAATGATCAAAGTGCGAACAGAGCGAGATAAAGGTCCAAAGAAGTGCAGTTTGGAATTTGATTTAACGAAGATCAAGATGTTTACTGGAGAAGACAAGCGATGAAGGTTAGTCTTGAGGTGTTGAAGCTTTATTGTTTTGAATCATGGGGTTGTATATTGAGAAGATCGTCAGATACGCGATCCTGTATGATAGGGAAATTTTGAGTTTGAGCTGATTTTCCCTCAACTTTGAAGTAAATTTTCAACATATTTCCGGCGGCCCCCAAGCTTTAAATTACTTCAAACAACATGTCTCTTCTTCTTCTTCTCAGCCGCTGGGGACTCTAGGCTTTAAAAAATGCGCAGTTTGCAGGATTAGAATTCTTTTACAACAGGTTTCGACAAATTTTTATTCGGGATGTTTTGGTAGTTTTTCTGAGTCGTGGATCACGAAGGTCTTTCGTCTTGTTGCTCTCCAAATCTGTTATGCAGGGTATGTAGTTGTCTATTTTTTACACTGTTAAAGTTTCGTTTTAATACACGTGGACTTTTGCTATTTTTCTCCCTGTTTTTTGTAGGTATTTTTATAATCGCCTTTTTTGTCTCCAAGGGCTAACTTGAGTAGAAACTTTGGTTAAAATTCTTTATTTCACTGGCCCCCAAGTCCCAAAGCACTTTCAGTGCATTGTTTGTTTACTTGTCGTTTGCTCTATCCAGTTTATTTCTCCTACAAAAATGCGTGGTGTTATTTTAAGAAGAAAAACTGGTACCGTTTCTGTCGAAATTTTCACATTTCATGTACATTTAGCTTTCGAACGGCACACGGGAACCGAATGACGTGAGCTTAAATGTGCAGCGTTTATTTTGTTAGAATTCCTCTGCCTTTCGAGCTGATTTTTTTTTTGCAACAATGTAACAAAATGTACAAAATAGCTTCCAAAAGACTATTGTTTTGCTGTTATTTACCATGCTCTGAAGATTCAGAGAAAGACAGTTGTTCAAACAAAATTAGAACAACACGTTATAACTGTTTTTCTATTAAGTTATTTGCTTTTCTATTATTTGCTGCACATGCAGGCATTGAAAAAATTGGGAGTTTCATTACAAACACAATAGACTGATGAAGCAGATAATGTCTTCTTTACAATTCTTGTCAATGTTTAGGGATTTGTAATGTACTAGCTCTTGCAACAACTCCATGTTCTCTACAGTATGGTTATCAAATATTCATGTTGGAACGTAAATGCAGTTGTGATAACTAATCATCATCCTTTCACATACATGTAATTAGTATTACATGTACACTGTTAGCCTGTGAATGAAATATGCTATTGCTCAAAATAACTCTGCAGCATGACAGAAATATATTCCAGGTTGTGTAATCAGGTAAATCTAATTAAGAATGAAAATTAATAGTTATTCACCATTTCACAGATAAATTAAGATACAAAATGAAAATGTTGTAAATGGGATTAACAATTTCATTTCAAATTTTCGATGAGAGGGCAATTAAAGTAATTTACCTATATACACCTTCACTGTTAACTGTAGCACAAAATAAAATATTGTTGAATATCACTGGGTCGTAAGTCTTTCCAGTAACTCAACCCTCTGATAGAACTGGAAAAGTTCATTATTTTAGCATTTACAGTAGATATGAAGATGAGGACAAGAGGATGGGGAGGGGTTTACTGTACTAAATAAAGCCCACAACTGTACTATTTCTGACTTCTAATGAAATCTTGTTTACATTATCTATTTCAGACCTTAACCTACCACATTTGAGCCTTCAAGTGAGCCCCCTTGTCTTGCATAACCATCCTTCCATGAAGATATTGTGATGAAGTTGCTATTATTTCCAGCTGAGTTCGTTGCAACAATGCTACTTTGGAGACCATGTGTGTGGCTTACAAAGAGACAAATCCTTGTTTGGTCGAAGCTTAAGACTAGCAACTTGACTGGTGGAACAATCAATACTGCATGAAATGTTGTTTGTTAATTGGCCTGTAATAAGAACCTACCTATCAGACCACATGCCAATTATCTTAGCAGAATAAATATGAAAACTTAAGTCAAAAAAATTGTATTAGTTTTTTTTTTAAATTTTTTTTTGTCTGCAGCTGAAATTATCAACAGCAAATTGATGTACATGTATGTTTTGTTGATATGTTTACCCGTTGGAGGAGGGGGTAAAACTGGCCAGGAATTTCCTTCCATTTTGGAATAGTAATCTGCACTGCTAAGGCTGAAAAAATGAGAGAATCCTTATTCCTAGGAGCACAAAGCTCAGTCCAGAGGCAAAAAGCCCAACTTGTGAACTTTAAGGGATGCAGCTGAAACGATGCTGTGTCATTTCACAGTACCCAAAACACATGGTGCATCTTTTGAGGTATGGTTTGGTTTCACAAGAATGGGGCACTTAAATTTTAATAGCTTTGTTGAAACTTCCTTTTCAAGGTGTGTTTGTTTAGTGTTTGACTACTGCCAATTTGACTGTAGCCTCCATATCAAATGTTTAATACTTTCACAGATGAAACTAATCATTACAGTTAACTTGCTCACTGATGAAATCCTTAATTTTTCTTCCATCTCTAAAGCTCCCCATGGGTTTAAATACATATCTCTAGTTCTACTACATTATGATTTTTCTTAGCTCGACATTGGAGTTTTCTGTGCCGTGGGTATTAAATCGCCGTCGCTGGTCATGTCAATAAACTTGTGCGAAATTTTATTTTCCGATTGACACAATTGCTCGAGGATTATTGCGTTAGTAGTTGAAGCGATAAAAACGTGTATAGCGCACGAAAAGCCTCGAATATTTCAGTAGTTACTTGAGGCAGCTCTAGAATGATGAAATAACTTTTAATTACGTCTGTGCTGAACAGACCTTCCGCAACGCATCCTTCAGTTCACAAATATTCCTCGATCCGTGTTCTAACAATTCCAAAACAAGACTAGAAGCGGTTGTAAAAGCCTTGATCTTCTGAAACGGACTTGGTTGGAACTTTCTACAAGACTTCAAAAAACCATTTGGTTAATTTTCTGACGCTTTCACTCAAGTTACAAAGGGAAAAAAGAAAAAGACTACTTCCATAACCGACAAATTTGTCGCAACTATCGCCATTTTGCTTACACGCAAAGTAGGCGCATACCAGCGGTTACTCACATTAAAATACTTTTTGTGGAGCATGCGCAAACAAAATGCCTCTCTGTTCGCTAAACCACATTCGATTTGTTAAACAGAGCGCGCGCTCAAGACGTGAATGACTATGGTGTTTTTATGACGTCAACTTCTCACTTCGCTCTGCGTCGCGAAACTGTTTCTGCCGTGTCGCGTTCATCAGAACAAAAGGGTTATTACAGAATCATGAAAGCCTCTTGGGTTTGCGTTTTTTTAATCCTAACTTCGTTAGGACTCGTCTCTGCTTCAGGAAATATCAATACGGAAGGTAAGACGTGTCTAAATTATTTTAAAAGGAATTATTTACTTTTCAGTGAGGCATATGCGCTCTCAGGAAGGATCTTAACGGGCGCTAAAATTTGGCCGTTTTACCGCGTTTAACTGATTGTCTCCTGGTCAAAATTTCCTAACAAATGCTTACGTGTGATTTTATGTACCCGAAACTGTTTTAATTTTAATTTACGTTCAGAAAAATGGTCGCTCGAAACTTTTTCTCTTTGGCGTGATCTGTAGGATTCTGATTTGTTTATTTTCTGGTTGCCATGACATTTTTCCTGACGTAATCATTCCAGAGCGCGCTGGCGTTCATCAAACTGTTTAACCGGAGCACAGGTTAAAATATTTTTGAAAGACGCTTAATAGCGGTATAAAACAACCGACGTTTCGGCATTACTGCCTTCTTCAGGGTGTTCTTCAGGGTGTTCTTCAGGGTGTTTTTTAGCTGGAGCGCCATGTT
>OZ026601.1:27387417-27469917 GCA_964020085.1 Micromussa lordhowensis | reverse complement strand
CAGAGGATGTGAGCTGCATGGACTACGAAAACAAAGTTTTGGATTTCCTGGAAAATGAAACTTCATCTTCTATTGCTGAGAAGAAAAACTCTGACAAAGTCGATTCCTCCGAGAACATAGACAACGAGTTCGATAAGGTGCCTGAAACAAATCAATTGGGTAGTTACCATGGGTAACATGTCAACTGTCATGGAGATGTCACGCGATGTTACGCGTTTCAAGGATCTTGATAACGTTTCTATGGAAACTGCCATCACTGCCCACGTGTTGACAAACTGGAGCTGGCAGGACACGTTTGATGTGTTGATCATCCCCGGGATGATCAATCTTTGTGTTGTGGATTTGTACCTCACGGCTTGTTTCATCAAGAAAATCATCCAGCTACTGAGGTAAGGATATAGCAGCGGTATCTACGAAAAGCTGAAAGTAAAGCGTAAGCGAGAAACTGTTTTTCCGCAAGGTGGTGCAATGGCTATCGAGTTGGTTTCTTCATCGAACTGTTCGAGATCAAGTGTTGACCGGGGTTGTCATGGGGCGTTCCTAGGCAAGAGAGACCCCCAGCCGTTTTATGTAATTAACAAAGAGACAACAAGCGTTCAATAAAATTCAATCTGGATTTAAATTTAGATTCTGAGCCCCAAACAAGATCTGAATATGCAAAGTAGAAACTTAATTAGTTCCCAGATAAACGTTGCGAAAATGATGAAATGAGATATGTACCTCATGCCCTTTATACTGTTTAATCTCTTTATAAACTAAGCCTTGTGTGTTGTTGTTTTTTGCAGATTGCAGCGTCAACGTCGAGAAAAGGAAGAAAGCGAGCGTCCGAGGGAACAGGAATTAGCCGCTAAACCGAAACCATGGCGACCGAAACCGAAAAAGAAATAAGAAAAACGACTGGTGACTTCTATGAATAATTTATGAGACCGTGGATTTGTGACACACCTGTTATATTTCGTTTTTTGCAGTAATGACACAATTGTGCGTTTTGTAAATAAAGCCGTTCTTTCTTATCCCGTTGTTTTTATGACTATTTATCGAGAAAAGAACTTATTGTTAAAACGCGAACGAACTGGGAACGGATATTCGAATGAAATAAAAACCGCCCTGAGTTTGAACTGAGATTTTACCGAAACCCATGAGCGCTTTCCTTTTGACTGGAAAAACCGGTGAAAATTTTCCGCCAGATGGAACAGTACAATTTTTCCTCCAGAAAAAATGGAACGGAAGCAGCTGTACCATTTGACGGTATTTACTTTTTGTCCTGGTAGAATATAAAGGAGCTAGCAAGAGCACTACTTTGAAACCTCAAACCAATAAGTTCAGTAAAAAAGGGCTACAGTAAAAGAGATGAGAATAGAAAATACTTACACTTATCGTTTTGCCAGCATTATAGATTATAATTAATTCTACACAACAAAATAATGAGAGAAGAATCGATATATCCTGGCGTCGAGCACAGGCATGTTCGCCAGCCAAACCGAAATTTATCTCGTGCATGGAAAAACATTGAAGTTGACAAATGTTGCGCCTTGAATGTTAGTGTTTTTGTGACAATAAACGCTCACCTGAAGTCGAAGTGGAACAGCTATGACCCATAAAGGCGTCCAACCGCATGTTGGACACTGAGACATGAAGGAGGACGCCATTTTCTCGAGCGAAATCGCGTATTTTTACCAAGGAGTATGGCACTCAGTGCGATAAAGTAAATGGTACAGTGATTTTCCGGTAATTCCGGTAAAAACGAGAAAAGAGGAATACCTCCGAAGGTATTCTCTTTTTTTCGAAAAATTTCCAGGGGAAAGGCCTGTTCCATTTGGTTTCCCACCGGGAGAACCGATTTTTCCATTCAAATGGAAAGCGCTCCATATCTAATAGTTTGATGGCCTGTCTTTCTAATCCATGCAAACTCTATTTCGTTTTTATACCTTCTTGTGAATAGCCTCGTTTTCATTATCGTCTTTTTTCATGCATATCCTAGGCTCGATTACCAGCCGCAGTTCGGTAAAAGAGCCCGCGCTCCTCCCCCGAACGCAGACCTGACACGAGAGAGCGGCGGAAACCGAGCCTATGCAAATCCATCATGTATAACTGATAAATCGTCTTGGTTTTCAAACTTCCAAAACCGATAAAATCTCACGCTTAAACGGTGGTGATCTTACTTTATCACTTCATTTCGACAAAAAATTCTCTTAATTGCGACAATAAATTTTCCCAATCCGTTTGAACAGTATTGTTCTCCTGTTCGTCTGTTCGTACTGCTCCTCTGTTCCTGTTTCTACTGTTTGTACTGTTCCTTCGTACTGTTCCTACTGTTCCTGTTCCGGGTGACCCGAAAACACTGACCCCCGGTCCACGGACCCCCACTACGGACCGGGTCCGTGGACTACCTACGGACCGGTGCACGGACTACCCCTACGGACCCCTCTACGGACCACCCCCAAAATAAAATTAAAAAAAAAAAGAACAGAAATAAAGATTTCACTTACTGCTTGTCCCGGCTGCTTGTCCACGGCAATAGATCACTTGTGTCGAAATTTCGAGCGTTACGCTGGGAAAATGTAACAGACCTGAGTTCAGTCTCGGGCGCAAGTTATATCATTGACATTCGACATTACCATTTTTTCTTTCCTGTGGCTATAAGTATATATGAGAGACCGGGAAATCTCCGGGAAGCCTCGAAATTTGTGCTGCTTTGAGTCCATTTCCTTCGCCATTTTGTTCGGCCTATTCTCCCGCTGGTTCTTGAACTCGTCCCAGGCTTCACAATTTCAAATGTAAACAAAATGGCGACGGAAAAGAAATTACAAATTTCTTAGGTTTGCCGGTTTTTCATGCAAAGTCACAGCAACGAAAATAGCAGATGTAATGATCTGCAATGACATGACATAACTTGCGCCCGAGACCGAACCCAGGTCTGTCACATTTACCCAGCGTAGACCAGCGTAACGCGCGAAATTTCGCTGACACGAGTGATCTATTGGACAAGCAGTAAGTGAAAACTTTATTTCTGTTTTTTTTTTATTTTATTTGGCGGGTGGTCCGTAGGGGTAGTCCGTGGACTGGTCCGTAGGTAGTCCACGGACCCGGTCCGTAGTGGGGGTCCGTGGACCGGGGGTCAGTGTTTTCGGGTCACCCTCCTGTTCCTGCTATTCCTTGTTTGTACTAGCCCTGTTCCTACTGTTCCTCTGTTCCTATGTTGCTTCTGCTCCTTCTGCTCTCCTGTGTTCCTACTGTTCCTACTGTTCCACTGTTCCACTGTTCTTCTGCTCCTCTGTTCCTCTGTCCCTCTGTTCCTCTGTTCTCCTGTCCCCCTATTCACCTGTTCCCCTGTTCCCCTGTTCCTCTGTTCCTCTGTTCCTCTGTTCCTCTGTTCCTCTGTTCCTCTGTTCCTCTGTTCCTCTGTTCCTCTGTTCCTCTGTTCCTCTGTTCCTCTGTTCCTCTGTTCCTCTGTTCCTCTGTTCCTCTGTTCCTCTGTTCCTCTGTTCCTCTGTTCCTCTGTTCCTCTGTTCCTCTGTTCCTCTGTTCCTCTGTTCCTCTGTTCCTCTGTTCCTCGTTTCCTCTGTTCCTCTGTTCCTACTATCTATAGCAACAAATGACGTCGGTCAGGAACCTCCTGCGTCAGTGGACGTCAACTCCGTCTCACAAACACGCAGAAAAAGAACTTGGCCAATATCCAGCCATGTTGACCTCACGCTTGGTCAAAAACCCACACTGGAGATGTGCGTTCCGCGAAGGAGGGTGTACAACGCCATGTTTGCTATCCCATCATCCCTTTTCGGGCGCTGTTCAACATGGCCTGCAGGAGTGGTTACCAAGAAGCGATTTTTCCGATTAAGTCATCGTATGAAATCGTGCTTGTGTGCGGAAAAGTCTGGAAAAGTTTGGGTCGACCTGTTCGTCGCTTAGCTAGATTTTTGGAAACCTATCAGTTGTTCTACGATGAAAGATGTCACTGAGACCTCGGACTGTGAATTTTGACGAAACATGGGCTAAGATCCGAGAAACACTGGAATCTGTGGTCACTTTGAAAAAGATTCCAAGAGCGGTCTGGAATGACAGGTTTTCGTATCCTTTGCTTTTCAAGGAAGTGCAGTGCATACTTTGTCATGACTTGCTCTCTGACTGTAGATTCTTATTCTGTTCAGGCGGAGTTTGAATTGCTGTGATGGCCACATTTTTCAACCATTCTGTTTGTAGTGCAATTAATCAGCCATTGTTCATTGAATTTGATACAATGTACATCAAAGCAATTGACAAAAGTGTGCAGCTACAGAATGTTAGCGAAAATTTTTTCGCTGGTACCTAATTATTATCGTCGGTATAACTCTTAATGTTTAGCGTGATGGCGGAAAACTTTACGAAAACTATTGTCACTGGTAATTCAATAAAGCAATTTGATCGAAGTTGTGAATTAGTGGACAATGGCTTTGTGTACAGTAGTTCCTGATTAACCTTAAGCATATATTGGCGTGAATTTTTTTTTATGGCATATGTGAAGTTTACACTATAAATATTCCGGCCATAATTTGAAAAGTGTGAATTGATGTCACAGTGAAAGTGTTTCATTTATTAAACTGAAAAGTGGACTGTGAGCTAAAAATGTTATCTACATAAACGTGAAATTACTAATTTCTTGGTCAGCTTTTTTGAATTTCACTTTCTTGACCTTTGCTAGAGATGTATATGCTCTTTGTGTAGCCTTTCCAGAGCCTTTAGGTGAAAAACTTTATGCTGAGGTGAAGAATTTCTTGGAGAGTCATAGTCAAAGCCTGTATGAGGTTTGTCAGAATTTTATGAAAATGCAGTTATTTTTTTTTATTTATTTATTTTTTTTTCGTTTCCTTTCTATTTTATTATCATTTTTAACCTTTTTTAACCTTTAGTTTTTACATGGCATATGTTGCATTACAAATAATAATACGCATTACTGACATTAAAAAACTTCCAGCTAACAATACAGTACTAACATCGGCCTATAACTTGATACAGTACTAGTTGATGATTATGATTATCGCCATTGCAGAATGTTATTTTACCTACTTACAGTACGTCATATTGCTTGCTTAGAATTAGAAACATTTACTACATATGACGATTGACTACTTACAATTAATTACTAGATTACACATTGAATCACTTACTGACAATTTACATTTACAGGTGCACTCCTTTTCGGTTGATAAGTATTAAAGTTAGAAGAATGGGAGTCAAGTAAACCATTCCGTTTTCTAGTATACTTCAATTCACCATATCTATATGCTATATCTAACACTGTTGCTGAAAACCTAATTAAGCTAACTATCACTAAGTTTTTTTTTTATGACCAGGAATTACTTTAATTATAATACAAGTTGTGAAACAGGAAAAGAAAGCGGAGGAGACATCATAAATGCAGTTATTACTGTTATTACTGTTAACACTTACTGACTGGTCCCTTGGGGAACAGTAAATTTTGTTTCCCGAGAATCTCAATGTCCCCTGAGGCGAAGTCGAGGGAAACATTGAGATTTGAAGGAAACAAAATTCACTGTTCCCCAAGGGACCAGTCATTAAGTGATTTGTTATATAGCAAAACAAAACAAAAGCAAATTTTGAAAAATGCGCTGAGATTCCAGCGACAACATCAGGCCACGTGCAACAGCCGTCAACATTTTGCGGGTAATAGTGACCTATTTCCCATTTGACGTCATACTGTAGTTTTCCCAATGTTGCCCACTCATGGCATTTGGAGGGAAACAGTTTCATTGTTAGATGTCATGTGACCATGAACTAGCCAATGAATGGGTGCACTGTAGCTGGAAAAACGCCAGTTATATAACAACAGCAGTTATTACAGTTCAATATGCCATGTGTAATTCAGGTTGTACTGTTACAACTGGCTTGATTTTATTGCAAGGTAGCTATAAAAAGTATTGAAAGTCACACAAGGATTAGCCTTACTCAGACCTTACTGTTGTACATGTAAAAGCGCTAAGGAGTTGCACTGTATGTAACACGGAGGTACATAATATCAAAGGCCATTTTAAGTTTAAATTTGCAATTTATTGACTTTTGAAAACATTTTCTTGGTGACTTTTTTGGGGTGAAAGATTTTAGTAGTATAGACTGTGTTTGGAGGTTAACAAAAACAGAGATGAAATAAAGGTTATTGTATTGTACTGTATTTGTTGTATTGTGTAACCCTGTGTTGTCATTCTTCTGTCCAACAATTGATTTTAATTTTAATTGGTTTATATGTATATTTGGTATTTGGGTTTAGCTCTTAAAGGGAAATGCAACCTTGCCAAAAAAGCCCTCCTTTGTAAAAGGTATTATACCCAGCATCTATCGAAATCATACAGTATTGTTCCATTTTCATTCATGCTCCAAACAGAAGAATAAACTTGGTTATAGGATTTATAATATAGTTCTGTTATAGGCTGTTAGTGGTCCTGATGTGGATATTCTGCGAGTCTATCACAATCATTGGTCCCAGTTCAGCAAAGGCTCCTTTTATATGAACCTCTTATTCGGGTGAGTGATGTTTGTGTTGTTTAAAATACATGTAAGTTTCTAATCAAATCATCATTTAGTTGATTACAGGACATCTGACAGGATACGGTGGTACAGATTCGAATAATTTGGTAACACAGCTTCTTCTGCATAATCAGAGCTTTTATTCCATATAAAGCGATAAAGCAGCTCCCTTACAACCCCACAAGCACAAATTTCGAAGAGATTAATTATTTCGAAGCAGTTTTTCCCCCAAAACACCATTTCGTTTGTGACCAATTTTAAGACCTTTAACCTCAAGGTGTTCTGACCTAATTTGGGTGAAGAGCCTGGAAACTAGTTCCGTGGGAAATGCCAGGTTACTAAAGCTACACACGTTTCCACAAACACAGCAACAAATTCTGCAACCCGCAAAATGGCCATGCAAAATGATTAAATTGCTATGGGAAAACTGAGTACATGTAAATGAAGAAATATCTGTCAACAAATGCTATAAAAAGATCAAGCATAATGTCAGAGTGGGCGAAATGATGTGCATTCTATTAAAGAACTTAAATTGTGGGTAAGACTTTGAAGTGCTTTTTGCTTCACTGTTGTTTGGACTTCGTCATCAATTCTGGTAACTGTTTGAAATTTCTGAATAAACCAGTGACTGTGTGTTTTCTGCATAATCAACATATTTTTCTAGATCATAAAAGAGCAAACTAAGACTTGCCCAGGGCAAGCAAAGTTTAAGATCTACTTGTCCTAAGAGCAAGCTGGAATTCAAGTTTTTTTCGAGTCCTGTAGTATCCTGTAGTAGCTACCACTCTCCAGCATGATCTAGTAAAGATGATGCAGGTTGCATGACTAGTAAGGCAGATAATGTTAGAAGTGTTTCATTTAAACTGTTCATGCTGCTGTATGAAAAATTTAATGTCCAGCAACTATGTACCACATACATACAGTGTATACCTCCCTTCTCCCCAGTCAATAGGGCCTAATTGCCTTAAGTCTTCAGGCCCCCCTTGTCTACAGACAGACATTTTGTATGCTGACATACAAAAAAAGTTCTGTCAGATAGCCAAGGGTTAGTTAATTTTGCAGTCAGGCTAGTTGATTCTGTCCTCTGTTTGTCCAGCTGGCAAGTGAAGTTTATGGGAAAATGTTGAGGAAATTCAAATTACCAATGAAGCACTGTAATTAAGAAATAGAAAATATGTACCATGTTTCTATCGAGTTATAGAAACGTGAGTGTAAATTTGGGAGAACAAGAAATGCTGTGGGAACCTAAGCCACAGGTGAGTGTTTCCAGAGCTTTTTTGAGTTCTCCCAAACTTTCATGGGTATTTCAATCTATAACTCGATAAAAACATGGTTAACATGTTTTCTATTTCTATTAGAAAACACCACAACAAAAAAGGAAAAGTGTACATTCTCTTTGCTCGGGCCAGCATTACTCCAACAGCTTGTGCTAGTTCTGTGTTTCTATCTCCTTTGTCTTCTAACTCTAATTATTCATGTTCTTATTCAATTTCATTTTGACCTACACTGTACATGTACTTATTATTTTCTTATGACACACGATCCCTTACTTACATGTAGGCTAAATCTTGGCCCCATTTCTTAGCTTAGCCAGTGACTAGCTATATTTACAGTGAGATTGATTTATCATTTGTGTTCATTATTAACTAAACTACACTCATTGAGTTATTTATGAATGGATTTTCCTAAATTTAGCAATACCTTCTCTTTCACAGCTATCTGAATACACATCTCAAGAAACAAAAGCAGGACTATGGAGAGATTTCTCCTTACACCACGTCATTCTGTCCTGATGTCATGGAAGAGGTCATGGACATTGGAGCAGTAAGTTAATCAGCATGTACTCTGTAGTTTCTTTTTGTGGAGATGCAGCGCTTGAACTCTTGATTGAGTGGTCTTGGTTTGATCGCTGGCTAGGCAGGGTCATTGTGTTTTGTTCTTGGCCTATTAATCCACACAGGTTTATACAATCAATATATATATTGGTGATCGTTTTGTGAAACCTAACAGTGGGTAATCTTCTGGTGGCTGTTTTAAAAGAAACTTAACAGCCATGAAATTGCAAGCTATTCTCCATACGTGTACAGTGTATGTTTAACTGTGATATTTTAAAATGACTATTAAAAGCCCTTCTTCAAATGAAACTTTTACTTTTGTGGGAAATTGTAATGGTTATGATTAATACGTAACAGGATATAATGTCGTCCAATTCAGTCTGTAATCATACTCATGATTAACAAATTGGACACCCGCTTTGCGGTCGCCTGAATTTGTTAATCAGTCATATGATTACAGACCGAATTGGACTGCACTGTGAGGGTTTACTAATTAATGTTGATTATTTTTTTCTTTTCTTGTCAGCTTGCTCTGGACATCTGGAAGAGAAAAATGATAGAACCATTGAAGGGGACTTTGGTGGAACATGTGCTAAAAGAAGTGACAAAGTAAATAATGTAATTTGTTTACAAATGATACAAAATGTATGTAATTATTAAGCAATTGTGTGCAAATTACACCTCCCATACAAGTGGCATTGGCTATTCACAGTGACACAAAATTTCGTTAAACAGCTTCTAAACATGGTGTGAAGGGTGTTTCTCTAAGGTAGAGTTGAGTGTTTTAATACTCAAACCTGAGTATTAAAATACTTGCTACATCAATGTTGATAACTTTGTGCAACTTTTCAGGGATCGTGAAGGAGACGACACACACCAGAATGTTATTCATGACACTGTTCTCTCATTTGGTAAGGTCACTTTTTTGACACTGTATGTATTTGTACATATACTTCTGTTGTTAACTTTAGTTAAGCTGTGTTTTTATTTTTCATGTACATTTAGGACATTTATAAGCTATTTGAAATTCAGTACTTGACCCAGTGTTGTGTTTAACACTTGATGTACATTGACATACATGTTGTACATATATATACTGAAGTAACTGCAAACCATATAGTTTCATGTAGCTTGTAGGTTTAGATCTATAGATTTCTACATGTATTTAGCACTGTACATGTAAAATTGCATGTATATACACGTTTGCTATAGTTTATTTTGATTGGCTGAGAAGTCTAGAAAACCAGTTGATGAAAAGGGACAAAAGGGTGTTCATAAGTTTCCTAAGAATTTTGTTGGTGACAATAAAAAAAAATTAGATTTAATTTATTATTGTTATGAGACTGAGAAAATAAAATCTTGATTGTTGTTTTTCCTTTTAGTTGAAGTGCAGCAGTACCAATCTAAGGGAGCACTTCATGTAAGTTGAATCAGAATGGCACTTTTGGGAAAGGGTGGAGTCTAAGAAAAGTTCATCCAGGAAAATGTTCTTGATCATAAGTGGTGCATGTCTTTTACCCCGGAAAACTGCATGAAAGCCAGACAAAATAATTAAAGGGAAAATGCTGACATACTAAGCCTTCCCCAGAAAATATCTTCCCATGCTGGCACTGAACAATTTACATGCTGTTTTGATGTCTAGTTTGATATCTACTGTAGTTGGTAACTACATTGTACTCAGTGGGGACTGCATACCCAAGTCACCCAGGAACCTCATTCAACAGCTAGCCCCCGAGATCAACTCATTGTTCCACTGAAAAATTACTGCAACTCTGTCACGTGAGCATCCTCTCAGAACTAAACGCTAGTCACACACTGTTATGTTGATGGAGAGAAACAATTGAGGGTTTTTTTGGAACGGGAATCACCCTAGTTAGAACTACATGTGTACACAAGACAGCCCAAGTTTGTAGGACATTATGAATTACAATATTTCTCCATACTAAATTAAATACACCCAGGAATTGCTATCCCTTGCACCATCATACAACTGCAGAATTTTTTACTAATGTTGACCAAAAAGTCTGGAGTTCTGTGTTGTGACAGTGCTATACACCATACCATTGGTTGAGAAAGTTTTTGATTAAATTTTGGCAACTTTTTGACATCTTTTTTTCTAGCTTCTATTTGAGCCAGCCAATTAAAACATGGGAACTGTCAAGGGTAGAGATGTTAAATTGTCAAATTCATCATTTACTCCCATAATAATTTCAAAAGTCTCAATCTGCTAACTTTTGAAACCAGCAGCAAGTTGTTGCAGTTTGATTGGTCATTTGAAATGGAAGCCAACAGAAGTAGTCAAAACAATGTCAAAAAGTTGCCAAAAACTATTCAAAACCTTTCCTTGGTGGCAATGATAAGGCACTGTAAAGATGCTTAGGAAAATTGTTATTTTAAAAAGGGAACTTTGTGCAAACTTATAATTATTTATCTTATTCCAGCTTTATGAGGAAGTCCTTGAGAAGCCTCTTTTGAAAGAAACCAAAGCATACTACAGGCGAGAGGCAGCAGAACTTCATGCTGATAACACATGTCATGCATTTATTACTAAGGTATGTCAGAGAATACTATACATATATACAGTAAACAACACATGTTGCTTGTTAATTAAGATTGAGCCGTGACCCAATTGAATGCAATCAGTTCTGTTTTCAGACTCCTTGCATCTCCTCACTTTTCACCAGCAGACATTAAGCGTCAAGGATTAGCAAAAATCATTCTCCTACAGTAATTAACACCTCATTCAGAAATTTAAAATACTGTACCTTGGAACTAGAAAAATAAATCTGGTTTCTGAATTTTCACCCATCATGAATTATGGTTGACCCAAAACACGTAGTCATGATAAAATGAAATTTGAAATTACCTAGCAATCATTTCCTTAATAAAGAGATCTATGCAAAGTTCCGAGTTGTTACCGTACACTGGAAAACGTACTTAAACACTTACCATTAAACGCGTGAAACCATTAATCATTCTTTAGTTGTTTGCTGGAAAGTTGTAAACATTAGTCATCACCTTACTATTAGCTTACAATGTCAAAACGTTAGAACGGAGAGTATAACTGTTTGCTGTTAGCCTGTACCTGTTAAATTGACGTAATGAAGGCCTTATACTTAGGAAGCTGGTTAACGCTAACCCAGGATTAAAAGTTAACTGAAGTATAAATTTTTCTTGTATTAAAATATTTTTCACTGCCAGTGTTTTGTGTTGAGGTTATTCAGACTCAAAAGAGAAGGCCAAATAACATAAACAGAAAACCTCACCACAAAGTTACAAAACTCAAATCAAAATTCTCGGCTATCCTGGATTAGCTTAATTTGGCTTTGATTAACCCAGCCTAGGAGCTCCACTTTTAGACTTGGCTTAATCTTTATATTGTTTAGAAATTTTTTAGAAATTAGTTATGCAGAATTAGCTAGCTGTTCAGACCATTATGGCAAAACGTTAGAATGCTGTAATGAGTCAGTTAGGCAAAACTTATTAGCCTTTAGAATGTTAGCACAAAGTGTTACAACGCTTTGAAGGCTGTTAACTGTCCATTAATTATCCTCTAGTTTTTATCTGTTTAATGATAAGCGTTAAAGTATGTTTTCCCGTGTACGGTCACAGTTGTATAATGTTTTGAGACGTGTGGCATGATGACATGTGACATGATACATTGTCTTGATACGTGACATGATACAATTTGCTCACGTGCTATACACTCTTCAGTAGTAACCTTTTACTTTGGTGCTATAGGTTGATGTCCTTATACAGGATGAGGATTTAAGGACCAGGAAGTTCTTTCATCCTGTGTCATACAACCGAGTGATCAGAGAGTGTGAAGCACAAATGGTGGAAGATTACATTCCTTACTTACAAGGAGAATGTCGACAGATGGTCAAGGATGAAAATATACCTGGTACTGTATCTACATGTTCATGTAGGCAAGCGTGGTCTAGTGGTTGGGGCACTGGATTTGTGATAGGGAGGTCCTGATTTCAAATCCTCCCTGCCACTGGATGGATTTGGTGGTCCTGGATTCAACTCCTCCACGCTTTGTAAATAGCCAACTTGTCAGCCTCCTACCAGCTGGGATTTTTAACAAGTTTCTATTCAGTTATCAGTATTTCTTTGCTTGTTTCAGTGTCCCCAACTTGTACAGTTTTAGTGCTAAACACTTCAACACTTAAATAAAGTGATTTATTTATGACTCATTTATTTAAATATTGCATTATGCATTTAATGACTTCTCAGTTTGAAGTGTTCAGAATTTGTGGGTCACACAACTGGCACAAGCTCATGAAATACATGTAACACTTAACCAAAAGTTGTAATGCATAATTTCTGTTAAACTTACAGTAGTTCTAATATAATCTATGTGATAAGAATGTAATGAAACCTACAGCTGTAGTATGTTTTGTATTGCTACTTTACCAGATCTTTCAAAGCTTTACAAACTTTTGAGGAACATTCCTCGTGGGCTTCAAGCCATGGTTGCAGAACTAGAGGAACACATTACAAAAACAGGTAGAATTTTGTCTGTTGAACATTGTATAATATCATGAGTATTTGATAATCAAAAAATTAAGAAAATTCTTTAGAAAATAATAGAAATGTATAAAATCCTGCAATTCAGGCTACAAAGAAAACAAAGAGAGGCACTGTGAGAGGAAAGTGTCTTGCCCAAGAACACAACACAATGTCCCTGGCCAGGGCGTCAACCCAGACCACTCAATCTGGAGTGGAGCGCACTAGCCATGAAGCAACTGTTGTGCCTCCACAACTATTATGTCCTAGCCAGAACATCCTTCTTACTATTCCCCAGAAAATGTATCCCTCAGACTACTTCAGTTTGGAATATTAATTTACTTGCCCATCAGGCAAGTAACAGACAACATCCACTTGCCTAACTGGAAAAGGTGTCCAGCCCTGGGCTAGTGGACATGAATTTCTTTTTTGCACACTGCTTTGCCACCCCCATGTTTAACCATAGTACTGAAAGAATTTTGATTCTATCACTACTGTGTGTCTTTTCTATTTTCTCTCAAGATGCTTTTCGTATGTCATGAGAGGTCTGCCTACACAATGACTTGAATGGCTGGGCTCAAAATTCTTATAAAATGTGTTGTGTGTGATGCACAGTGCTGTAATGACCCAGTAACATATTTCTATAATTTGGTATTCTTAGGTCTTCAAGCAATTAAATCAGTCAAAGTGGAAAATGTGAGTGAACTACATTTTATGCAATTAACAAATAGATTTCAAGTTGCCATGGTTCATCTGTTCAGCAATAGGCCACAGATGACGTTGAGATGTGGTAAGAACAAAAACGTGGCAAACAAGCCAGCCATTAGGTCACTGATGTTCTTACCACATTTTGGTGTCTTCTTTGATCTATTACTGAACAGATGCATTACAACATAGAATCTATCTGTTTTATTAAAATTAATTATATTAAAAAAGAACAACAAAAGATATTATTGATGTCATCCATGCATCTGTCCACCAATAGATCATAAGTAAGAACCAATTAAAATGTGACCTTGAATAATTTGACATATAATACATTACATGTACATGAACAATGCCTAAGTGATACTCAAAATTTTTCTACATACATGTACATTCAGACAGTGAGTGAAAGTTTGATACCATGGAACAGAATTTATTGTTCTGCATGTGATTTCAGGGCCCACAGCAATACGTGGATGAATTACTGGACATCCACAGAAAATTCTCCACCCTGATCAAGGATACTTTTAGGGATGATCCAGCTTTTATATCAGCTTTAGACAAGGTGATTCATTACCAGCTACATACCTTAAAACTGTGATATGGAGATCAAATGGACTGTTAATGTGACAATGTCAAGTTACATGTATATCAAAATAACACCTCCATAGGTTGAGATGTAATATGTCAAACACGACACACAGTGTTTCATCAGGATATCCAAACACCAAGAAGAGAGTTGAAAATATGACATGCAGCGGATTATTTTTGATGAAATTGGAGGTGTTTGGATAGCTGATGAAACACTGTCTTGGGTGTTTGATATAATTTATCTTCTCAAACGAAACAAAAACTAAGGTGTAAACAGAGAAGTAACATTGTCAAAATTTATGCTTATCCAAACCTTCTACACGGTTGTGACTTTCTTTGTTTTAACTTGATGAATTATTAATGATTTGAGAAAAACATGTCAAAACTCTGTGGCAAACATATTTAAGTATGGGACCCCAACTTTGCCAAATTTTACAAAGAAATGCCCCCACACATGATTTTCCTTGGGTTTGCAATGATTCTGATGAAACCTCGCGCATCTGCTAAATTTGGAATGATGATAAATAGAGTGGTGAGGCTTATTCTTTTGTTTTCGTTTTCAGGCCTGTGCAACTATAGTGAATTATAGACATGATTCCAGGCGCTCATCAAAATCTCCAGAATGGGTAAGTACTTGATCGGGAGTTGATCAAAGAGCTCCCAGTATATATTTGTTATGCTTGTAACAGTTTTTACTCATGTGCCTTATTTTAATGTTTTGCCTTTGATTAGCTTGCCAAATACTGTGATTCAATCCTGAAGAAGAGTACAAAGAACCTCAGTGATGTAGAATTAGATGAAAAACTTAGTGATATTGTAAGTCAAATAATATTCAGGATGTTTCAAACTATGTTTGCATTAATTTTGTTTTCTATAATGTATTTTCACTTGATTGTCTAGAGTTTTCTTAAATTTTTTTTTTTTTCTTACAGATAATTATTTTTAAATATATTGATGACAAGGACATTTTTCAAAAGGTACATGATATTATCTGTTGTTATTGTATGTTAATACAGTGGTAACTGCATCACGGTAGAAAACCCCTTTACACACAAAGCTCCTGGTTTTCCTCATCCTGGGTGAAACTACAATACAACGTATGGAGCTGAATCCTGATGTGAGGAAACCACAGTCTGTGAAAACCACTCATAATGAACACACTTGAGAAATAAAAATCTACCCCTACATGTATGTAAGGAATAAATTGTGTTGTTAAGTGCAAAATAAATCAACTGTGACAGAAATCCTTTAATCCTATTATAATTTCATTGTCAAAGACTGGAAATTCTTTTGTTGATTTTGTTCATTTCGCATATTATTTGGCTAATTTTAGCATGAAAAACATATTCAAATCAGCCAATAGGCCATTTCCGAATTACTTGAAGCCTCTCTTTCAAAGTGAGGCCTGGTGCACAACCATTCATATGAAAATGAGTTTCATTTGCATGTGAATGACTCGCCTTTAGAAAGAGGCTAAAGGTAATCTCGGAAATGGCCTATTCTATCATTGAAAACAGAAAGTACATGGATTGAGCAAGGAATGGCGTTTGCAAGCAGAGTCCGAGTAAGGGGTCTGGGGACGAAAACAAAGCGAACGCTATTATAATATTTATTAAAGAGCAAAGGCATCGTGATTTCTCGCGTGTTTATTCCTCATTACACTGAAAAAATTTCACAAATGAAAATCCTCTCCACAGAATAGTGTATATTTTTTCTAGCTGTTTTGCAGCTAGAACGCATCGCAGGCCCGGTAAGTATTGTCTTTTATGATGCGCCATTTCGTAGCTTTATGCGCCATATGAGCATGGCGCACGGTCTTCCAAATCCCTGCAGTAGTGTACACACTTTCCCAGGTTGTTAGCTATTTTTTTGTTTTAATCAGCATTTTGCTGTACCTTAATTCCATAGGAATAGTGTCATGTCCAGACTGTTGAATCTATTACAACTACTTGCACGCATTGCTGTACATTGCAAATACAATGTATGAAAAATTATTTTATTTTTGTTGTAGTTCTACTCTAAGATGTTAGCAAAGAGACTTATTCACACCCTGTCAGTATCAATGGATGCTGAAGAAGGAATGATCAGCCGCTTGAAGGTAAACATACACAGGGTTATGCATGTGTGAAGATTCTTGCATCAAATTGCAGTTTGCGCAGCTAAAATCTTGTACCTGCTGTGTATGGCCAACATTTGGGAATGAAGTTTTCAAATGATGCCCTAACACCATTTCTGTGGAATATACCTTTTTTTTGGGGGGGGGGGGGGGGAGGGGGGGGGATGGACGAGGAATTTGTAAACTCCTATGAATACCAATCTTCAGTGTAATTCTGTCATGCAACATTGGGAACATTGGATGTTGAGTACTTTGAGAAATCTAATCCTGCTGAATCAGTTGGTGGAACTAATTAAGAGGGTAAGTTTCTAAAGAAACTGTGGTGCTGTGTCGTTGGGGAGTATTACAAGATAATTTGGTTTTATCAACTGGGTTGATAATGTAAATTGTCCACCGTAAAGAAATTCGAAAGCTGACGTTTCGAGCGTTAGCCCTCCGTTGGAGCGAGTGGAGGTAATTAAGGTCGGAGCTAATTTATTTTCCAGATGTGTATGTTCATGTATTTAGACACCCACTGTGCTATCTTGCAGTATATTTTCGTTTTTGGTATTGTTTTTCGCTGTTATTTTGCTATTATTATCCTTCAATCTGCCAATTAACAATTCTCCACTAGACCGCGACTGAAGACGTGTCGCATTTAAAGGGAAACTTGTTCTGCATGTTTTCATTTCCCTTTAAACATGTCATTGTTAAGGAATTGATTGCAGATTCCACTGTATGTGTTACTTAGTGCGTCTCATTTGATGTTCTTGCAGCACGCCTGTGGTTATGAGTACACCAACAAACTCCACCGCATGTTCACTGATATCAGCATCAGTTCCGATCTCAACTCCAGTTTTAACGATTTCCTTTCTAACGCCAATGTGTATCTTGGAGTTGGTTTTACCCTTTTCGTTTTACAGGTGAGTTTGTCATGGTGCTAGTCATCAAAAAGACATGATATCCTTACTCAATTCTTATTTTATGTATTTCTTTGCCATTCTCCTCGGAAAATTGGATTTCAAGTCTCGTCAACTTCGTTTGACATGATCAATTGCTTGATTGTCACCTGAAGTTGATCTGACTGAAGGTTGATAGTCGTTGAAAGAATGGCCGAGGAGCTTTGGTTGGAAGTTGAGGCTTGGGACGGTAGGGAGCAGAGAGAGCTGGGGTCTATGGTTTTAATTTGGTCCATGCTGTGTAATTAATTTGACCTACATGGGTGCATTTCAAACGTTTTAAACGTATTGTTAATTGTTTTTTTATTTACTTTGTAGTCTGGTGCGTGGCCCCTAGGTCAGACGTCAGTATCACCATTGTCCATCCCTCAGGAATTAGTTAAATCAGTTCAAATGGTAGGTTATCCTACTTATATATTACAAGGAGGAGCGCGAGAAAGCCTAGGATAGCTCAAGAGTTACACATGTTGTTAATGGAAATATATTTGGCGTATTTTCATTTTTTTAGTTTGAACAATTCTACAACGGAAGATTTAATGGCAGGAAATTAACATGGCTTCAACACTTGTCTACCGGTGAGAGAATGAAACATGCGCTTTTAAACCAAGCTAATATGATTGATTTCCATCACTGCCTGACAGTTTAATGATACATGTATCTGAGTAGCAATTAGAGGAAGAGCTTGAAGGTTTCTATTGGCTGATAAGTGGCAAAAAAGACAGCTACTAAAGACAGCTGAAATTCCAGATTATTTTAGCACAACCCACTCACTGAATGGCCTTTAAACCAAAAACAAAACATTATTTCTGAAACTTCACGAAAACAGGAACATTTATTTCAACTTCAAACAAGAAAAGCTTATATAATTACAGTTAATGCTTGAATAATAATAGTGCATTAAACAGCTGGTCACACAAGAATAACTAAAAAGCCCAACTAGTTGGGTGGCCATCATTTATAAATAATTACGATATCAATATCAGTCACTGAGAAGAAAGCCAATGTAAACACTTGCAACTCGAAGTTCAAGTTTAGTTGTTGCTCTTTCAGGCTAGCTTGAAAGCATAATAATCATTGCCCCTTTCTTCAGAGCGTCTCATTCCAAAGTTAAGAACCAGCTCCCGGTGCCGTTTATCGATTATTGGACCTCCCCATTGTATTCAGTCAGATTGCCCGTTTTCCTCATTGATAGTCGGTCAGAGAAGGCTGGTCAGAGGGTCATGGTAAAGAAGAACTTTATAGCCTGCGAGCAGGCTCTCGTGTTTTGGGCCGGGATACGAGCAGCGAAGCCGCGAGAGAGACACGTCACAACGCGCGTCGTTCGAAAACTCGCGCGCCAAAGCGCGGAAAAGTCCTTTAGCACGAAACTCTATATCGTCATCTACTTTATTGACTGATGAAACAGAATCCTGCATCTCATCAGTTTCACTTAAAAATTACATCATGATAGATTCTATAAATAACATCATCATCATACAGTATAGAATTAAAATTTCCATCCAACGAAATAAATACTTGATTAAAATAAACTACAAAATTACAGCCACTCTCCTTGTTTAACAAAATCAGGGTCGCGAACAGCAGACTTAAAAATGTCGTTTTCCTTAATATTCACTATATCACCGGGTAGTCCATTCCAGTGTAGTGTATTCCATGAAAAGAAATTATTGGCATGCTGGTTACAACTGGAGTGAGGTCTTAGAAACAACATAACAACTCAAACACTAGAGCCTGCTCGCTGGCTAAAAACTTTATGTCGATCGTTTTAGGGAATTAGCAGCAGAGCTGTAGCCATTACCAGGCCAACCGAGGCACTTGCATGTTTTCTTCCTTTTCGGTTTTCGATAGACCAGTCAAGTGGAATTAAAACCAAAAACAACAATCAATAGTGGAGTCCAGATTTTTTGAACCGGTTGTGGGAACGGAACCCGGCTCGACTGTACTTGATAACTCACCACTGCGTTTTTTTTATAGGCGAAGTGAAAGTTAGCTACCTTAAACGGCCGTACTTCGTCACTGTCACAACGTATCAGATGGCCGTCCTACTGCTGTTCAACGAGAAGACAAGTTTACGTTTTTGGTAAGTATTGACATTAGAATCATTTAAGTTACTTTCGCAAAAGTTGCCCTGAAGAAAAGTGTCACGTGTCTGACTCGGCGTTCTATGCTCCTTCTACACTACGCCGAAAAAAATTGAAAACAGAGCTTAATTCCTACGGTTAGGCCTCCCGTCCACACTTATCCGTAACGAAAACGCTCTTCAAACCGGTGGGAATTTGCAAACGCCGGATTTGCGTTTTAGAATGGACGGAAAACAGTTTGAAAACAGAGCTTTTCGAAGACGATGACATCACGAAAATCGTGTGATTTTTCCGGCCGAGTTTTCCTCAAAACACAAATCTAAAATGGAAGGTGATTGTTGCGTTTTCAAATTCCTCCGGAGTAGCCTGGACTCAAAACATTTGATTCGTTTTCAGGGTGAAAACACCGGGGGCCTGGAAAGCCAGCCTCATTCTCAAACCTCTTGCGCCGGAAAAAGTGAAGGCTCTCCGGGGTTCCCGGGAGCAAGATTTTAACGTTCAGTACCAGTCCCCACTCCGTCATCATACCCCTTGAGTATTCGTCTCCTTGGCTGAGTCAAGTTAAAGTAAATAGAGGTAAATTGACCGCCGTGGCGCATTTGCCAAAGCTGACGTATTGAGCGTCGGTTCTTTGTCATTTTGGTCTGACGAGGGCTTACGCTCTGCCTCCAATCGTCAGTTATTTTACCTTTATTTTACCTTTACCCACTTTAAGTTGACAATCAACTGAGTGTTTGACTTGCCCAGTCTACGTAATACATCAGTTACTTCATAAACTGATGTCCTTGCTTTGTTTTCAGTGAAATTGGTGAACAGACTCAGCTTGTGGAGAAAGAGCTAATTAGAACGTTACAATCCCTGGCAGACGTACGGCTCATAACGGTTTCCGAGGTAAGAATAACTGTTATCTTTTTCTTGGAAGTCGGCCAATCGGAAAATAGAGCATATACTCCGAAAGATGTCACGTGACCTTGTTGCCTTGTGACAAGCCGTGCCATCTTTCAGGCTCGAAACAATGCGATAAAAGCGTGATTAGAAACTCATGAGCGAGGGAGAAATGGAGTATGTGAATGAAGATCTTTGGTAACATCGCCAAATCCCATATTCCTCCTCTTCTGCGCTAATCAGAACGTTCCTTGATTGATGCTTTTTAACTAACGAAAGTTTGACGTATGCGTTCATTTTCTGTAATTATTTTTTTCCCTTTAGGACACTGATCCCACGAAATGTACATACTCTGTAAACCCTGACTTCTCTAGCAAAAGGACGAAACTTAAAATCACCGCTGCAGTACAGAGAGAAACTCCTCAGGTAATCATTAAAGAAAGAATGAAAGTAGATTCCGCGTTCTAGTAGCATCCCCCTGAGGAAATAACGACCTACAAACCACTTCCTGCTAAAGAAATCATATTAGCGTCGTACTGTAATCCTTTTTCAGCTGGTCCGCGGGTAAACTTGAATTGTTAATTCTACTTGTTGATTCGGATGTAGGGTGTTTGTGGTGGGGAGCCAACTTGAAGAATGAGTGGAAAAAATGGCGACGGGCTTTGGGCGAGAAAGGGCTTTCAACACCTTTCCTCCCCAGATCCCCCTTGTTCTCGCGCTCATTTCGCTCGCCCCCACAAACCGAGAGCCTGGAACGGGCTAATTTGGAGGAGAATCGAAGAAGGGAAAAACAGCTTCAACGTTCACACGCTCTTGTATTCCAGTATTCTCTGTAAGAGTAAATAACTAGTTGTACTCATCCCACAATAAACACTTCGTATTCACCTGGAAGGAATGCTGGGCGAGGGAGAAGAGCACTAGTTTCTTTAGGTGCATTTCTTCTTTCAGTTGTTTTGTGTGGAAATGAGACAGATGCTTGTCTTCAAAATGAGCAGCACTTCAAACTTTAGTAACTTACCGATCGACTTACTTATCTTTTCAAGTTGCTTCTGAGAATTTGGTAGTTCATCAGAACAAGATTCCAAGTTGATGACGTTCCTTATTCTCATCAGCTCTCTGCTCGCCAGTGTAATTTTATTGTAAGGTGAAATTATTTGTTGATCACTCCTGAAACACCTTGTAGACTCTGTTGGAGATCATTAGCTAAGTGCAAGTGTTCTATTGTTCCTTTTCTTTTTTTGCACAGGACACGGAGCAAACACTTTCATCGGTGGATGATGACAGGAAAATGTATCTCCAGGTAAGACTTTTTAATGAGATCATCAATAATCATAGTTAACTGGGAGATTTGCCTTTGGCCAGCGGGTGATCGCCTTAGGCATGCGTATTTGAAGCATTGCTGTGTAGTTTTGCCCTTGGTGATCTTTCATGGAGTAGTTTTGTAGCTTTTGCTTTTGGTTTGCCTCTCAGTCTGTTTGCTTGTTATGGCAAAGCCATGCCTTGAGGGTCGTAGGGCTCTTGGATGTTTCTTTAACGGTATTTGGGTTTCTGAACAAATTTTCTTTCAGCATACTTGCACCACAAGAGCAACAGTCACTGCGGTTGGAGATGACTCTCATCCGACAAACATGTTTTGTATACATGGCAGCTTAGTGCTCTCAAAAATGTCATAGCACGTGTTTGTTACAGTCTGGGGGTGAGCTTGGATGCCTGTTTGGTAGAATGAGGTTTAAAAAGACAGAACACGCATTGACACTGAATATACAGCTATTATGGCACGGGGCAATAACAATGTTAGAAGAATGACAAGGAAAATTCAATCGAGATCGTGGGCTCAAACTTCCCATTGGGCCTGCACTGAGGCATGTTGTCACGTGACTCTGTCGGAGTTCACGTGATAAATAACTGCAGTCATCAGTCGCTTGCAAAGGTGGTGCGATGGCTCCGACTGAAGCTGAATCTGCAAGACATCTTTTATCCAATTAGTTTTGTTGTTTTTGGAACTTTCTTTTTCGATTAAAGGTGTGATTGATTGTCTTTTAATATTTTTAGGCTGCCATAGTGAGAATTATGAAATCGCGGAAGGTTTTGAAGCACAACTCTCTCATGCAAGAGGTAAAAAGAAGATAATTATTTACATTTATAAAATAATTGAGCCACTACGCGCGCTCTCATTGGTCGATAGGTGTGTTTAGATGAGAGTATGTAAACACGGTTGTGACGTTTTAGATTCGCGCGTATTTTTGAGAATTATTTTGTAAAAGCAATAGAGCACTTTTTCGTATTTATATAGCCTCGTCTAAACACTTGGACGATTGGGAGAATTCTCGAAAGTTATGCAAACCCTCGACTACGTCTCGGGTTTACATAACTGTCTCGAATTCTCCCAACCCTCCTCGTGTTTAGATAAAGCTATACAAACACGGAAAAAGTGCTCTATTGCTTAAATAGAAAAAAAAAGAAACAAAATACAAATATTTCAACTAAATAATGAAGTGTGCGTGATTGTAGTCTCTGTACAGTTTACGCCACTAACGTCTGTCATTTTCATTCTATTAGGTTATAAGCCAATCGAGTGCTCGATTCACTCCCAGTGTAGCGATGATCAAGGTAAGAGACATTCTGAACCAGCCAGTCAATAACGTTTAGAGTATACGCGCTTCTTTCTGAACTCTGCACTATTCTATACATCACGTTGACAATGAATTAAGATTTTAGCCCATCGTTGCACTAGATGATATATTTCCTGATCCTTCGAAGAACTGGTTACACCACAACACCCTGCAGATTTAACAATATTGGAATTGAAAGTCTCTTATATATAGTAATTTGGTATAGTATAGAATCTTATGTTTCCTTCGATTTCGCCGCCCTGTGTGAAACGGCTAGATTGGTAACGAGAAATCCTAAAATGTCATAGGCTCGATTTCCGCCGCGCTCTCGAGTCCAGTCGACGTTCTTCCCCGAGAAGCCTTCGGGGGCAGCGCGGGCTCCTTTCCTGAACAGCGGTTGCTAATCGAGCCTAAAAATACCCCGAATCCAGAAAAAGTCATTTTCCTCACTTCCTTTCTCTTTTAGAAATGCATTGAGGCGTTGATAGATAAACAGTATATAGAAAGACGTGAGGGGAGTAAGGACGAGTACACCTACATGGCATGATGGGATAGCGGCCAGCATACAGCATACAGCATACAAGTCAACAACGCGTCGCTCAAAATGTGTGGGATGTGTACGGAGATGAATTCGGAGATTTTCTCTCTTCCCTCCCCTCCCTACACGCAGAGCTTGCAGCAAGGACACAGATAGAGACTGAGAAGTGAATGTCCCGTATGTTGTGATGAAAACGAGTTAGTCTCCACTATCAATAGCGCGCTACAAGATCCTCGATTTTAAATCACAGATTGCTTTGTTTGCTTTCAACTGGCAGTTCGCTGAAAAAACTCACAGGAGATCTCATATTTGTTGATTCTTTTTAATGTTGACTGTATTTTGGTGGCGGCAGTGGAATTTCCCTCGTGCATTAGCTGGTGATTGAAGGTATTTTCTTTTAAACAAGCTCACACTTTTGCCGCTGCGTGGACTTAACGGGCAAAGAACTCGTAGAACTAATGTTTATTATTTACTTTCTATTTTTGCTAGTTTGGAACATTTTTATATCAATTCGTTTGCAAAGCGCGGCGCTTTTCGTATAAAGAGGTGTTTAGCTCTCGTTCTTTCCAATCTTCTTGAGATATTTGGCAAATGCTCAGTCAATTCGTTAGGGGTACATATGAATTTTAAGCTGACTTATCGCTCATTCTCACTGATAAACTATCTTTGTTAACGATCGGATGTTAATTTTTAACCCCGTAATTGCCAAGAGTGGTTACAAAAGAACTTGTCACGAATGCTGCATTTTGAACATTACAGTTGTCTCCTCAGTGACCTGGCCTTCGAATGGCAGCGAGGTTGGAGGTGAACTTGTTTTGATAAAGACTTCACTGCTTTTGTTGTGTAAATCAAGTTGTTCTATCGCTCACTAGTTTGCATTTTAATGAGAAAAGCAGAGAGGTTTGTATCAACTTCGCTTGCATTCATAGGTCAGGTAACTAAGTACAAATCTGTAAAATGGCGTTTTTCTTAACCTCGTTGTTTGTAATCCGTCTGCATTGTTCCCAGTTTAATCTAGTCCTGTTTGTCAGTTTAGAGTGTATTGTTTTCCATTCGAATGTCGAAAGTAATTTGCATTTTCTTGGATTTTGCATTACCACGCTACACGATTGGCTTTAAAAAACACTCGCGTCACTTTTTCATCCAATCAGAACTGAGTAAACCCAAAACCAATCGTGACTCGCTCGCACGCGTTTTCCCGCGCTTTGTGTCGGCTACATGTTGTTTTGAGTTTTGATTGGTTCACTGGATTGTCTGTGTAATTTGTGATTGGCTGGAGTGATTACTTTGGTTCTCGTTTTACGACACTCAGTTGAAAACAGCTCTACCTCAATAAACTATTGTTGCAAAAAATTTATTTGAATTGAACTTTTAATACGAGACAAAATTGTTACACTTCCCAATACAGCAAGGCAGACGGGTATAAAATGCTAAACTAGGGGACACCTTGGTGTTTCAAAAAGTTCTCAGAACTAAAATTTAAAGAAACGTAAAGCAACCAGTACAGGGAAATGAATAGTTTTGAGCGTGTAAGTGGCGAGGTTCATTTTGCAACATGTTTGCCACTGCTGTTACATCATATTGTTCACCGAGCGAGACGCCAAAAATACATTTTTGAAGAAAAAAGTTGCGGTTTTTTCTCTCGCTTCTCTTTCGACGGTAGGTCAGGAACGGAATCTATGAAAGGAAAAAAAAGGTCTGATTGAAACGTTTCGTGTCGCCGTGTTGAATATTCCATAACTGACCCGGCAACTTTGGGTTTTGCCATTAGCTCTGGTAATAATGCTGACAGAATTATTGCGGTGAAAGTCAATTGCTAAAGTCCGGTAGCGGCGTTTTGCCGCCAGCACGCCCCTGACCTCCGGTGGAACCACGCGGAAACTTTTGATGAATAAAACTGTCTGAAGGTCTAATAGCTTGAACAAAACGACAGGTTTATTACTTTCTGACAATTATTCCCAAAGTCTAACTATGAAATCTCATTACTGAACGTCCTAACTTTCATTCGAAGTCAGTTCTGAGAATTTTAATGCACATCGTTTAGTTGATGATTTTGTTTATTCTCCTCGCCTGTCTGCTTGTTATTGTACATTGATATCATAAGAGAATTCGGTTTTTGATCACTCTTGGCAATTACTGGAAGTGGGCTCGGGAAGGAAATAAAAAAGCCTACTTCTCAATAACTTTTTCTCCATCTTTTTTCGCTACGTAGGGCAGTCCCATGAAGGCCAACTGAAACCCTTGACAATTTTCAAGGGAAAATGAAGGTTAAAAGAGTGAATCCCTCATATCCCAAGGTAATCCCACTCGAGTCATTTTTCGATATGGTATCCAGTCCTCACGCGGATAATCTTGCAACGCGCGTTGCGTGGATGATTTTGTGAAGGGTGTTAACTCCCAACCTCGACACCAGGCTCTCTCCTTTGCCTCCCTTGTCATTGAGGCATAGGAAAGACAGCCTGGGGTCGAGGTTGGGACTTGACACCCTTCAAGAAATCATCCACGCAACACGCGTGGTAAGATTATCTGCGTGCGGACTGGATACCATATCTAGACCCTCCTAGGAGTTGACCAAAAAATAACCTGACCTAGATTCGAATGCCTTTAATAAGGCCTGTATGGAGGATTAACTCTCACCCTTCATGCTATTGCAATTTTAAAAATATGAAACCTGGACTGTATTGCTAATAAATTTAAGATGGTTGATGTTGGACATCAATATTCCAGTTCTGTGGAAATTTTAATAAATGCTGAGTTATGGTCGACTGGTTTCCTCGTCCTGTTCTTTTCTCTCTTTTTTTCTCTCCTCCTCTTCTTCCTCCTCCTTCGAGGGAAGGGAGAGCTTGAGCGAAGAAATGAGTTGGAAGAAAATCGTTTCCACCAAGGGGAATGGTAATCGACTTGGGAAGAAGAGAAACTTACACTCTGAACGTCACCAACTGAAGTCGCTATGATTTTTGCTCCAATGTGAGCGAAACACTCTGAGGTTGGTCTGCATGGTGGTGCTGGAATCTCATTAAACAGTTAAATTTTCTCAACGATCAATTTTCTCAAATTTCAGCTGTTAGTAAATTTTTGCATATTTCGGATCTCGGCTTTCAGTCGTAAAATGCTTCCGTTTTCAGCTGACAGTTAAACTTTGGATCAATTCTCAACTCACCTCAACCAGACTCCTCTGAGCAAGAAAATTAAAATTCTTTATTAATGACAGATTCACTGAAATTCGCAGCCTTAGCTGAAACACGTTTCCCCACAAGGTGGTAAGAATTTGCCTGCGACATCTGTTGTCGATCAAAGTCTATTCTCGGAGTTCCTAGCCCTTATCAAAACTTCTACCGAGCGACAGGGAAATAAATGACCTCCACGAAATGATAAGATGTTCTTCTCATTCAAAAGAACCTCAAACTCTTTTGAAATTCAAATTACAATGGCGTTTATTAGGGAATTCAGAGTATTTTGCGAGAGGCATCTGTCATAGATGAATTTTCTATTCTTGGGGTACAGCTTTTGCCCTTCAGACTGGTATTGCGACCTTAGAATGTAAACCGAAATTAAGACCGACCACAGAGCAATAAAAACGGACAAATCAATCTCCTTGAACTAATTAGACATGACATCTTTTCGTGATTTTCTCTTGAATAATGGCAGAAACAGCGCGAAAATGTTACGATTTTCAGTGTAAAGTTTATAGGTTAAGAAAATCCTACCTGACTACAAATTAGGGAAAAAATATCATACACAAACACGCGCACTAATGAAAGATATGCTAGTTGATATCTATTGCTCATTTAATTGTGTTTAGTAATTCATGATGGCCTTGCCTCCTAAGGCGCACGCTAAACTCCGTTTGGCCCGATATTTGTCGAAAGAGAAGAAAATAGATAATCAACCAAGAACAGACACAAACAAAACTGTTTGTTGTATGTAGAACCCGCACCTCAGCATCGAAACATAAACAAACGGGTTTGTATTTAAAAGGTTTACTCGTCAATCAAGATTAGTTGAATGGGTTCTATTCAAAGGTGTTTTCCTATTGGCTACAAATCACGTGCACGAAGCTATAACCAAAGGCTGGATTAATTAGACAGGCACACTAACTGCGACACCTGGAGGGATATAAAGTCACAAGAGATATCTGCTCACCAAGTCTTGCGTGTTAACGAGCCTCATCAAGAAGCACACCTCGAAACTCACAGACAGAGGTTCCTGGAAGGAACAGAAAACACTTTTGACAAGGATTTGTGGAACAAACATCAACATGGACAGAAGACGCAAAATTTCTAACCATAAACCTCTAAGGTTTGTTCTTCTTAAACAATAGCTTAAGTGTTGGGAAATAATTGAATGTTTACAACTCGGTACAAGACAACATTTCTTTTGGTTCGACTCGACGTACTTCTTCCCGAAATGTTTTGATTTTGATAATGTGGCTGTCTCGAGCACTAATCGCATTTAAGCAACAGATAGTTTGTTCATTCTGTGGAATCCCTTCGATCAGATAATACGTGGACAGTCATTTCAGAATTGCTGCATTCCAATAGTTTCGCTTCTAATTATCTTTCTCTTGACTGAAGACAAATTGCTGGAACATAGTTTTCAAGCCTGCCTGAAGGTAGAATTTCGGTGGCTTTCAAAGTATACTATACCACAAAGGTCAAGTGTCTATGGCTCGGTTTCAAGTTAATGGTAGCGGTTCGGCTTCTCACAAGAAGTCAAAATATTTTTTTAACAGATCACTAAGGAAATTATTTAAACTAAATGTGTTACATTAGTATTTTGGTGATGAACTTTTGGGGAAAGGAAGTATCGATTTCTTCTCAGCAGAGATCAAATTGAAAACTGTCCAACTTTAATTAGATCCGAAATTTCCAACAAAATTAAGCGTCCCATAAATCAGATTTTGTAAGTAAACCGAAAACTGGCAACAATACGTGACAAGTACCTACGGGTTAACTTATTCGTGTCTTCTCGACTACTTCTTTCAATTAACAATCGTAGCCCAAAATAGAATAAACAGTTGTTCTCAATACAATTGTTTATTGACTTTTTGTCCTTGACTGAGTTATACGACTAATAAATAAGTTTTTGGTACTTGTTAACATATAATTGATAGACCCGCCATATTTTTCTTAAGTTACCAACAAAGTCTCTGTGGTTCTATCGTAGTCCTTACTCATTTTTGCCGTCAAAACTCCTTTAAAAAGGAAAAAAAGGGTTTCAAGATCCATTCATTATAGACAAACTTAAAAGTTCAAGAGATCGAACCGGGGGTTCACCTAATATACGTGTAGTTGAGTATAAAATATGCGCGTACCATATCACACTGTGTCACGAGTCTTCAAATGCCATATAAATCGATGTTTGATTGGGCTATGTATGGATTCTTTGAGCTGTGAATGCAATATCACTAAAAAGCCTTAATGTGGTGACGTATTCAAATGTCTCTTTTCATGAATCCGCTCCAAACCTAAATGTATCTTTTACCGTCAACATAGATTAGTTTTCGGCAAGACAATTGAGACTGAATTTCATGTTGGCCTAGAGACGCATGTCTCGACAGATATAATTGCGAGAAAAAGAGTGATTAGCGAAAGCGTTGTTTTGCAAATTTTGGAGTGATAAGACATCTATTTCTTTTGGAAATATTAGCTCTGATTTGCCGAAAGTTCGCGAGGGTTTTGGCTTTAAGGTACCAAATCCAAAACACGCAAATCAAAGAAAGCTTTAATTCGTGTACATAAAATCTTCAGAATCTTATTGTTTTAAAAACTCAAAGGTACTGCTGAATTCAATTAACAATTTATAGCCAAGAATGTCTTGGGATTTAATTAATAATCTTCGCGCGACAAAAATTAGCATTTGAAAAGATAAATAAGTTCGATAAGTAAACCTTCACTAACGAGATCTTTATTAGGCACTGTAGAATGGCTCGAGAGACAATTGTGTTAAACATAACAAGTGCGTTCTTAATTCGACAAACTTCTTCAAGGCACAAAACGTGAGTATAGCAGTGAGCTAAGCGGAATTAATTTAAATGTTCGTGGGTGCTATTGAGTCTAGCGGCTTAAAGTCCTTAAAGAAAAAAGTTTTTTACGTTAAGTTAATGAGATGGTTTGCTGACGAGCTCTTTGTTCGTGAATTAAAGTAGCTAGACAAGGTAATCTTTTTATCTGAGGTAAAACCTCGCTGGCTATTTTTTTTTAATTATATTTTTTTTACTATTAAATCCTCAATGTACAGCACACATGTCTTTAACCTTTCCTCTCGACCCTTCAAAACAAAACAAAATTTGAAACTTTTCTGATCACCGGCGAAAAGCAGAAATTCGACAGACAACTTGTTTCCCGATCGTAATTGCTAAAAATAATGGTCGATGTTGGAACTCGGTTTTCTCAATTGAAGTTGCAATGTGAAAAGTTCAGCAAATGTTAAAACTCCGCTACTGTCATTGCAAAATGGGAGAACAGGAAAACATTACTTCAATTGAAGTTGCCAATATTAAAACAGGAACTTTCTGGGTCATATCCGACCAGAAATGTCTAAGTAATGCTTTGTTATTGAACCAAGCCAATAATTGCGGTTTTGTGTTTTGTTTGTCTGATGTATCTTCTCCGTGAATCAACTGTTTTATAATTAAGGTTTGAAAGCAAACTAGCTAAGTATTCTAAACAAATGTAACCTTCTTGTCAATTATCCTGAAGCTTAACTTTCTTCAGAAATTTTCAAAGAAGAGAAAAATGACTTGACCAAGGTTCAGTGTCATCTTTGTGCCTAATCAACGTTACCACCTCCTAGCTGCCTTTGTTTATTGTTTTCCCTTAGCTTTAGAAAAAAAACCTGTATTGTTTGAATAATGCCCTTTAATTTTGAACCTTTTCTCCAATCCTAGGGGTCTATTTTGTGAACAAAAGTTGAAGAAAAGAACGAAATTAAAATTCCTGAATCCCGCTGATCTTAAATTGATGACAATGTTTTTATAAGGGTTCAAATATGTTGTGCGACCTCTGTGATAGCAAACAACCAATGTTACTGGTTGTAGAATAATTAAAATGATGCAATATGGTAAAACTTTGAAGCCGGAGTGTTCTCATGATCAAAGCACTAGGGCTGGATGAAATTTTAAGATACAACTCGAAGTAGTTCCCCGCCATTTTGGTTAGGAGCGAGACCGTAATTCATCTGGAATTTCTTCGGCCACTGGTTCCAAGAACCACCAAGGTCGAACCTGACGAACCAGGAGTTGAGAAAGATAGCAAAATAATCGTTTTCAACTTTAAGACGAAATCCGATAGGAAATCGAGCAATTTGAACTTTTAGTGGACGAAAACTTTGTACCAGAATAATTGCTGCGCAGCGAGCGTAGCGAGCGAGCACTGAGCAACATAATCAGGATTTAAGAAGAATATATAGAACGGGATTCATCACTTTTTACCAGAATGCACTGCATTTAACCAGAGTGCAATGCGCAACTTCTTACCAGAGTGCATTGCGTCACGAACAGCACGAGGATGTCACACCTTCGACTCGTCGTTCTATTTCGCGTAGATTCCAGTGAGAAAGGTTAGTGGGTTGTTTTACTCTGATTTACCTATGAAACGATGTGAAGGAGATTGTGCTCAGTTGACTTTCACAACTCTTGCTTTTGTTCTTAATGCATTATGTGGAAGTTTGTAAATCTGGATGATTAATTGTGATATCTTAATTTTAACGTAGTATGTCATTTCTTAGCAGTCTCGCCTCCTTTGTCGAATTCGTAAATGAAGAGAAATCGTCGCTACTAAAGCTTGAAGAATAATTTAAAAAAACGAGAACCGTACAACGCGCTAATTTCAAACATGCTGCGATCTATTCCTTTTCATCCAAACATGAATTTAAGCTAAAGCGTTAGCAATTCACACATCGCGATGGACGCGTCCTCTGCACAGTCTATCAACATTCTAGAGACCTTTAATGCATACCAGTACAGAATTTACAAATTAGATTTCTTCTCCTACAATTTCCATATCCATCGATTTTCGCGATCTGATAAAGGGGAGGCTGATGTGAATCGTTTTATGTCTAAACATAGTTCAGATCACCATGTGCTTTTCTGTCAAGATCCGTTTTCACACCTCGCCATCGATCCGTCATCATGCATGAAGTTGATGCATTACAAGGACAGATTTTAAGTTACACAGCACAATTTGACACTACTTTGAGAAATAAAGGTTACTGTAAGTGTTGGAACGCGCAAAAAATATGTCACAGAGAAATTGTGCAAACACAGGTAAAATTTCATCATCAGCTTTATTTCGCCAGTACTTTCAAGTGTTTCATATCAATTCGACATTTGGTGGTGTTAGAAATGATTTCTTTGACAAAAATATTTAAAACAGTCGCATAGAAGTTTGCAATACAATGCTAATAAAGTTGGTACTGAGTTTTTGTCGACTAGTTACTCGAACTTCTGGTGGATTTCCCGTCAATTGTTTTTAAAAACTTCAGCACTCTAAAAGATTTTAAGCTGGGATCGATTTAATAAAACTTTTTCACTTGTAATCTACAAGTCGTATGTCGCTTGTAAGCATTGAGTACGACTTGACTGACAAGACTGTTGACGCCTTCATCTACATATTAAAATTTTAAATGCCCGCAGAAGAAAAGATATTAAAATTTGCATCTTTAAAAGTACACGTGCATTCAAGCAGATTTTACAATTGCAAGGCTACAATTGTAATTTACACTTGTATCCTGACTCGCGAAATACGTGTAAATTCCAGTGTAGAAAATACTTTTATTAAATCCTTCACGGTATTTATAAGCCGGACTTAACACGTGTAATTTACACGTGTAAAAATTCTTTATTAAATTGACCCCTGCATGCTTTCCTTTTACAAATTGTGATTTTCTCGGTAGAAGGGACTGAAAGAGCAGAATTGTTTTGTAAAGAAATTGTATAAACTAAGCAAATTCCCAAATGAGGATTGCATAGAAAATCAGGTAAAAAGTAAAACAGTTTACTAACTCCAGATTCGGCATGAAAAGTTTGAAATAGGCCTTATCACGGTTTCCGACGCCATTTTGACGGGTAGGCAAAGCGGTCAGAAATTACAGTGTTTGTATGGGAATCCGATGGCAAAGAACTTTTTCCAAAATCGAATTTTACACAAATTGTGAATCGCAATGTTAAAATATCAGGTGGAAGATAGTATTCACCAAGTTTGAAGGATGTAACTTAACTAGAAGATGCTCAGTTAATTTTTATAATTTAGCATACATTTGTCTGTAATTTTTTTTTCGGCGCCGCCGCGTCTTCCCAGCCAAATTTACAGACAAATGTATGGAAAATTATAAAAATTGACTGAGCGTCTTCTAGTTAAACTACAACCTTCAAACTTGGTGAATACAATCTTCCACCTGACATTTTAACATTGCGATTCACAATTTGTGTAAAATTCGATTTTGGAAAAAGTTCTTTGCCATCGGATTCCCATACAAACACTGTAATTTCTGACCGCTTTGCCTACCCGTCAAAATGGCGTCGGAAACCGTGATAAGGCCTATTTATAAATTTTAAAACCGCACTTGAATGACAACACTCTATTTCATTATTAACCTTTCATTTTTCTAATTTTATAAAGTTAAACCAGGTCACAGACCGAACTAAAAATGATATTCCTTTGAAAGACACCGACTGACTTCAAGAATTTTTCCACATTACTGAGTATGCAACGGCCGTCGATAAAACCCGGAACATGGAACATCCCGGAACATGCCGGAACATTCCGGAACATCCCGGAACATCGAATAATTATAATAATTATGAGAAATATATGTAAAATTAGTTTTTTTTAATTAAATATAACAAAATTAAGCAGGTATCAGATCAGAATACATATATAAAGAAAAGAAAACACACACACAAAGAAAAAAAAAACGAAGAAAACTGAAAAAAACTTCAATGCGTGAAGGCTGGCAACTAACTTACCGGAAGTAGACTAAATCCATTCCTTACAGTCACCGCTTCGCTATCAGTTTAATCACGTGACTGTCCCTTATTCGCAGATTTCGTTCTTCATTGAAAACCAAGACGGTGGCCTTCGAACGCTTCAACCAGACCGAAAAATATGGTAGCCTATGGTATACGATGTTCATGTCTTAATTTAATTCATTACGTCAATTCAAAGATATGTGTATACACGAGTTCTCATGAAGAAATGGTTCTTCCCATGTGGGCCCATGAGATAGAAATAAAAACTATTTAACATTGCGTTTCTTGTCTAAAATAGATCGGACTACTCGAGCTCTGATGATTGATTTTGTTATGTCTATAATGACTAATTGCTTGTTACTCGAGCTTCCGGAAAGGTGTAAGCCTCGCCACGCGTTCCTCGTGGAGAGGAACGGGTGACAAGCCTGACATCGTCTGCGCTGCGTGGGAGGCTGAATTGGTGGGTCATAGTGCCAGTAGCCTCCCAAGCAGACGCTGTTATGGGCTCGTCACGCGTTCCTTCCTCACGTGGGAAAGGAACGCGTGACGAGCCTCTGAGAGCGTCTGCGTGGGAGGCTATAGTGCCAGGCGTTCCTAGCGAAGAGCGCGAAAACTGGGGATAGCCTTTTGCAACACGAAGTAACAAAACTACAATATTAATGGCTACTGGTGTGACTTGACAATAAGTTCAGACGAACACCTCAGACTTTGAAGAAATGAGAGATCTTCGTCAAGGGAATTTCGAAGGTAAGGTAAACAACGTGGAATTGGATAAGGAAAATGCTCAAGGAAGCAACATGAATACTATTGAATCGTCTAGGTTTATAACACCATAAATAAAATTTAGGTCTGTCACAAAGACCCTGTTCGATGTAGAGCAAAGGAAACTATTATTATCTCCTCAATTCAGTTAAAAAAACCTAATTTTACATATATTTCTCATAATTATTATAATTATTCGATGTTCCGGGATGTTCCGGAATGTTCCGGCATGTTCCGGGATGTTCCATGTTCCTGGTTTTATCGACGGCCATTTTGTGGCAAGAAGCTACTTTAATTAATTAAGTTATGATATTGAGATTTTTTTTAACCCCGAGGCATAGTTCTTTGAACTATCTCGGTCAGTCGATTTTGCTGAAGGAATTATAAATTATTCCTTACAAGTATCAATTACCTAACCTCCTGTGCCAGGAAGTTATCAACGATGGTGGTTTTTTTTTTAATCTGAATAGTCTCAGTGACTAGCTGGGAAGGCGAAATAATGGCAAGGCTTGTCAAACGTGCACCAAATAATTTCCCGTGATTGAAGTCAAGTTAATTTCGAAATTCACGTCTAAGCTGCCGATATCCTACCTTGCTATAATTAATTACCCACAGGATGTACTCAACATCTTGCGCTTACTTAAAAATAATGAAACAAACGTCTTTCTAACCAATTAGTGCGTGGATTGTAGGATGGGTCAAATTCGTAGTGCTTGCCAATTTTTTCCTTGACGGAGTTTTTATTGAGTGAAATAGTTCGCTACGACGAGAATTTTGGTAGTCGGTTTACAGCTTATCGACTAAAGCAGTAGGGTCGGAAACGGAAAACTTTTTGTGTCTAAAGAAGGAATTATTTAAAAAAAAACAGTTGACTGCGTCGGCGAGCAAGTGAAAACACTTGGAAATTTATCAACTTGAAGTTGAGAAAGGTACATTAACCGCCGTATAGAGGGTTGCGAAGCTGACGCCTGGCGCGTTAGTTCTCATTGGCGCTCGAAACGTCAGCCTTACTAACTCGTTACGGCGGGTTAATCATAGCTAAGACCCCATTCACACCAACTTTACTAGTTTAACTAAATGAGGTTTAGGTTTTTTCCAATGTGTGTGTGTGCATAGTATGAGCAACTGATTTTTAACCTTGTTTAGCCAGTTAAAACGGTCACCTTTGAACATGCTTAGCATGTTGGCTTGAACGGAGTCTAAGTCGTTTTGGGCGGATCATACAGCGCGCGGTTCCTACTCCACGATCACGAGCAAAATAGTTCCAATTCCAATCAATAAGCCATTCACTTGTGTGATACGAAGCCACGCGACACTTGAATGTAATCTTGTTCGTTGACGCATGCGTACAGCGATTTGTGCGCGGGCGTTTCTTTAAGTGATACGTTAATACAATCTTTAGATAATTCCTTTTTTTCTTACAGTTTAAACACCGCATTTACTCAAAAAAAAAAACACCCTGAAAGTAACACCCAGCTTAATAGCTCAACATCACATCTATTATTAGCGATTCAGATTAAAAAAAAATTGGAAACTCCTTATGAACAGATACATGTTGACGTATTATATAATACATTCCTGACAATGGCTTATTATCATTCCTGACAATGGTTTAATGATTATACCACGGGAAGCAGAACTTGAAAAACTCAGCCGACTAGTTTAACTCGGATTAGTTTTTAATGAAATTTTACAAAACCTCTTATGGTATAGTCAAATGAATTAAGCAATGTTTCCTGTTTAATTCGTTAGAGTTTAAAACCTACTATTTTTCACGGAATTGAAGCTCTAAGTGAAAGCCCTTTTGCGGCGCTTTGCTTTAAAATCAGGAAGCTTTCGTCCACAGAGCGCGGTCAAAGGCAGATTCTGGAAAGCTCTGGAAAGCTCTGTTTTGAAGGGCAGATAGCAGTAACGGATTAGCATCGTGTGCTTTGTTGGAATTGTTGACTCTTTATTTACCAGTTCATGGGTCCTTACGGCTTATTAAGTAAGTACGCAGCTATTTTAAGATTCTAATGAAGGATTTATGTTGTCTTGTTACGCGAAGATTGGCTTTTAATTAGTTCAATTGCTGTAGTTATTATCATACTTATTCAGCGAGTTTGATTACCAGAAATTAGGCGCTGGTCAAATTTGGTTATTTAAGGTTTTCGATAATGGCCGTAACACATGGGTGACAAGAGCTACGAGGCTATTTCGGGACGCAATAAAAAGAAAATCGATTGTTGTTGTTGCTCGCGCATGTTTGCTCAGCGCCATTGCTCGTTTCCGTGAGTAGAATGAACATGTGTCGATTTCATGACATGCCAGCTTGTCACAAGTGCTAAGCAATTCTATTTCTGTCTTAAGTTTCCTTTGTGTGTTCGCTTTCTTTGTGTTGACACAGTTAATGCACAGCAAAGAGTGCTGTACGACTGGGATGACGTCAACTGTGATGAACACAAATATCCATGCGCACTGCTTGAACGGTGCTTTAATTACAAGAGCTAGAAATTTGGCGGAAGGAAAACCCAGAAAGTTGACATGCCTTAATACCAGCTTAGGATATCACTCAGAAAAATTCCGTAGTCCAACAAAGCGGATTTGTCGAAACGTTCAATTCCAGCAAGGTGCAACATTGGAGGTATGTCGCTCGCGCGCACGATCTGTGCGTGGAACAGAAGGGGTTTTTTAGCTGTTAGGTAGTGTTTACTTTTCTTATGCATTCCTTTGGAACTAAACCAAACTCCAGGGACACGAGCTCATGTAAACGCCAACGATATCTAACTTAAGAACAGCCATGTTTTCTTTAGTATAAGGAATATTACAGGTCTGCCGTTTCGAGGTTCCTTAAGTTCCCTGAGAGTAACAATCTTGAAACGTGTGTCCTTCACTGTGGCCTCGGATGGGAATGTTTTTATTTGCATACTTCAGTCCAAGTAAACTGTATTTATCCCGTGACATTCGTTAAGTTTTGTTCGCCTCCATCGATTTCAGACACGAAAAGTCAAAATGGTTCAGGAGTTTTTGTTAAATACTTCTAATGAAAGCACCAAAACGGCCCAACCCGATCTCACTTTCAACTGAACTCGTTTAGCATCACGAATGATCGTGATAATCCTTGTAGTACACTTAGAGTTTCGGTTATAAACGTCTGCCTACAGCGTTTAAGTGCTTAGATAATTCCGTCCCCTTTTCTAAGAGGTCCCGTCTACCAGTGTAGTGAAAAAAAAAAATGAAAATGCAACTTTGGCGCGAGTTGTGTGGCCACAGAACGGCAAGTACTTATTGTCACAGTTGGCAAGCAGATTGCAAGAACTTTGAATATTATGGTGTATAGTACCGAGACCGTTGTTTTGCATAACTGCACTGAGGTGTTTATTGCGGCATTAAACAAACCGAAACGGTTTTCTTGCATAAATCCTTATCATTTTAACTCATTCGAGGTTATTTCTGTGGTGGAGGACAGGAAATTCGTCCGGGAGTGAGTTGAGACGAGTAAAATTGAACCGATAGTTCTCAGTGAAATGCATCAAGACTCAACTTATAAGAAACAAAATACGTCATTAGCCATTTGGGCAACGTTTTATATTCAACACTTGTGTTTATAAAATAACGCTCTTCAATATCGTCTCGCGCCATAAAACACGCATGAAATATACATGGCCAATATACTGATGTCTTCACTTCACGGTTGGTCAATGATCTTAGTGTTACCTACTCTTCTAATAATAAACAGCAATCGAATGAAAATAAATCTTTCAACAAGTCTACATCGCGAGAATTATCGCGAGCAAATCTTGATGTGATCAAGAGAAGTAATGGTCTAGAAATCTAGATGGACCAAAACAAACATCTTTACAGAAATTGCTCATTATGGATATTGTGTCTGTAGCAGACCGAGACATTTCCGCGTTTATAGTTCACCGATACGGAACTTATTTAATGGCCGGGAGATATCGTAAATCTGATGTAGTAGAGATATTACTAGTTAGCCCATCGGTTTGTGTTAACACAGTTCTCCACTGCTCATTTCTACATTTATATCAATAGCAATCGCTCTGCTTTTCCATTTTTTGTGAGTTTGGATTAAGACGAGCCTTTGATCCAGTCCTTAATTCCCATGACTCACTTTCTTGAATTCATTATAGAAATCAGTATAGAGAAGTTACGAATTTATCAGTATCAATAAAACTCGCCCTGTTACGCATTAACGATCAAGTGAACGTACGATTGCCTCTGTACGAAACAAGAGATCACTCAGTTTACAAATTAGCTGTTTTAATTAAATTCTTGAAAGCCCAATTCAAGAAAGCCACGATAACACAGATTATTTACTCGCAAACTTGAAACAAGCCGTGTTAAAGGTGCCATCGCAGTCTTTACAACTTTAATTTGGAAACTTGCCTATCTCAATAAATATTGTTTTAAGAACATATTCGATAGCATTGGCATCGGCAGTTAACAGCCTTCAGAAAACGATGTTTTCAATAAAAGCACAGTTATTTCATAAGTAGATAAGCCGACAATCTTTAAATGTGAATTCCTGAAAACAATTTCGACATCTCAACAATATTTGGTTTCATACGTGATTTTGTGCCAAATGAAATTCTCCCCTGATGTTCAAAACTTTAGTTTTAGCATTTCTGAAAGCGAGCTTGTGTTATAGATGCACCAAAACTGCCGCCCCTAGAAACACTGGATGTTGGATAATTCTGTACACAAAGTATTTCAGAATTCAATTTTTAGGTGTATATGGTCTGTCTTAAGAACATAGATGAGTTCAGTGTTGACGCTAGGGTATGTTACGAGTGCCGCGGTTTTTGCCGCAGGCGTGAAGAAGAATGCGTGAAAATAATTTTATCGAATATTGACGATTTATTATTCGAATGTTTTATTTTCCTGGTATATTTTAGAATCGTCTTCATTGTTTTTCGTTCAAACTTCGTCAGTTTTCGCTGTCACGTGTCACTCGCGTCCCGCATATTTGTGTTCACTTACTTACCGGGTTATTACATTACATACATTATTATATGGCTGAGTCACAAGGACTGGGAACTACAAATTCACGAATTTGATTGACTGAAATCGATATTGAAAGCGGTCTACATTTTCCCATCTAGAGCAACAGCTAGACCGGTAGTGTTCTGTAGTGAAAAAGTTACAAACTAACAAACTAAATCATTGACTATTTTCATCTAAAAATATTTATTTATGGCAATGAGAAAAGAAAGTAAAGAAGATGAGCAAACTTTGGCAGAATTAAATTCAGCTCACCGCCATTCGCAAGCAAAATGTCAGTTAGTACAAACCAGTTACATTAAATGAATTAAATTGTTTTTGTTTGCACCATATAATGAACATCTTTTTAACCGAGCTTAGTCGGTCTGTATGGGAGAATCTTGATCTCGGTCGTGTGTACAGACTTCACTGCGTTCGGTCTGTACTCAAGACCTCGGTCAAGATTTTCCCATACAGACCTCCTGTTCATTAGTCGACTTGTCAACGAGGTTGATTTCAGAGACCATAAGCAGTCAATATGGTTGATATCTTCCTAAAGGTTTGAAAGTACTGATTGCTTATTAAACATAAATGGCAATCTCAAAACTAGCGTACAAAATGCACAATACCTAATTTGAAGACACATGAAGTGGATCGAGTCATCATAAAAACAAGAGATGACACAGTGGTTTCTCAGGCTCAAGCCCAGTCTCTACTGGCTATCGACGTCTCAGCTAGGGTGGCCTTAAGTGAAAGCGGATGACAGAAGGACGAGCTTCAAGGCGGAATACAATAATCCGTATCAATCCTAGTTGTTCATGCTACTGAAGTCGGAGTACACTCTACAAGTGTGTGCCCCTTAATTTGGACCGAGCTTTCACGGATTCAAAAGAGTATAGGATTCCATGTTGACTGAATAATTGAGATCATTCAAATCTTACTAAAGCTGCAAAGTGTTGTAACCAGGTTTTGTCGCTTGTTGAAAAGTAATATTTCTGAAGAAAATCAGCCGATGAAAATTCCTGCCAGGATTCTAATCGTTATGCGAATGCCTTCACGTACCAGCAAATATATGGAAAGAATGTTTTCGGAGTATTTTTGAAATTAAAACAGAAGAAGCGGCATACGTTGGCAATTAATTTCTTATGTGGCAAAAGTGACGATAGAGATTGACATTCGGGAACTAAGGACCTCTTACTTAAGACCCTTGACATCAAAAGAGTCGATTAATTTTTGTCATCTCCATTGAGGAGTGGTGTTTCACTAATTCGTTTCAGTCGAGTTTCCCAAAACTGAACAGTACAGGTCCGTGTGTTAAAAAAGAGGGATTAAGATTTGATATCGCTGCCTTTGTTGAATGAATCAGATGGGCTGGGGGGGGGGGGGGGGAGAATTTGGAAATACCAGCCATTTCTTAACTGTACGTGATCGAATGTTTCCACAAATGCCAACATGTAGTTCTGAAAGTAGATTGTTTGTGAAAAAATGTGCTAATCTTATTTAATTCATACTCTAAATAAATCTCTTAGAGTTTTTTTCCCGTTAAGTAGCTCTAATTATTAAACTGCGTTCTTAATCCAAATGTTTCTCGGTGAGGGGTATGTTTTTGTTGCCGGAAGTTTTGTCGAGTTTCAAGAAGTGTTTATATTAGTTTTCTTCTTCCCTAAAGTTAAGGACCACTTTACAACAGTTGAAACGTTTTAATTCCCTTCTCGTTGATAAGTTTCTTTGTTCTCATTACCTGTCTTCGGTAACTGTGTAATGATGTTGTTACGAGAGCATAGTTATTGAACGTCGTTGCTTAAAAAGTGAAACTTAAGATAACTTTGTTTTCGTGCATTAAAAAAATTCGAAGTATCGGATAACCCCTTTGAACTTATTGAACGCGTCGAGTGACGAAGAACAGAGCCCGAAAAAAACAGCGAAATGAAGAGAAAATAGATGTGTAAATTATCTTGCGACAAATTCAACTTTTTCTTGAACCAATTGAACAAAGTTCTTGCTAATTTTCTCTCTCGTTTCTTTCTTTATATTCAACAGCGTGTACAACATGGAGAGGAAAAGAAAAAACCGGACAGGTATAATAATTTTTGTGTACATATCTAGTACGTGAGATTATCACGGAAAAACATGGTTATCGTGATACGGGTCTGATACGACGTGATAATCTCTGATTAGGGGGACAAGGGTCGAATTTTTACTGGCACATGAAACGCTTCCGGAGTTATTTCGCGCCGATATGGTAAAGTATCTCCAGTGTATGGGGCATAGCATCGGTCGCTTTGAGGTTGTTTGGTGAAACATGGCGATGGAATCTCCCATAGTGACCGCGCTTAGCTCTTGTAGGATGAAATATTGTACTTCATCGAGGAAGGAGTATTTCTTGACGTATGAAAGATTGAGAATTAGTGAGCCATCTTTTTACATTTCGTGCACAGTGGCAGATATGAATGCCATCAACATCGTGATCAAAACAACGGAAGAAAAACCAGAGGAAGACGAAGAAGAAGAGGAGGAAGAATTCGTGAAGTATGGAACTGTGGATGAGTTTTATGACCTGGAAAAAGAAATCGGCAAGTGAGTGTCTTATTCCGGGCTTATTTCTTTGTTATTTTAGCGTTGCAATGAATTCCAACCTTCAAAAATGGCGGTTATTTTCCTAAAAAAAAACCAGCAATTTATCGTAAGTTAAGTTAGTATACCCTAAAATACCACAGAAAAAAATGAAGCGACTCAAAATGGCCGTCATAACAAGCCCTCTTTATTGAAACAAAAACATCTGACTGGGTAATAATTTCCCCTGGTTATTTAACCTTAGGGCTAAAAAATAGCTAAGATCATGTTTACAATTAGCGAAGTGTCTTCCCGCAGGTCTTGGTATGTTACCGGCTTTGTGTCAAATTTTCAACAGAGCTATTTATTATTTATTTATTTATGTAATCTTTATTTAAAACACGGTTTTTAAAAATTCGTCAGCTTAAAACGAAACGAAACGTATTAAAGCCGGAACAGTTAGAAGTTTGCTTCATGTTTCATCGTTCTTCACTTATCTATCTATCTATATATACAATACCTAATGTTTACAATAACGGAAATAATTAAAAAGAAAAAAGCTGCTTTCCACGAATGCCGTGCCTTAGACATTTCATTTGCGTAGGCGGTTAAATTGCCTCATGGACTCTGCTTCCCTTAAGTCGCAAGGAAGACTGTTCCAAAGAATGGCGCCACTACAGCTAAAGCTATTTTTATAATAGTTTGTGCGCGGCAATGGAACATTTATTTTATTCTCAATCCCTCAGCTTATATGCGGTTTCACGCCTCTCGAATTTAGAACTTAGATAATTTGGAGCCAACCCGTGCAGGGACTGGCAGACCATCGTAGCTCTTTGATATCTAATATATCCTTTCAGCTGCCCAGCGATAATTTTGGATCAGTTAGTGGCTTTGCTAGAAGCATACAGTCCGCTAAATTCATCAGACTTTTAGCCCAGATGTTTTCTGCTTTTTATTAAGGACGTTTCATGGAGTAATGAGGAAGTTTCTAAACAGGAGAAATTTTATTTAAGGGGACCACGTCCAATAACTTAATTAATCATAATGACACACAGATCGTGTCAATCTTGTTAAGACCTTCAGTAATCTTGTTTACTTTGAGGAAGCTATTGTCGAAAGCTGCTGCTTATCTAGTTCTTTTCAGCCGTTAATCCGAGGACTTTAGAGCTTAAGTGTAAGCTGCAGAACTAGACTTAAGGCTTTTACCAGAAGTTATGATAGTCCCGACAAATTAGTCAGAAAATGTGAGTCAAAACAACACGGAAAGTATTTAGTCATCCGCGAAATCACACGATTATCGTGACGTCATCAATTTTTCAAAATGGTTTCCGTCCACACGGAAGTTTTCAAATTTCTCCTGTTTGAAGTGCGTTTTCGGAAAGCTTCGTTTTCTTGACGTATAAGTGTGAACGGTAGGCCTAACCGTAGAAATAGAGCTGCGTTTTCAAACTTCTCCGGCGTAGTGTGGACGGAAGCCTGAAAGCAGTCAACGGATATCTCTTTTGAGAGCCTTTGATGGGTCGATTCTAGCATTCCACCAAATTCCCTAGCATCTGGCAAAAGCGAAAACTGATGATCCCCAAAAACTTGATAGTATCTTCTCTTGTTATTGATGTAATACCTCGATCCTCTTTTACGCGAGTTTGGATCTTACTACTTTTATGAGTGGCAACCTTTAATCCATTAACATAAATAGTCTCAGTGTATTCCTTGCATAGCAGATGACTGAGACGGGATATTTTCAGTGCTTATGATTAAAGAAGCTCTGTCATGGTATTTCTGCGTAGGGGGTTCAGAGCCACCTTAAATGTTCGAAAATTTAAGGTGGCTCTGAACCCCCTTGTAGAATTTTTTTGAAATTTGCAAAAAGTTGCATCTTATCATGCTGATTACAATTCGATAATAAAAAATGAAAATGGGGATCACCGAGCTCTTTTTAGGGATATGAGCGCTTAAAGCTAAAATTAAGGGCGTTTTTAGCAGGTCGTACTATTGCTATGGTAACCTATTGAGCCACAAAATGGACAGTAACATGTTCACCAATAATTGAGCAGATGTTTGATACCATAATTTTGACATCAACTGATACCGAGTGGGTAAAATGGCCCATCAAAATGTAAGTCTTGGAAAGTACTGGAAACTGTTTTCAGCCGCCTTAGATAACAGGGAAGTTGAAACATCTGCATATCGCTGACATTTGACTGTTCCAGGTTACCCAATGTATAGCTAACCGAATAAACCTGTTCCCATTTCCTCAGCCTAGCTGTAGCCATCGCGCCTCCACAACATTAGCACGACTCACATATTCCATCCTTTTTTCTTTTTTTTCAGAGGTTCCTATGGCACTGTTAAGAAGTGTACTCACAAGACAAAAGGAAACGTATACGCCGCGAAAATAATCAAGACAGCTAACCACAACATCAGGAAAACCGTGCTTCGAGAGATAGAGATCATGCGCTCTCTTGGACCGCATAACAAAGTTGTGGAGCTGGTGGATGCATATCAGACGCCTTTTGAAATCGTCATGGTCTTAGAGCTGTAAGTCTTACTTTATGTCACTGATTGTTTCACCACAGAGGTACAGTAAAAACTCGCATTAAGAACCTAGTTATTTAAGAACGTGAAGGCAGAAATGTCCCATCAGTTAAAACCACAAAATGTAAGAACCTGTTTTGTCAAGCAAGATCAAGCAGGTCTTGTATGTGGGCCACAGTTAAATTATAAACTCATGATATAGAGACAACACTACATGACACATTCTCAGTTGTGTTAGGCTTATCATTTATTTATAGTTGTAAATAAATGCTGTATTTAAGGACCAATCCCAAGTTTATTTATTTTTCTGGTAGTCGACAACTAAATCTCCTTCAGAAGAACCTAATGTGAACCTACTTAGCCTAAATTGTCAATGAGTACCCTCTATGTCCAGTCCTTACTGCGCAGTCTCAGCACTCTAATGTTCGCGAGTTTCACTCGATGGAGTGCGAATCGTTGTTATTCGTCACGAACCGCTCACTTGATTTTTACAGCTAAGTTGTTTCAGCAAGTGATATAAGAAAGAATAAAGCACAAAGCGTAATAATATTCATAATGGCGGTTAGCATGAAACTTTGAATTTACTTCATGTAAGTAGTTGCATGTTACATTTTGTGACGTCTTACATGAAAAAAGTCAAAAACGCAAACAAACTCTCTAGAGTGCGCATGGAAATCATCTTTAAGGTGTAGTTGCAATCTCGTTCCCAGAGCTTCGTTCCCCTTGACCAGCGGTCCGAAAACGAGAGCTCTGTGAGCAACCATTTCAGGCATGCGCCATAGATGCAGATGCGCAGTGAGCCGGATAACCAGAATTCGGTTATTTCCTTTGTTCTTTCATGATGGTTGCTCCCAGAGCTCTCGTTTTCCGACCGCTGGTCAAGGGGAACGAAGCTCTGAGAACGAGATTGGTGTAGTTGTTGACCAAACATTGCGAATTGCCAGTAGTGGTCCACGCTTTTTCAGTGCCGTTGTTTACCTGTTTTTAGTTCCATTTTGCAATCGATAGAAAAACAACCGAGCTTTAATTTACGCATTCAAAACTTGGAATCTCATAAATAGAAACAAGGTTTGATGCTAGATGTAAAAAGGTTGAAAAACTCTCATTAGATGTGTTACGTTGTTTTCTCAACCTGCTTTAGTGTCCATGGAGGTGAACTGTTCGAGCGAATCGTAGCTGAAGAGTACCTTATGGAGGATGATGCTGTTGATTACGTCAGGCAAATCCTTGAAGCTTTAAAATTCATGCACGGAAGACATGTCGTTCACCTTGATCTCAAGGTGACAAGTACTTTTCTCTTTGTACTATTTGAGTTTAGTATAATTATACTAGCGTTCTATCACAGATGCCGTTCTCGTATTGGCTGCGCTACTCTTTATCTGTTTTGTTGTAGATAGTGAGTAGTGTAGCAGTGTGTGATTGTTTTAAATAAAATTGCGGCCGCTAGCTTTTTTTGCGTTTTCGAAGTATCTGTGACGATGTTCTAGATGATTAGATAATTCATTGGTCGACAAGTAGTTTTATACTAAAACAATAACATTATTCGCTCTCGATTTCTATGCAAGCTCATCATCTAACTGTTAAAAGTAAGGACAAAAAGAAAATAACAGTTTTAGGTCAAGAGAATATATCATTTCTCGTTAATTAGTTGCAGTTACATTACCATCGTTTCCATACAGCTCCAGTATTTTGAGAAGGGCTTTCCTACAAAGTGTAAACACGTATGCGAAAATGCCGGGGGGTAAAAAAGTAATAATAATAAAGTAATAATATTAAAATTAACGGTTATACACAGTTCATAAATTTAGACAAAACACGTCCCCGGGTGGGTGTGAACCACCAACCTTTCGGTTAACAGCCGAACGCGCTAACCGATTGCGCCACGGAGACCATCTGATGCCAAACTAGGTATGAAATCAAAATTTATTCCCTTGCTTATTCATCTCATTTTCATCTTTAGCCAGAAAACATTCTCTGTGTGAGCATGGATACCAATGACATCAAGCTTGTTGACTTCGGACTCGCTAGAAATTTGGATTCAGATGAAGACGTTAAATCTTCGTTTGGCACTCCGGACTTTGTAGGTAAGAGCTAAGAGGGAAGCTTTTCTCATCAATTATCCCTCTAACTACGCAATACTAGTGTCAAAATTTATTAATTTTCCAATTTTAAATGTTGTGTCCTGTGTGAGCAAAGTTATAATAGTCAGTGAGAGGTTTTGAAGAGGCCAAAAATAGACATGGCGTCGAGGTTTAGAGTATAAAAACTAAAAAAAATAACACTGAGGTTGAGGAATGAAGAAATTATTTGATTTGTTTTTGTCTCCTAAGCCTCGGCACCTGTTATGAATTTTTTTCGCAAATGGCCTGTTCATGAGAGAGGTGTCATGAATGAAATATGAAGAGAGGAAGAGAGGGCACTGGGAATGATGTTGTGGAATTTTAATTCTCCGCATAACCATCCTCTACTTACCAACTATAGCTCTCGTTTTGACCAGGACAAAATATGAATGTAGAAAAGGTCATTACCGAATAGACCTTTTTACCGATACGGCGGCCATCTTGAATTCCGAGGAAATTATGGGATGCCCAGGGGGCAGATGAGAAATAATTAAAAAGAATACTGTGGCGTGATAACTTTTAACAATAATTTTTCGATAACCACAGGAACAACTGCCAAATATCGTGACGGAAAGATGTAACGCTTGTAATATTTGTTATGGAATATGAGAGACAAGCAGTAAAAATTTATCCTGAAAGCTGTGTATACGATAAATTTTCCAGCAATTGCCCCCTCGGCAGCCCATAAACAATAGAATTCAAGATGGCCGCCGTATCGGTAAAAAGGTCTATTGGCTCTTTCTTCTGGCCAGAGCAAGTAAAACGCTTTCATATAAAAAGTAAATACATTTGGTACAAATGAGGATATATCGTCATGTGAGCAGAAGCCACTTTCATATCAAAGACGCTTTGCACTAGCTAAGTCGAACTTTGCAAAAAATGCAAAAAAAGGTCGATCGAATAAAGGTCAATAGGTCAAATTCGTATTCTCGGTACGGAACTGGAAGAAGCTTGTAATACAGACTCGTGCAGTTGCATTTGAAAAGAATCCCCTCATTAGCCTCAGTTGCAAGACGTCGTTTAATAGACCATTTTCGTATTAATACCGAGAATACGAAAATGATCTATTAAACGACGTCTGCTAATGAATACCAAACAACAACAACAACGAAAAAACACGTCCCCGGGTGGGATTAAACCACCAACGTTTCGGTTAACAGCCGAACGCGCTAACCGATTGCGCCACGGAGACAAAGTTACGTGTGTCTTCGTCAGGCATATAGCTTACATCTACAGTTTTCAGTTAACACATTGGAAACCCGCAGATGAAATCAGCAAAATTACATTGGATTTCAAAAATGTATACTAGCTTGATGCTTTTTTTTTCTTAGCTCCTGAAGTTATACGTATGAAGCCTGTATCAACCGCCAGTGACTTATGGTAAGAAACCGAATTCTAATTACATAATTTGTATTTCGAATGCAAATTATGGACATTTTGTTATCTATTATAAGTTAATGCACCTGTCATCTGGGCATTGGGAATTCAATAAAGGCTAATTTGTTTCTTTTCTCTGTTTTTTTTTTTCGTCTTCTCAGGAGTTTGGGTGTTGTCACGTATGTTTTGTAAGTATGCAAAAGAAAGTGCGTGATACATGTTTAGATATGTTTCTAATGCTGAAAAAAGCTGGTCTAAGTTCTCAAATCGTAAACAGTGACTATCATTTACAGCGGATTCGCATCGGACTTTAAGCTTAATTTGAGCCCGTTTACTTCTTGAAGTTAAAATAGGTTAAAACGCAGAAGACTAATCAGTCTCCAATTTTTTGAAGTTAAAAGTCAGATCACAATAATATGCATGCATCTCACGAACGGACGAAGAGATAGATTGCTGAAAATAATTGATTTGTACAGCTGAATCGCACTGCTGAATTTCGAAACTTGCAAGAAAACCTCCTCCACTTCCTTCTCTTCCTCTTTCCTACACCTTTTTCAGATCCCCTCTATCACCTCATCACCTCATTCATCATCCTCCTTCTCCTACTCCACCTACTCCTCCATCTCTCCCCTTTTCCGACTCCGCCTCCTCCTCTGTCTCCTCCTCTTCCTCTTACCTGTTCTCCTCCTCCCACTCCACTTCCTCTTTCCTCCGTCTTCCTCCGCCTTCCTCCGCCTTCTCTGCCTCCTCCATCTCCGTCTTCTCCTACTCGTCGTTCACTTGCCCCTCGTCCTTCTCCCCCTTCTCCTCCTTTCTCGTCGTGTTATTCTTCTTCTTGGTCTGCTTGTTTTATCGCTGGCGTAGCAATAATTAATGGATCTTCGTTGTATTGTTTGTAGATTAAGCGGGTTGATGCCATTCTCAGGAGACGATGATCATCAAACTCTGGTCAAAGTGGCAAAAGCTGACTGGGATTTTGATGACGAATGTTTCGATGACTTGTCACATGATGCTATGGAATTTATTGAAGGACTCCTAGTCAAGGAGCCAAGGTAACTAATCAGGACAACAGTTCAGTAGCAAGGTTTTGGACCAAATAAAGGAGTCAAAGTAAAGTACCATGCGGCGCAATGTCCAGTCATGGGCTTTGTTGGTCACTATATCAGGAGAGTTCTCATTGACACACCCTCACCCCTCCCTCGACTAAATCAGCTGCTGAGAGAGCTTGGTTACAGGCTACTTCACTCTCTTCAGTAGGCACAGCAAGGCTACCAGAAGTTATCGATTATTGTAGGGAATGTCAGCGGTGCGGTGGCTTGGAAATCCTGCTTTCACTCTTCATGCTTGTGTTTCACATTACTAACACCTTGCTCTTATTTTCAGTGAGCGGTTAACAATAGAAGAGTGTTTCCAGCACCCATGGATAAAGGTAAGGTTTTAGAGCTCTGTTTCAGCTTAGTAAAGTGTTTTTATGTGCAGTTCGTCACTTGTATAGCTTAAGACTTCAACAAATGGAGCAAATGTACCATCATTTATAAAATGAATTCTTTGAGCGAAGGTCTTGATTCTTCTGTCTTCTATGGTTTTAGGTGTGTTCGTAGACGTAATATCCCTAAATGACTGCAGTGTGACCTGCACTTGGTTTTGAATGTTCTAGATCAACTGTTTGTTAGCAACACAGATGCAAACGCCTTGTTTTAACGCGGTGTCCTTATTTTCAGGACACACACGACACAGGGACGAAGATAAACACAGGAAAACATAAGGCGTTCATGGCGAAGAGAAGGTGGAAGGTAAACAAGCTTAAACTACATGCGGACCTGTCATGGATTGTTTGCATTTGATTACTGGAATTTCTTATAAAAGATCAACGATTGCGAGACATAATTATGAGTTAACATTACTAAAATGGCGACTACGGCTTAAAAAAATTTCACATCCAAAATCAGTCTTTATTAGTTTGCTATTGGAAGGTCCAAAACCAATGAAGGTTCGGAAAGCGTTCTCCTCGTTCCAGTTTGGTACCAGTTAGTGATCGATCCCAGTTCGTCCGAATTCTCCAAGATGCCTGCAAAAAGACCCCCATGCTTTAACTAAATATTTATAGGTAAGGATCAGCTCAAAACCAAGAATCATATTCCATTCAACGCATTTGATGAACCATGTTCATCTCTTTTTTCAGAAATCTGTTAATGCTCTTCTAGCGGTACGCCGTATGTCCTTGTCACCTCTGTCTGTCGGAAAACGAAGACGCTCCATGGATCCGTCAATACTAAAGACGACTCCTGAGGGTGAAGACGATGAAAGCAATGACGCAGACAGAAAGGGATCTGCACCGGTTGATCCATCGTCGCTTACTCTCCCACTTAGCCGTCGCTTCGGGGAGACACGCAGTTCTTGTTTTGATTTGGACATGAAAACAATAAGAGCCTTGCAGGAGAAGGCCGATAAAGCAATAGGGAAGGACTCGCAAAAGGATGAAAACGATAAAGATGATGAAAGAAGCTCGAGCGAAAGTAATTTGGATGATAATGATGATGATCATGAAGATGATGATGAAATTACCGATTTAAATAACACCTGTTCTGGGGAACCGGGCAACCCAAGAAGAGGGAGCGATATAAGCAATTTAGTCAATCGCGAGAGTTGTTCTTTTGAAAGACCCAGAGCAAACACTTTTAGTGGCGCGACTTCTCGCCAGAGGAAAACTGCGCACGTATCAATCAACCTTGGAAATACTTCCAAAACAGACTTTAAGCCAGTTTCGTTTTCTTTTAATACGGACGAATTGAGGAGAAATGACAGGCTTATTTCGGGATCCGTAACAACCAAAAACGCTCAACTTAAAACGAACGATTCACAGCAGGATTCTACTAAGAAAGCCGGAAATTGCTACAAGGACCCAGAGGATGCATCGCTCTCGACAAAGCCAGTCGATAAAGCTGGCGAAGCCAATTTCAAGCCGCAGAAATTAACATTGCAACTGGATAAATCGGTTGTCGATGACAAACCCACAAACTCAACGGGCAGCCATCGCGAAGAGCTGCCGACAATCTGTGTAAATGACGAACTCTTTCTTACAAGTCCTCCACCAACTTCTCTGACTTTTAATAACAATATCGAGAAGATGGACCGACAAGAATTAATGTCGACACAACCTTCGCTCCAGAACACTTCGGGAAAGAACATTGCAAATGTCAATATAATTCCAGATGGCGTCCAGGCAATCACGGTACAACTGGGAAGTTTGAACGGCTTGCAGTTAAACCCTAAACAGGTTTCTTGCAGCGTGAGCCGATCTTCGACCGAATCAGCTCCCTGTTGATCTGGCAACTACAGATTGAAAGTGAATTAATGTTATTTGTAATTAGCACGAATTATCAGTACTCCAGGAACTTGCTCGTGTGAGTGTTTCTTGGGGGTTGTTTGAAGTACGTGCTGGTAAATTCAAAATGGCGGCAAATTCAAGGACTGTCCGATCTCGTCCTCAGGGTCTGCTCACTGTTTGTTTTCGACATGGACTAGGTACGAGGTCGCATTTGAACTTGTAAGTTCATTATCCTTTGGAATCTGGCAAGTAGTGCAATAAATAGTTCTTCATACAACTGATAATACAGCAACATAGTAGTCCAGTAACTCTGACAATTCAAATAATCGCCGCACATGTAATGTAGGTGAATGGTTTGCTTGAACCGGGGAGCGAACTCCCATATGAAAAATATTGGGCATGCTCGTCGGAACATTTGAATTAAAACCCCTAAAGATGACCAATCAGTGCATGACTTGAGCCTTATTAGACTCCTGAAATATACCACTTAAAACGGAAATCACAGCGGTTTTTAATTTCCTCAAGTGCACCTTAACAGAAAGTTTGATGGCTAAAAATAGAGGCTCTTCGTCTTAAACACCCTATACCTAAAGAGAGACCAAAATCCTCGATTTACATCCCTAAGAGAGACGACGAGTATCTCGATTCTTTCCCTCCCCCGGATCAGTAGTTCGTTAAGTGTGATCGTCCGAGTGAGAGTAGTTCTAAAAGAGAGCTGTTGTTGTTGACCGTCATCTCGACAACCTGAGCAGAAGTCATCTGATCTAGAATTGCATTCGGGTTGTCGAAACGTCAGTCACCAACAACCTTTCTTTTCAGTCACTAGACCTGCAGTGACGAGATGAAGTTTGACGTTTCTGGAGCAGGGAATGTTACAAGGCACATGTAATGCCATTAATTTCATCAGATTTTGTATTTGCATTTGCAGGGGATGCTCGCCAGAAAAATTGAACGAAACCCCTAAGAGAGACCAATCTGGGTGTGGTCCAAGCTTTATTTGACCCCATAACAGCGTTTATCATTTCTTCTTCGAGTGCAACCCTAAAAGATGCCTTGACCGTTAAAATTAGTGGCGTTTTTTCCTGAACACCCTAAGTGAGACCAAAACCCGTCATTCACACCCCTAAGTTACACTTCGGGCATCCCCGACCTTTTCATATAGGCGTCCCCCGGGTACATTTCAAATGAAGGGCATTTCTACACACAGCAGAAACTAATCACGCAGTAAGCAGCTGTCAATTTGCGATACTATTCGCTAATGAGAGTTAAAGGATATTAGAATTATTAATAAATCAGCTGTTGCTTACAATGGAGTGTTGATAGTTCCTGTATGAGAGACTCTACGCAGAATAATAAAACATAAAATTTCAAGGACTCACTGTTGGCTACTATATTCCATATAAAGGCTTTTCAAACGAACTCTATTTATTACATACACTAGCTAGGGAAAAGTTTAGTCTCCTCCGCAGCCCTTCCTTGGGATGTCACGTAGCCCCTACCCCACCCCCCTCCCCCTTACCAAAAAACTCATCTGATGAGCGTTGCGTGACATCCTAAACAACGACAGCAGAGGACAGTAGGCCAGGTGCCGCTATAACGTAAAATCACGAGCTGATGTGTGTAAGGGCGTGGGGGAAAAAATCCATTTCCCCACACGTCACCGATTATTAGCGCGCGCAATTCAGACCATGTACCAAGACGATTTTACTTAGCTCTTATCAACCGAGCAGTCTGTATGGGAGAATCTTGACTGAGGTCGTGGCTTAGGTTTGTACACACGACCGAGATCAAGATTCTCCCATACAGACCGAGCTCGGTTAATAAGATGTTTACTGACATGGCGCAAACAAGAACAATTTAATTTGTTTAATGTAACAGGTTTGTGCTAACCGACATTTTGCTTGCGAACAGCGATGAGCTGAATTTAATTCTGCCAAAGTTTGCTCGTCCTCTTTACTTTTTTCTTACCGGGCTTTTTGGCACTGCCATAAATAAATATTGTTAGATGAAAATAGTCAATGATTTTGCATTTTAGTTTGCAACTTTTTCACTGCAAAACATTACCGGTCTAGCTGCCGCTCTAGATGGTAAAATCTAGACCGCTTTCAATACTGATTTCAGCCAATCAAATTTGTGAATTTGGTAGTTCCCAGTCCTTGTGAGACAGAGCCATATTATAAAAGGCGTTGTTATAACACCTTGAAGACTGAGCTAAAATCTTGCTTCTGCAGCTTCCCCTACCCCACTAACCTACGTGCAGACTTTCCTTTGCTGCTTGAAACAAAAGCAAGAGTGAAAGTTTTAACTTTACGCTGGCTATTGTCATGCCTTGAAAGGCCCGCAACAGGCCAAAAAGATGTCAGTGTTCCCATTCTCGTCCCCAGTGCTACTCGTTTCGGAAGACCTAGGGATTGTAGAGAACTTACAAGCGCATGCTCAGCAGAACTCTTCCAAGTCGACAGCACCTCTTGCCCAACAGTACCTTAACAGCAACTTTTATCCACGCGGAAGAACTGAAGGTCCTCTCCACTGGGCATGGTTCGACTACGAGTTGTCACGAATCGCGAGTCGCGAAGTTAGGCCCCCTATTTTCGCGCTTTCCCGCATTCTCGAGCGTCCATGTTCGTTTGCGCGTTTTTTACGTGACGCGCGACCGACTAAGTCAAACCTGGAATGACTGCGGGAGGGGGATGGGGGGGGGGGGGGGGGTTGGGGGAGAGGTTGCGTTTAGTCTAAAGGCAAATTTATGTGAAAACTATTTTGATATTTTCTCCTAAACATCGAGGAAATCCAGCTGGTCTTTTCCTTCCCCACCCTAATTTAGGCCATAATAAACGAAAAAAAAATGTTAGGGAGAAGATTGCAATAACCTCCGTGGTGAAGATTGAGATAACCTTCTGTCATGATATCAACAGTTACTGAGCGTTAAAATACAAGCGCAGGGTTTCGTTGTGTCTTGTATCGATTTCAATTTGTCCGATTTATCAGGTGTTTCGGAAGAGGTTAGCGAACGTCGATAAAGGATAGCTAAATCCTGACTCTCCTGTTTGGCGCGAGTCTACCACTTCCTATTACGTGCACTGGAAAGAGATTATAAATTTTCACACTCTCATATGCGAAGATATCGCGTTACCAATTTCGATGTCTCGGTCTGGAACTTCTCCAATCTATGCTTCGTTTGCACCCGTAGGATATTGTTGATACTGCACTTTGAAGTCAAGGAAAGCTCGAAAAGGGACGAGGGGTACAAGCTGTGCTAGCCACCGAAGCGGGGTTCGTTCCAACCGTTTGGCTGGTTTGGTGAGGATATCTGAGATAAATATAAATACGGTAAGACTGTGGGGCCAATTTACGAGCTGCAAATCCTTGAATCGCGCGTCTCCGGATTTTCCTACAATCTTGAAGTAAAAAGAGAAGATTTATGGTATGTTGGTAGACTGACAATCCAAGCTAGAATGCTAGAAAACTGGCGTAGTTCTGCGTTCAGCTGAATTATTTCTAATGAACAGCGACCAGTGGGTAGATTAAAGAGTGTATTGCTCTCCCGCGTTGCTCTGTTATACAGCCTTTCCGAGATTCAGATTTCATCAGTGCTAGATGACTTCGATTATACTCTTCGGACTCTCCGAGGTTTCGATTTTTATTTCGTTCCGTTTTCAAAAGAATATATGATCTTCAAAACCTTGTGAGTATTAACTGATTATTTTGTGCATCCGCTCCTGTGTCTGTCAAAACAATGTTGCTGTTGGTTTTGAAGAGCTTCCGTTTGATACACTGCCGTTCGACAATAAGCGGGTCATTTGTAGTCTTTGTAAAGGTGAAGATTACCTCTCGAAAAGCCGTTCTTAATTTTATTTACTTGTTTTACGGATTATTTACTTGCATCCAACAGTGCGGGAGAGTAAAGATCACACATATTTTTTTACGACGGCTACAAAAGCTGAAATTGTTACTTATTTACTTTATTAATCTATCTATAATGTCTGCTTAGACTATTGATATCATTTATCTATCTAGTTAGTTATTTATATAATATTTATTTATATTATATGTATTTATTAATATAATTAATAAATTAATCATTTATTATTATATAATTAATAAATTAATTTATTTATATAATTTATTTATTAAGATAATTTATTAATTTATATCCTTTAGTTATTAATATAATTTACTTATTTATTTTTATTTATATTATTTATTTATTTATTTTTTATTTATTTATCCTGTCGATGATACTGCGTTTATATTTCATTTCATCGGCCATGTCTATGTCCAGCGTTCTATTATTGACTTTGGCGCGAAAACCAAATATTAAAAATTCTAACTTGGCTCCGAGGCTTAGAGGAATAAAACAGAAGAAATCGAATCGAGGATTAGGAAAGAATAATTACTTTTTTTTGTTTTATTCCCCTAATGATATATCAAAATTGACCGATTATCACCTTTGAGCAACGGAGCGAGTCACCGAGCCAATTGAAAGGCGTTTCGCTGCTCTCCGTGGCTCTTACGAGATTCTTAAGACTAATTTTCAAAGAAAACTTCAAGACTTGAGCGATTTTCTCTATACAAGGTCAGTTCTTCCATAACACTGATCCGCCAACATTGTCAAGCTTAAGATGACCCCGTTTTTTTTTCATTTCCTCACATAGTCTCTCGCGAGAGCGCTGCTCGTTAGTTCTGCCGGGTAGTTCTGCAAAAGTCCCGGTTGAATTTGCCATTCAGTTATAAAGAGAACCACACTGGCTCGTTCTATGGAAAAAATACTGCTAGGAAAATGGCTTATTGTTCGAAAATTGAAATTTGTTTGTCAAAGGTTTCGCCCTGGTTGGTAAAGTATTGTAGAAACGTGATCCACTGTGGAAAGGATTAAATTAAAAATATATGTCAACTACACATAACCTTTACGACCTAAAAAAATGTGGAAATTGTTTCACAAAATTCGTCTGACTGCCGTCAAGTGTAACCACCAAACCAGAAAACAATTGAAAAATGACCTTGGGGGATTTTATTGAGCAGAACTTGCTTGAGGACACGAGAGTTCAAAAAGATGCAATCAAGTAGGAAGGGGACAAAAAAAAGGAAAAACCGTTATTAGTATTTGCGTCTGCTGGAACAAATGTCTTTAGGTGAACTTTGTAATTTGGTTTTATCAACTGGGTTGATAAAGTGAACTGGCCACCGTAAAAAGATTCGGAAGCTGACGTTTCGAGCGTTAGCCCTTCGTCGGAGCGAATCGATTCGCTCTGACGAAGGGCTAACGCTCGAAACGTCAGCTTCCGAATCTCTTTACGGTGGCCAATTCACATTATCAACCCAGTTGATAAAACCAAATTATCTTGTAATACTCCCACCGACGCAGCACCACAGTTTCTTTAGAAACTTGCCCCCTTTATTCGTTTAGGTGAACTTTGTTTGGAAAAAAGATCGCAATTCATTGGCCTAGATATTTTTTTTCAAAAAGTACGTCATTTCACACGCATTTATTGTAGTCTGCCTCTCAAACATACCAATATATCTTGTGGTAATAGGGTCAGGTAAGTGGTCTGAGTGCTGTCACTGGAATGTTTCTCTCAATGGGATTTTTGTTATTGTCTCGCAAATATAAACTTTGTTCTCCGTTTCTGTCAGGTCAACCAACATTATGAGGATATTTTTTGTACTTCTAGTTTTCCTCGGCCACGTTGTTGCACAGGCTCCAAGTAAGTTAAGTTTTGTTGCTATTGTCGTCGTTGTTGTTGTTGTTTTTTAATTTAGGTTTTATTGTCACTTTTGCTAGTATTGTTGCCAATTCTCGAGTTTATGTTTTGAACTGCAATCTCAAGTAGTATGCTTTGCTTTTTTCAATTTTGTGGATCACAAACTTACAAATCAAAGTGACTGTGAGCCACTGATCTCGGATAAGGATTTATATATGAAAGGCTGAGAGTGGAGTTCTATTAATTAAAGCTGATTTCCAGTCCGCACTGCCCACTCTCGAGAGTTTTTGCGTTTTTTTGTTTTGTTTCATGTAAGACATCACAAAATGTAAACATTTCGCAACTACTTACATGAGGTAAATACAACCGCCATTATGGATGCGAAACGGTCGAAGCTTTATGCTTAGTTTTTTCAAAACACAGCGTTTGCTTTCCGATGAAAAATCACTGAAGCACATCGATCGTTCTCGAACTCAAAGTATGTTAGGCTTATTCGAGCCCAGTGTCAAACAGGATTGCGAAGGAAAACCGATGAAGACTTTCCCTTACAATCGAATCGAGGACGATGAACATTGAAGTCTTTCCCTTATAATCGTATATAATTAAGCTTAAATGCGACTTGTGTCCTGGTGTTACGATCAGGTCAATCATACAGGGCGCTACTTCCATTGAACAGCATTGAATTCGTTTAACAGCCGGCGAGAACTTCAAGCTAAAAACAAACGCTGTCGACTGTACAGAAATGATCTACGAATAAGAAACATTGCCACAGAAACAAATCACTTGGTGAATAAATCTTTTCCGACTTGGGTGCAAGCGACTGCCACCGCTTTATATACTGGTCAGCGGATGTAGAAATCGATGGAAGGACGGACAGAAGGAAGGAAGTAGTGCCCTGTTCCACCCATACCTATATCTCGAATAATGACTACGTCATTACCCGAGCAATGAAAAGCTGGGCCTGTGCCAAAAAGCGTGCACAGGCGAATAAATAATACAGACATGCGCCGAACCGTGAAACCCTCCCTTTAAAGAAGCTCTACACAAAATATCTTGGCCAGACATATGTAAATTAGTTTTCTTTTTTTCTCAGTTAAGGGCCTTTGCACTCTAGTTTTATTTTTTCATTCCGAACTGTTAGCTAAATCTATTGCCTTTTTTGTTGCAGACTCCTGTCCAAAACCACCGACAAATCTTCTCTGTTTCATTGGACTCAGAAACATGTGTGTTGACAACAGCACGTGCCCAACAGGGACTTTGTGCTGCTTCGACGGCTGTCGACAACGCTGCAGAGATCCGTCCAATAACAACAGAGGCGCGGGCACAGGTACAACAAATGAACCCAAATCCCTGCAGTGTCCTCAATTTTTGCCCTTCATTTGGCACATTTACCCAACACTCTTAGCGCAGGAAAACCTTAATAACGCTCATAAAAACGCACAGATCTTCAAATCTCACTGAAATGATACCTGGTTGATCTGACTGACCGTGCGGTCAAATCAGCTACAGAGTTTTTGAAGAGAATTTTTAGTGAAGTCCTCCATAATAAAGCAAGTGCACGCCACTTCCGGGAAAACATTTTATTTGTCCTTAATTAATTGAATTAGTGCAAGTATTAAGCCGTGTTCACACTAAATGTTAATTATATTCAACTGAATTACGATTCAATCTATCATACTCCATTCGATTTTATTCAATTATGGTTCTATTCACATCAGCGAAAATTCAAATAAACTAAGCAGGGCAACCTCGCAATCTAAAGTTGAAAACAAAATGGCGCCCTATCGAACAGCTGCCATGATGTTCACCGCAATACTTCATTTGGAGGCCAGAAGAAAGGCAAAGGAAGCTTTCAAGGCTAAAAGAAGAAAAATATGCCGTCTGAAACAGCAACAACGGATGAGACAAACCACCACGTGTCCGCCATTTTGTTCAATCACGCACTGTAATTACTTCAAACAACCCCCTTTGGGTTGTTTGAAGTAATTGTAATCCAATTATAATCAGGGACTGTAATTAGTTGATGTGAACCCATTTCATATTTAATTCGATTATAATTCGATCATAATCGAGGCCTAATGTGAACACGGCTTAATTAGTCTAGTAATCTAGCCAATCTAATCATGTGTTTCCAGAGACACCTTTTGTTTATACGTTCTCCTTCACGGCTCGACGATTTTCACTGTACTGCAAATAACGCAGAGCTAAGAGCTAGAGCTAGTATGATGTTCTACACTATATCTGTAAGTTTTTTCCCCACTGTTGTTTCTTCCTTCAGGTACTCCGCGGCCAGGCACGTGTCCGTCTCAACTGTTGCCGCCCCCAGGCCCTTGTGTGTCGGATTCAGACGCGTGTATGTTAGACGTGGATTGCGACGGTTCCACCAAAAAATGTTGCTATAACAACTGCTTTAAAGTATGTGTCGAACCCGGCGAATCAGGCATAAGCGCCATTCGAGGTAACTTTCTTCTCCGTATCTTTGCTACTTTAAATTGCGATCAATTTTCCTTTCTTGAAGTGAGACAAAAGATACTACCTCTATAAGAAGTCTGCCTTTCCCTTTCGACTTGTCAGTCACAGTTTACTTGAGAGCAAACATTATATTAAACCGTGTTATTGATATATGTCACTCTCCTACTCGATTCAAGTGCCAAGTGATGCTGAATTCTAGTCTCCGAGACTGGACTGAGCACGCGGTTTCCATTTGAATGTTGCGAAGCAACTGATCGCACCATGTTTCCATGACAACCTTCCAACTACAAACCATTTATAACAGGCAAATTTTAGTTGCGCGACAATTCTACCAAAACGGCAACATAACAACGAAAATATCACCACGCCCGCTGTTTTTTAGTCAACCAAAGCTACAGAGTCTTATAACATCCTCTCCCGAGACTCCGTTCTTTCCAGTTCCCTTAAAGCTATCTATCGAGTGAATTTATGCAGATCATGTACGTGCAAACGTTTGCAAGCAGGCTAATAAGGAATTAAAAAAAAACGGAAAGTAAACATTTAGATTTTGAACCCGTAATAATTAACTTACGGTATTGTTTTTGCAGACAGGTGTCCATCTCCAAGGGAGAACCCTGTGTGTCATTTCGGTCTCAGGAACCAATGTTCCAAACATTCGGAATGTGATTACATCACAGACGGCATGTGTTGTTTTGATGGCTGTCGCAGACGATGCGCTACTCCTAAAGGCTTTCCAAGCAGGATAGAAGGTATATGTAGGGCAACCTCTGAAACTGAAATGGCATACAGCGTTAAATTCGAATTAGAACTGAATAGCCGTGGCGGTTCACGTCCTCCAGACAACGTGGAATTTACAGAGGACGGCAAAGACACGTTCCAAGAATTATAACGCACGTGCACAGCCATTGTTTGCTCATTAACCCGTTTTTAGCCACGTTGCCTCTGTGGTTTCCTTGAACTCCCCAAGAGGGCGCTTAAAAAGACCAAGAAGGAGGCAACAGTCATGTAAACTTGAACATGCGCAGTACGTACACGATGTGTGTGCACGTGCGTTTTAAATTTTGGCACATTTCTAAGACGTCCTCTAGGTCCTGCGTATTGTGAAGAACGTGCGTGTTGTGATTCAACGTTTTGTGAAGAACGTGATCCACGACGGCTAATTGTTTTCGGATTTCTACTTGGAATTGACTTATCAGCTGTATCTAGCGAAACAGAACGGTGCCATCATGGCTTAAATAGATGGGAAAATCAGAGATGTACGCCTTGAACAAGATCATAGTTTGAGTGAGACAAAATGACCTCCATCATCCTACTTCCCACCCCCACCGGAGCATCTGTCGCGTCTCTTCCAGGGTAGTATCAATTGTTATAGCTGTTAACATGTTACCACTTATCGTTATTTTCTACCAAAATGTCCACATTGTCTTTCTTCAGGTGCTAGGCCCGGTCAGTGTCCTGTAACTTCAGCGCCTGAGTTTTGCGTCTCACATGCTGACGAATGTGAGTTTGATGGCGATTGTTATCCTGGGAAGAAGTGCTGTAGTAACACGTGCTTCACCAGATGCCTCGATCCCGTGGGACTCTCGAGTTCAAACGCTAGTGCCATAGGATCACCTGTTGCAGAAGGTAGGGCAGGCGTCGCCATAAGTTGAACTCCCTCCTTGAATAACATTTTCTCTAGATTTACCACAATTGTCACAGGGTAGTTTCAAAACGAGGCAGGCGTGACAAGGGTATGAATGCTCTTCTCGCGTTATGCGTGTATGTATCATACAGGTGTCAAGTTGCGTCCGTTTCGCGACGTGCTCTATAAATTAGCGCCATCAATGCGCATGTCCCTACTACTTATAAGGTGAATAATGCGAAACGTAGAATCGCCCTATATATGGGTTGTGTGGATTAGTATAAATGCAAATAGTTTCAATAATGAATGTTGGTGATGAGAGACATAATGGAAATCTTATAATCGATTGTTAAAGAATGTCTGAATTTGCCCAAGAGAGGAAAAACTAAACGGTTCTTAATGATGCAGTGTAACGGTTAACAAAATTAAGTGTAAAACTGTCAGAAAGTAGTGTATGATGTATGGAAGGAAATCAGTAAACAGCTTTAAAATAGAGGTCAGAAATGATTGGACAGTCAAAAACAGTTTTAATTATATTAATGAGGTGATGAAACAAGATGTATGGCAAACAACACAAGAAGAATAGTATCGATCATAGCCATTTAAGGGGTAGATTTATGGGGGGACGGGTAGATTAACCACCGTCCCCTTCTCGCATTTTTGTAGAAGCAAAAAAAATTAAAAACTCTGGACAGGTACCCATTGCTATGTTGTCTCTTCTCTTTAACCCAGCACAAAGCTATCCAAAAGCTGCCTGGCCTGCGCTTGGTTTACTGAGCAATAAACAAGGCCGCATGTATTGGACAAATGTGCTTTGTAGATTGCATGACAACCATGTCAATAGAGGGGGTATACACCTATTCCAATTGTAATCCGCCCCAAACCAGGCCGTCGCATAATACATCCGAGGAAAGACATCAACATACTATTCGCAAGCAAATATTTTATTTTTCTAGCTAAAAAAAGTACTAAAAATGCATTCTTCTCTAACAGTTACATCTGCGAACAAGAATAACAGGAGCCTGCAGGCTCATCCGCGAAATAGTCTCGTTTTTATGTCCCAGCATTCCTCCTCCCTGAATCTCTCACTAAGTTGTTTAGCTGTAGTCAGCCATTCTGATTACTTCTTTAATTAAATTCTCAAATTTCACCATTTTGAGGGATGCCCTATTGATTCTGTAGTCCCAAGGTACAAGCCATGCCCCCATTGAAAAATCCTGGATCCGCCCCTGGAATTTTAAATATAGAACAACCTATTTAACAGAAGCTGATATATCGTTATTATCATGATCATCTATGTGACCCAAATGGAAAGCTTGAATGCCTGTAGTAAAATTCACTGCCTCAATAGTATTGATTTTAGCAAAAAGGTGGATTGGAGTATGTAGCATACAACTATAGAGCAGAATATGATTGTACAGGTTCAAATTCTTGGAAAACAAATCTTAGAATTGATGAGTTTAAAATTTTTAACACTCGGCCACTGTCATCTCGATTTGCTCAGAAACACGGTACGAGTTATAGGTTATTTAACTCAAAAAGACCTCGAAATAACTTATCTTGACAAATGGGCTCTCCCTTAGCTATAAAATAACACATTACGTTAGAAATCCCCTCTAAAAACGAATATTTTAGCGGATATGAAAAAGCAGTTTTACATATGCGCAGCTCATGATAGTGTCCCTTTAAGGAGCTACCGCCAATGGCCTATCTGTCTAAATCTTCCTTAGCCTTAACAATTAACATCCTTGTATTTTTCCAGTTCGTTGGTGCTTCTTTATTTTGTAAGGTTTTCTTCAATTTGAAAGTTTGTTTCGTTTATTAGAAAATTACTTTAAATATTGAAGCGCGAGCTGCCTACCAATGTTTGCAATATCTCACCCTAGGAGAGGCATCCGGAAAATGCCCCATCATCTCCTCCACAGGCCGATGTCATGTTGGACTTATACACACGTGCAACATTGACAAGGAGTGTCCATCTGGTTCCTACTGTTGTTTTGATGGCTGCAGAAGGAAGTGCTTGGATCCTAACGATGACACCGCCTCGGCACATGGTACTGTTCGCATTTTTTAATACAGTAGGGAAATATCAACCTTGGATCACCTCCGTTAATTAAGGGGACAGCTCCTTTTTGTTCCAGCAAAATGCATGCTCGTATATACCTTTTGTATCTATCACCTCTCTATCAAAGGGACGTTGATCACTGTCACGTGCGTGTTCTTTAACGCAGGTTACAGCGTAACTGAGTTATCTTAAGGAATTAGCTTATCACTCCGCTATGCGTTTGTCGAGTTTGTTAATAATAAACAATTAGATTATGAGTTCGAGATCTCTACTGCGTGATAGCTAACGAGAGCGCATAGAAATTGAGAGCGAATAATCTAATTGTTTTAGCATAAATCTACTAGTCGTTCAAAACTTTATCTAAATCCTCATTACAGACACTTCGCAAAACGCAAAGAAGCGGCCACCAGTTTGTTAACAAGGGCACACTGCTACGCTACTCACAATCTATCATAGAATAGATACTGAGTAGCGTAGCCTACATCCGGAGGAAATAAATTGAATTGAATTGAATTGAATTGCCAGTCAGAAAACGGCCTTCGTGAAAGAACGCTAGTAGATTTATACTCCATACTCTGTGCGCGCTCTTATTGTTCGAGAGAACCATGTTTCATTTAACAATTGGTTCACGCTTTAGCGGGTATCATCGGCTTGTGATGCACTCGGCTGGTTTTGAGAACACGGAGAAAGCTCAAGAGTTGCTCGAGGCTCATTCGATGATTATGCACAGCTAAAACTATATTTATTGTTTTTTGTAATCCGTCAAACATTTTCGTTCGCCCGAGATTGGTCTAAACGGGTCTCGTGACAGAATATGCCCCAGCTAAGACTGGGGAATACCCGAGTGATTTTCCACAATTTTCAGTACTGTGCGTGTTGCGAAAAACGTTTGAAGGATAATAAACACAATAGCCTCCATTGGCGCGAAAATATGCTCCCTTGGGCACACCTGTTCCTCAAAGCTCACAGTTTTTTTCTCGAGCCTCGTTCTCGGAAAACTCTTCGCTTACCGGAATAGATAGTGTCCACGGACAAATATCCAAACATATTTTCGCGCCAAATCGAGGCTATTGTTTATACAACATTGACAGTGGAAAAAAATCCAGGAAGACTCGAGATTTCTCTCATGAAGCGAAGTTAACTTTGCTCATTTCTTCCCTGTGCGTCATTGGATTATCACATGATACGTGCTATAATACAACAGAGAAAGAAAAAATGTCTTGGTTAATTGTTTCACCCCTCTATCTATATCATAACGGTCATAAAGATCCCAAGGCCGTGTGCTGTACTGTTTTAAAACTCGCCGCTTACTTGAAACTCTCCGGTTATTTGAAAACACTTGCCAAAAATAGAAAGCTTTCGCCCAGATTTTTCTCGTGTTTTCAATCCCCGTCAATTCCCGTAAATGGGTGTAGTTGGCAAATTAGGAAACATCGTGAGGTTAGAGTTATTTTCTGCTGCTTCTCCTGCTCTTATGCATACGGCTCGCGTGATACATGAACCATGACCAGGAGCCAATCAGCGATGAGATGACAACGGAATGCGATAAACCTTTACACAGTATTTTCTTAATGAAACATCAATAACCCATTTTTTACCATGCCATAGAAAATACAGCCAATCAGAATACAGGAAAGCCGTTGAATATTCGACGGTATTACATCCAACCTACCCATCATGCGCCGGGCGTGTGTCGCTTTGACCGTGTTTGCCCACTGTATTTTCTATGGCATGGTATAAAATAGTTGTACAACGCTCTCTCGTGGTATACCATGGAATATCCCACTTGTCACTTGTATTCCTTGGCCATGATGGTATACACACTCACCTAAAGGTTCGTGTACATACCGAGAAAATACAAGTGACTCGTAGGATATTCCAAGGTATACCACTCAAAAGCGTTACATAACCGGTGTTTATTTTTTTCTCCATCTTCTCAGCGGTCCGGAATCCTTCAATCTTATTAGCTAATTGCGCGCGCTCCAGCGGTCCATATTTTCCCATCCGGACCGCTCCGAAATTTCCAACTGAAGAAACGTTTCAAGCTTTTTGTAACAGCGTAAAAGTGTTGTAAACAATGCAAAATGTATACTTTTTGGACAGAGTCAAACAATTATGAATTCCTATAACGAGAGTCAGCAAAAAAAGACATTTTTGAATTTCCGTGAATGCGCGCGCGTACTCCAGATTTGAGCTGAATTTCTTTAATAAAAAATTCAACACACAAGTTGCTTTTAAAGCAGTCCCGAAGAAAAAATAAACACGTTATTTGCCGTCGTTGGTCGGTCCGTATTGGGAAAAACTGTGCCCTTGGTCTTGAGTATGGCCCTGGCCGCACAGTTTTTCCCAATACGGACCGACCAACGACGGCAAATAACATATGTTGTATCTGTACATCCTTCTTTGTATTGTTTTAGGAGGAGACAAAGAAGGAAAGTGCCCAATCCTTTTGCAACCGGAATTTTGCGTTTCTGACGTGGACGAGTGTTTTATCGACTGGGACTGTGTTGGAAACCGGAAGTGCTGTTCCAATGGCTGTTATAGTGTTTGTGCGTCTCCATCAGTGGATCAAGGGGCTGCAGCAGGTTCAGTACAGCTACAGGCCTCAGCAGGTACACATATTAGAGGACTCTAATGGACGTTTCTTGAGAATATGTCAAGGGAAACACAAAGATTCGTATGTAAAGGTTAAAGTAAAGTCTCCATACGAGTCATGTGGCCCATCGGGCCGGTTTCTGTAGCATGTTCTCCCCCCTGGATTTGATGCTAGTCCATTGCAGGGTTACCCCCAGCATTAAGTTCGCCGGTACCCATTTATACACCTGGGTGGAGAGTAAAGTGTCTTGCCCAAGAACACAACGCAATGTCCCCGGCCAGGGCTCGAACCTGGACCGCCCGATCCGGAGACGAGCGCACTAACCATGAGGCCACCGCGCCTCCCCTGAAGATTCGTACGTACCCTAGACTATCTGTTTCCCTCGGGACAATTTAAAAAGGTTTCTGTTACAGACAGATAGCAAATAAACTGTTAGTGGGCGTTATAGGCCTGTTGACGAAAGGTTGACACGTATTGCTTACCGAATGCTTTTCGTAATTTAAGATCAGTCCTGGAAACACGCCACCCGCATGACACGAACTAAAATGCAAGCGTTGACAACAATGCCGAGGACCACGTAACAATTAAATAAAGAGCGTGTGCTAAATAACTAAATAACTCTCTCGTACGATTAGTGAGTTAATGAGGGATTTAAAGCCTTACCCCAGGTTTTAATACCTGTTTTTTCTAAGGATATTTTTTTTTCAGTGATAATTTTAGGTAAATATATCAAGTTACTAAATTGAAAGCGAAGTCAACCCTCGTATAGTTGATATATCCTGTATTGAAAGAACGGTGAATCAATCAATCAATCAATCAATCAACACTTTATTTTAAAAACACGTTACGCCTAGGAGCGCAAGGAGCGCAAGACGTACACGCCATATTTTGCTGAGGCGTTTCCATCATCGTCCACACTGATACAATCGAGAACCCATTCATACGGGGCTTCAAACAATTTCTATTTGGTTACCAGGCTGCGTAGCAGTTGTCACGTAGCGCCTCTTACTGAGCGTTGCGTGACAATACAAATAACGGTGCTAAACGTGCCGGCGTGACAACCCCACAATGCGAATTCTGTTGTTTCTTAAACAGTCAAATGTCCAGAGCCTGTAGTGCGTCCCTGTGCCAAATCACTGAAGCATCAGTGCGATGATTCACGAGAATGCTTCACCGGTACACATTGTTGTTTTGATGGCTGTCGAAGAAGATGTGTTTCCACCACAAGTACACCAGGTATGCAGTGAGCTTAGCGACGTCATTGAATTACAGTGACCTTGAAGAGTAACCAGTTGTTTCGTTGTCCAGAATTGGAAACCTGGGGCAAAATACAATTCCATCAGTCCGAAGTAAAATCCAAACCTTCCATGTATTTACAGTCGACTGGTTATTTTTTGGGGGATTTACTTGCTCAGCTGGATCATGCAGCTTTCATGTTTACGACTTATTCTAAGAGTTTATATTAGGAATATAAATATCTAGGTGCACTTATATTTTGCAGTAATCGATTCTTAACGCATTCAAATTGAACATTTACATGTTCATGTCACTGTCACGTTATGACGTCATTTACCGGCTCGTGGAAAATCTCGAAAGTAGCCACACTACCAATGGAACGATTATCTGAAACTGAAAGTAGCGATCTCAAAGGTAACTCGTCGGTCTGCGATGAGAAACAATGGAAAGAAAATGTAGGGGGTTCAAAAGCAACAGAAGCAGTTATCCAATAACTATTTTCTATGGAAAAACTAGTCATGAAGTATAACTCAATCTGTAGATTGTAGATTCTCAATCTTCCTTTGTTCGGTTTCTCCTTACCTTCGCTTTTCAGCCACTTGGAATAGCAATCGCCAGTCAGACGAGTGACCCTTAAAACCCTCTCTCCAAAAGAAATTTTCAGTCGCACAGAAAGATACCTCCCCTCCCCCAAACATTATCCGTAAAGATTAAAAAAAACATATGTTTCTCGGCATCTCGTAATCACATAGGCCCAGCTTGCCATTTCGCCGGTTGAGCTTTCTTGTTCTGATTCATGTAAGAGACGCCTCATACCGAAAAGCTGGAACAACCGAATTCGAAAATATCCACAGAATCGAGACATTAAAGTAAACAGCTTGTCAGCAAGTGGAAGACTAATGTTTTCTTTCTTCAATTTTGAAAGCAGTTTCTATTTTAAGATAAATCTTCCTCAGATTAATTTCTTAGCGAACAAATCTTCAATTCTCATTATCATGCTTTAATTTCAGGCCTGAATGTTTTTCAGTCTTTGAATAAGTTATGTGGATAACTGCGATTATCATTCGTGTCTTCATATATTTCTCTGCGGTTCAAACATGTGATCTTTCATATTTTCGCTTGCATTCTTCACCATCTAGCTCCCAGCTTTCGAATCTGTTTACGGTGGCCAATTCACATTATCAACTCAGTTGATAAAACCAAATTATCCTTTTTAAAATACTCCCCACCGACGTAGCACCACACTTTCTTTACGAACCTACCCCCTTTATTCAGTTCCCAGTTGGCTTGATAGCTCAGTTGGTAGAGCACTGCACCGGTATCGCAGAGGTGCCCGTTCAGGCCTGATTTTCTTCAGGGTTTAATTTCACAACTGCTTAAGCAGTCCGGGATCGTTATCAGGTTTGATAACCATGTGACGTCACAACATGGCGGTCATTTCAAAAATCCGGAATTTTCGTATTCACTTCGCTTTGCTCGGCATTTCTTCGATTATACTCGAGTAATTTACCTATAACTCCATTTGATAAGTGCCAGAATGGAAGGAGCCTCGCGTGGTTTGAAGATGGCGGTTGAAGAACATCCTAAACGGTATAAATGCTACTCGTAAAGTGAAACAGCGCTTGCAATTTTGCATCCAGATCAGGTATGTTTTTCATTTTGTCATTAGATTTAAGTTACTTGCAGATTTTTGCGGCAATCACAAAAAATATGTCGTTAATCTTCACGATATATTCTTGGGATTTAACTTATCTTTAGTGTTGTTCACGATCTGTGAAAAAAGTGCACGGGGCTATTTTGATTTGCGATGTGTTGTTCGTTACGGCGGCCATATTTACATCTGTAATTGATGTGTTCCTAGGTATTGAGATGGCGGATGCGGGTACCCACAGAATTAAAATAGCAAATCTATGTCGATTTTGTGGCAAGACTGCGTCTTCAAAAAAGACGTTCGCAAGACCCAAAGAAAAATTAAGCTTGAATTCGAACGACATGGTATCAATGTTGAAAACGACAACGACTTTATTCATCCCCCTAATGTTTGCCTGACGTGTGACGTACGCAAGGATAAACGTGCTCAAATACGCATTTTGACGAGTGTGTGTCATGCAGAGGTCGGTACCAGCAGTACAGTTTTACAAAGAGATGAGAAGCTTGCAACAAGGTAATGCAAATAACATTATCACTCCTCACCACCTCCAAGCATTGTTTTTTTGAAAACAACTGGTCAAATATTTGTGGTCCAATGTGGGCATAATGAAAAAATACCCCACAAGTAGGGGCTGAAGAGTGGGTAGAATATCCCATACTATGAAGAGAAAGCCCTCCTCCAGTCATGATAAAAGGAAAAAATTCTTTTAATTTATCACATTACTCAGCATTTTTTTATATGTGCATGTGCAGACACCCATTTAGAAGACCTTGAATTTTGTAACGACATCTGGGTGCTTGCATTGGATTGTCAGCAATGCATGTAGAAGTGCTGCTTATTATTGGCTGACTTAATCTTATTTAATTTTAATTACATTGACAGCAAATGTTTCAAGAGATTAGAGGAGGCAAAGATTGACAGTTCAAAGAAACAGTGTCTCATCGATGATTGCTCTGCTAAAACTGATGATGCATTGCTCTTGCGTAATGAGGTAAATGATGGAAAACTGTAATTAAGATGTACACATTATTTTAAACTTGAACGTACAAAGCATGGTTGACAATGATGAAGAATTGTGTCTATAGCAATGTGAAGAAGTTTTAGAGCCTTGATAAACTGCAAATTTTAATTTTAACACTTAATTTTTTTCCAAATATTTTTGTGTTGTATTAGATGTATGTTAGCTGCAATCTTTCCTGCATTTTATCTGATGAAAGTCGCTGAAGTGACTGTCTTATGTTGAAAATTCTTTATCAACGTCAAGCCTGATTTGTATGTTCATGTTTTATACAACAGGCTGTTCCCTAACACAAACCAAGGAACTACTTTAGTTGGCCGTTAAATTTCTGCATGGTCATGTAGATTTTTTAGTCTGGGCTTTTGATTATTGATGCTCTTTATGTAATGGTGCATTATGCAGAGTGTACAGCTTACAAAGACTATACCAGGACCACAGTTAAGTGTCTGACTGATAGAGGCAGTCTGTAACAGGGAGAGAAATACCAGTACTTACATGTACGTATTGGCCAGAACTTTAACTTCTGTCCATAATTACATGTATGGGGTGTAATTGTAAGCAATGTGTCTACAAGCAGCAGTTTACTGTATTATGAAGAAGTTATCGCACTGCTAACTGTGGAGCCAGGGGATTAAGGATTAAGAATTACTGTAATTGTGAAGTACTAAAAATTATTGTTTTTGTTCTTGTTGTTGTAAGTTGTTAATTGATATTCATGGACACACATGGTACACAAATTAGTCTGTTTCATCATTGTGATAAATTAACCTAACGTTAAGTGTCACTAAGGGGATACTTTATATGTAAGTGTCGGGCCCTGTCCTACTTTTTCTTTAACTGTTTGAGACTGACAGTTAGAGAAACCTGTACAAGACTACCACTCATTACTAAATTGACTTTCATCAGTAATTTGAAGCAGTACCGGTATTAAGAAATGTCATAATAATTAGAAAAGTTTTTTTTTAGTTTTGACTGATTTTGAGTGCTTTGTTATTGTCATGTGGTTTCTTCTAAGTCTCAAATTGTCTATAACAAAGCCACATCTCTAGACTTGTCACTTTCAGTTTAGATTCAAATCTAAAACATTTTCTAGCCTCAAATGGACACCTGCTTAAATAACAGCTGGATTTGTTTTGTGTGTCATTTGTATGTGTAACTCTGCCATAAACCATTAGTTAACTAATCACTCATTCATTCATTGTTCTAGTTAAGAAACTGGCTGTTATCCTTAATTGGGATGTGTGATCCCAAGGAAGATGCTGCAGTTTCATGGAAAAACTATGACTTCAAAGAGGAAGTGCTGGCATGGGCGAATCAAGCTTCGAAGAGAGGGGTAAGTCATTATCCTTACTCATTGTAGAGTTTTGGATGTGTTTTCATGCCTTACCTACTGAAAGTAGAAATTAAGTCATTCCAGTGAAACTGAGCATGTACATACACTGTACAAGGACAGTGCGATCTGGCCTTAAGTGACCATTCATTTGAAAGCTTTTCAGTACTATTTTTCTGAGTTGCATCTTCTCTGTGAATGTTTAACAGTACAAGGTTTTGTACAAATTAATATAAATTTGAGAGCTTGTTTCCTAATTTTAGAAACCCTAAGGATTGAAATTGCTGATACTTTAAACTTGAATTTTAAACTTCTTGTCTTGGCTCTCCGCTTGGAACATAGTAGGAACTTGTTCATTGCCAATTTATTTATTTATTTATTTATTTATTTATTTATTACAATCAATGGATTAAAAAACCAAAGGATGAACTGTAAAAGAGTCCCAGACCCCATATATATATTAAGCTCAAGATGAATTCAATGTTACTATTTCGTTTCTATTTTACTACCGAAACAGGTAGACCGCGAATTCAAAGACAAGCGTGGCGGTTGACTTCGGCGCCAAACGTCTACGATTTTGGTTACGTGGCTTAATTTGTCAGACGAAAAAGGTGAACGCATGTGGTCACATTCCTGTGCGTTATTTAACAATGGCGTATTCTGTTAATAGGAAAGGGCGCAGTCTCATTCGGGGGAAAGCAATTGATGAAAGCTTAAGAGGAAGTATTATAGACTCCATCATCGTAGAAGGTGGAGACCCGGCATCAGGATTTTTTCCGGGAAGGTATTCCGATGTTGCCGATCGGTTTAGAGTTTCGAATCAGTTTGTTTCAAAATTATGGCAACGTTTCTGCACCACCGGTGAACATTTACCACCTAAGAAGAAATCAGGTAATCCTTCACACATTAAGCCTGAGGACATACAGTTGGTGGAATTTCTTAAAAAGGAGAAGCCTTCCCTTCCGTATAAATCGATTAAAGAAGTGCTTGAAAACTATAGCACATTAGACGGAGGAACGTCTTTATCAGCGATTGGAAATGCTACCAGGAATAAGTTGCCCGAGGGACCTTTCACTAGGAAGCGGTTAACAAAGGCATCTGCGGAAAAATTTACCCCTGCGAACACTGTTTACTGTCAGCAGTTTCTAAATACTGTGAGTGCTTTGCCGCCAGAAAAACTCAAGTTCTTTGACGAGGCTGGTGTTCACACTGGGACAGGAAATCCCGTTTATGGAAATTCTCTTAGAGGAGAAGCAGCGGTTGAAGTAATTTCTGGCAACAAGAAAGGCCCAAATGTAACACTTAGCCTATTGTGTGGACTGGAAGGAGTACTTTACGCAAATACTGTGGAGGGAGCTTCGGATTCTACAAATTTTCTTAATTTCTTTGCAGAAGCTGGCCGAGTCACAACTGCACTTGGAAATCCCGCTATTGAATTTGGCGATTATATCATACTTGACAACTGCCCCACACATCGATACGAGACTGGGAACATTTTGCAAAGATGGCTATTGCAGATGGGAGCACAGATCATTTATACTCCATCCCTTTCACCAGAATTCAACATTGCAGAATACGTTTTCAATAAAATGAAAACTGTGTTGAAGAGGGAAGAATTCGGACGTCTCTTGCAGGAAAATGTTCATGTAGCAATCTACGAGGCCTTAGACCTAGTAACCACTGAAGACATGTTTGGTTTTTACAACTTTATCTTGTAGCTGTTTAAATTAGACCATTTCTCAAAAGTTTTTTACTGTCCGAACTGTACATGTTGGCGACCGTAGCTGTGGGACGGAACTGTTACCTACGTGCAAATCAACACCGTACGAGGATACACTGCGTCAGATTTCACCGGAAACCCCGCGAAAAGCCGCGAATGCAAAAAGGAGTTCAAACAGTTCAACAGTTCTCTTCAGAGGAAAATTCAACAGTTCTTTTAGTACCGTCCCACCCCGACCGAGTGTTGTTTTTGTCGAACGGACGCGGTCGCTAAGCTTCGATTTCAAATCTGGTATCACAACCATTCGCTTGCGGATAATGCAGCAGCGAGAGGGACAGATTTGAGCTGGTAAATGAGCGCTTTTCAGGTCGTTGCGATAAGTTTTGTAAACCAGCGACCGATGTACTGGGAAGCGAGTTATTCACGCTTCGGCTGATCGTGATTTGAAGCGGTTACGTCCATTCCTCGGGAATATTTTGGTCTTCGCAGAACGACGGTTGGATTCTGAGCCAGCCAGCCTTGTGTTTTTTTCTAGTGAGACACCACCGGCAGCGCTAACTCGCTGAAAACGCTTCAAAACGGCGTCAAACGCAGTGGAACAATAAAGAATATGAAAGCAAAGCCATGTAAGTCAATTTTATTCACACAACATTACATTTTAGGTATTTAAAGCAAATCCGTAAAGTTCCCATACAAACCCTTGTAAATCGCATCTTTGTAACCGCTCGAAGGCAAGAGTCACATCTCGCGCTTGGGCCGCCTGTGTTTATAATAGAGAGACAAGGGTGGAAGCCTTGTTTTGAAAGCGTTTGAAAGCGTTCCAGCGCCGGGGCGATTTTTTCCCCCAAAATCGCATCGCTTTGCTTTCAAACTTCGCAGCATAAAGGTCAAAAGATTCACGATTCTTCTCGTACCTTCCAATCGAAAATCCATCAAAACGGCCCGGAGCTAGCCCTCGAAGAAAATCAAAATCCCACAGTATTCGAGCGACTGTAATGCGTAGCAAGAAGGTCCTTACGTGAGCCCTTACGTGCCAGCCACAAACCGTTACGCTGATTGCCCCATTCTGATTGGAAGACGTTCGAACGTCGTCCAATCAGAATGGAGACGGTTTGTGGGTTTCGCGCGAGAATACGAAGCAACAAAGGGAAGAAATTATGGCGGACTCTTTGCCTATTTTACTTGCTTTGGAGTTGTTCCACGACCCCTGAAGTTAAAATAAGCGGTGTATTAGGCGAGGACGACGACATATCGTTGTTCATGTAGCAAGCTCTCACAAGCGTAGGAATTGAAATCGAGTCCGCAAGCTCTTCACTCGCGCTGTCATGCCAACCGGAAGGATACCACTTGCAAACGGATCTGGGCGAGCTGCCATCCTACCCTCAAAGAAAGTTTTAGCTTTCCTTTGGAGTATGGTCAACCAAGAGCCTGCTCGAGCAGTTGACAGACAGGTTCGACTAGAAGCTCCCGCCATGTTGTTCGATTTCCGGGCTCGGAGAAACTGGCCCGAGTAGGAATGGTCGAATGGAACAGAATTTTCCGGTTATTCCGATTTTTCGGAATTTTACAGGTCAACCTCCCTAGGTACACCCAAATTCCGGAAAATGTCTGTTCCATTTGCTCTCCTAACCGGAATTTCCGGAATTTTTGGTCGAATGGAAAGCGCCCCTCATTTTCGTCAATTCGACATCAGCTTTACATGCAGCATGCATGCAAGCATCCTAGACTCAGTCACTGTGTGAGAAACTTCGGGATTGCCCCACTTCTGCAGCTGACATCCGAAGCCTTCTTGAATGCAGAACTCTTGTGTGGAGAAAAGTTGAGTCGTTGAATTTGAGTGAATATCAAATCCAGAATCCACCGGGAATAGCTTTCTATAGAAAGCGGTTATCTCATCATTCAACCGTAAGACGTGCTCCCGCTTAATTAATATGCTATCATCTTGACAACCTGTTCAGCGTCTTAAAATAAAGTTAAGATCAAATATCATCTTAATGTAATATCCTTTTTCTCAAATTAAGTTAGAAGCGTCTTGGACAAGAGCCGCGAAATCTTAAGTGAGATATGTACGTCTTGCAATACGATATGCACACCGTCTAAAATTAAGACCTTCATTCCTCTTACGATTTACCAAGTCACTTTTAGTCTTAAAGTAAGACGATTAAAAATGCTATCATTAAATTTAAGATGAATTTGTCTTAATCAAAAAAGTCAGATCTTATAATAAGATGACTTTATCTTACTTTAGGAGTACCTTTATCTTACTCAAGAAGATTTTAATCTTAATGTAAGATTTTAGTTTTTACGGAGTCTCCTCCCGTTTCGCTATGTCTACCCTCTCTTATTTCTTGTCGCTTTGTGGAAATTAACTCCGGCGTCGATTTAGGCTGCCAAGTGATGTTTATTTTTAAGCGGCGAAATGCCGTCCCTGGTACATTTGAAGCACAACGCCAAGCATCGAGGAAGGAGTCGTTGGCGCGTAGAGTTATCAACGTGTTCTCATCATCTGTGTACTGCACCCGCAGTTCTGCGTCAGGTATAAATTCTAAACTTTGAATTTTAGCTCTAATGACTTGCATGAGATCCTCAAACGTTTCTATAGCCTGTTCCGTGAAGATAACTTCACACCTGTCATCTTGAGGAATGTTATAGAAAATTTTCAGTTGTAGCATCGTGGAAAGGTTGACTCCAAAGTGCGACCGGCGAAGTCAGCAAGGAGAAAGGAATGTGACCACGTGCGTTAACCTTTTCGATTTGACAAATAAAGCCACGTGACCGAAATCGTAGACGTTTGGCGCCACAATCGACTGTCACGCTTGTCTTTGAATTCGCAGTCTACCTGTTTCGGTAGTATACAGATTGTTGAACAAGCAGCTTCGCCAGATAGCAAGAAAATGAAGCCTGAGTGAAGCTAGACATGATAGAAGCTATCATTTTCGTATCAATAAACAACGCTTTTGTGAACAGAATAACTGTTGTCTACCTTCACTGTGTCATTTTATTCCGAACAAATACTATACGGTGTCCATCTGGAAATGAAATAATTTCGCAGTAGCTTTTGGACGAAGACAGTTTTCTTCCAACCTATTGTGAAGCAAACATAGAATTAATTCAATGAAACTGTAACTCCTTTCATCACAGCGCCTCGCGCCTCGTCGGCCGCCATATTGAATTATACACTGTTATATAGTCATAGTCATTTTTCTTGAACAACTCTGTCCAAGGGGGAAAGGTGCATGAGGTTACCCCTATGTAAAGCACCAACCCGTGCGACAAGGCCAGACCACAACACCGGGAACTACGTGCCCTACTCTTTTCGATAAGTGTGTGGGTTCTTTAACGTCCCCTGCTAACCATGTAACATTGAAGATGCAGGAGACGGGGCCTACGGTTTATAGTCCTTATCCGAGAAGACCTGAACATCTAACCATTTGCAGATCAATTTACAAAGGCAGCACATTCTCCTCAGTTATTTTAAGACCCTGAGTGTTGGTCCGGTCTGGGGCTCGAACCCTCGACCTTCCGCACAGCAGACTGGCGCTCTACCAACTGAACTAACCAGGAGTTGCTACCAACTTATGTCACGTGGACGAAACCTTGTGCAGCGATTGGTTAATGGTTAGTTTTGGTCGAGGTTATCAAAACTGATAACGATCCCGGACTGTTAAGTTGTGTATATAACTGCGATGATCATTCATGTCTTCATATGTTCTCTATTATTAACAAACTATTTGGGCATCTCGAAAGATAAAAAAAGTAAAATAAAAGGCACTAGTAACTTTTCTTTCGAGGAATTCCTGCCAAAATGGAAAATATGAAATGTGTCAATATTTGAACTAAAAACAATTTCTTAAAAATGAAAATCGTACTCGCCAAACGGGCGAGTGATCAATGATTTGTACTCGCCCGACGCTTTTCATATCGCATTTGTGAGCGGGCGAGCGCTAATTTCCAACACTGGCTTTTATTTATTTTTGTTTTGTTAAAGATACTTGTCCTAAACCAGCCGAGAACTTGATTTGTCCGATCGGACTCAGGAACACTTGTGTGGATGACTTATCTTGTGGCCCGCCTGGGACAGTCTGTTGTAACGATGGATGTCGGAGGCGCTGCATGGATTCGTCCCAGTTCAGAAGTGGAGGAATAAACAGGGAAGGTGAAATGTACACTACAACTCCTTTCCATGTCAAGTGTTATCAAGTATTATTGCATAATTTCGATATTTGAGAAAAAAACCTTCCTTACTTGCTTGCCTCCTTTCTTCGTTCCTTCTTTCTGACTTCCCTGTTGGCTTGCTTACTCACCTGTTTGTTTGTTTGTTTACTGCTTATTTATTTATTTTTATGTTTTCGACTTTTCATTCAGATAAACCTCGACCAGGCACTTGCCCATCTCTAAGTCCACCATCTCAATTCTGCCCTTCTGATTTTGACGAATGCAAGTTTGACTGGGATTGCGAAAGATCGACGAAAAAGTGCTGTACAAACGGCTGCTACAGAGTCTGCGCTGAGCCCACAGAGGGAAACGTTCTAGGTCAGTGAATGAAGTGTTTTATGTAAACTTGTGTCCAGCAGGGCACTAAAAGTTAAATTGAATCTAAGACAGTGGTTCTTCCATCCCAAAGAGGCAACTTTTCGAATCTACACGTTGAGATGACTCTTAAAAGGAGGTTGCTGGAAACACGAGAAAAAGAGAGTAGCTGGATATTTAACAATTATTCCACGAGCGCGCGTTGGATATGAGATGATAGATAGCCAACGAGACGCGTAGGGCCGAGTTGGCTATAATCATCTTATATCCAACAAGCGCGAGTGGAATAATTGTTTTATTAAAAACAACCATTTAATTTAGCTAAAATCTTGCCACGTTTTATTTCGCAAAATCCTCTCTTGGACCGGAAAAGGAGGTATAATGTAAGTAATGAAACGATTTTCTTCGGCCGCCATTGTTTTTATCCGCGGAAAAAAGTTTTAAAATTTCAGCTGTTGTGCACACGCATACACTTACCATATTTGTAGGGCATGGTATAATGGCTCATATACCATGGCCACTAAGCCAATCAAATTCCTTGAATTGCATTATACAATAATAATTCTGCCTATCTATTGAAACACTATTTTTGCATCTGTAGATTTAAAGGGAAGAAAAGAGCGCCTCCTTTCGCATGTTCACTATTTCTCCCGACACCCATTCAAGTTGTTAGTTATGCAAGTGTGTATTTTTTTTGCAATGACGTTATCATAAATAATTTTACTGACAAGGTGCCCGTTTAAAGTCAATTTGTCTTTTTGTCTTTCCTCATGTCAGACAAATGTCCTGCTCCGGAACAGCCCAAACGTTGGTGTCCCATGACTCTTAGGAATCAGTGCTCCAATCACACGGAGTGCAGCTTCATCTCAGATGGACTTTGCTGTTTTGACGGCTGCCGCAGAAGGTGCGCTTCTCCAGAAGGCTTTCCAAGCAGGCTAGAACTGAGTAAGAAGCCGTTTAAGTTTTGTTGCCGTTTTTGAACACAGTGGACGTTTTAGATCTATTGTCACATTATCTGTCCGTGTGTCTGTTTGTGTGTCTGTTCGGTCCTACAACCATGATACTCTCTGCCTGATTATCTAACTGACTGTCTGTCTGACTGTCTATGTTCGACAGTCTGACTCTTGGACTCTCGGAATCTTGGACCGCCTGACATTCTGACTGCCTGGCTTTCTGAGTATCTGATGGTCCGACTTTCTGACCTTCTGACTGTCTGGCGGCCAGACTGTCTGACTGCGTGACTGTCTGACTACTTGGTTTGCAGATCCAAGACCTGGTAAGTGTCCACGCCTGCTCCCGCCTGAATTCTGCATCTCAGATTACGACGAATGTGAAAATGATGGAGACTGTTACCCTGGAAAGAAGTGTTGCAGCAATAGTTGTTTCAAAAGATGTGAAAAGCCACGTTTTGAAGAAATTGGCGGTAAGTTCAGATCTAACCTCTCTCGCTGTGCATTGTTCATAGGGCATAGAAGTTGATGTAGTTCATTTATATTGTAAAATGTAATCATCAACCAACACCGCATACACTGTAGAGCAGACTCTTTCTATACTCAAAACTTCAAAGACCCCTCAAAGGGAGTTTATTCAACCACAACGACGATGACAAAGTCAATTATAAAAAAACCGAGCATTATCACTCATGCTGCTCTGCTCATTAAACAATTTTATGTGCATGTTGGACGTTCTTGTGGTCGTTGCCGTCGTGGTCCACTCAAACTAGTGAACATCACAAATCTGTCCTTAAAATGGGCATACCGGTATTCATAAAACAATAGAGTTTATGTTCGCGGGCATAAATATGTTTATGGGCCCGACCCAGATGCATTTTAGCCCGAGCCGCTAGCGCACAATCACCGGGCAATTTAGAGAGAGACCGTTCATGTGGCCTTTCCTTACTATTTAACAATTAGACCCGTAGCCCGAAAGGGCTACGGGTCAATAGCCCATGAGGCGAAGCCGAATGGGCTATTGACCCGTGGCCCTTGAGAGCGAAGGGTCTAATTGTTTTAGTATCACCCAACTAGTCGGACGGAAAAGGGAATAATAAAGTTTGCAAATGCAAGTTGAAAAAATATTTATTTGGCGAAAAAAGCGAAAGAAAAACTGGCGAATTTCGTACTCGATGACTATTGCTAATAGTCCCCTAGTAGCGTAGCCAATCAAAATGCAGGATTTGCATTAGTCCACTAGTTGGGTGATACTAAATGAAGTTAGTATCACCCAACTAGTGGACTAATGCAAATCCTGCATTTTAATTGGCTACGCTACTCGAGGACTATCAGCAATAGCCCTCGAGCGCCATCGAGCGTGACGCTTTCTTTCGTTTTAGTCCCAAATAAATATTTCTTCAACTTACATTTGCTAACTTTCTTATTGCCATGTCCGTCCGACTAGTTGGGTGATACTAAAACAATTAGACCCGTAGCCCGAAAGGGCCACGGGTCAATAGCCCATTCGGCTTCGCCTCATAGGCTATTGACCCGTAGCCCTTTCGGGCTACGGGTCTAATTGTTAAATAATCGTACCAGCTTCTACCGGTTGTTATCCTATTTCGTCGAGCAATGTTAAACTTGCGTTGAGCTTGCACAAGACTGAGTGTTATGTTGCTCGTTTCTTTTAGGTATCAAAGATTCTGAAAGCAAGTGTCCGACCACAACACCTTCGGAAACATGTCACGTGGGACTCAGACACATGTGCAATGACGACGTGGATTGTATAAATGGCACCTTGTGTTGTTTCACTGGCTGCAGGAGACAATGCTGGGATCCTGTCGTCAGAAATAAAGCGACATTTAGTAAGAGAAAAAACACTCTACTACTAATGTTATGTATATTGTTATGATATATGAAAAAAATCTCATTACTGTGACAGTCAATCCGTTTGATTCTTGGGATAAAATCTCATCCGTTTTGTACACTAAAGTTCTTGTGAAAAACATGCTCTTCTAGTTTCTTCGTGATACCTGAAGGTCGTATATATTTTTTCCGTGAATTGTGAAAGAACCTTTTTATTTTCCTTAAACATGGTCTGCATAGGTTCCCCATTTACCACCATCGACTGTGACAATCAGGAATGATTCAATAGTTTAATGGCACCAGATAAGTGACATCCTGTCTCCTAGACCTAACTGAATCCACGGTTATTCTCCTCGAAGTTGCTGAGCAACATGGGGTTATACTCATTGTGCCATATTGGGGAGACTATGTACAGCAAACTCGTGGGTGGATGTCTTAGTTTTGGTTTGTAAAATGCCCAGTGCAGTAATAAGTTTTCCCAAAAAAACAAAACGGCAAACAACAAGAAGTTTATCAAATTGAAGCTACGAAACAAAGGTTTGATTCAATTAACGGAATCAGTCGCTGTTTCACCCTTATGGCAAATATTACAACCAGATAATACACTGCTCGACTTTGTTTTAGGCGCCCAATAAAACCACACCTGAATAAAGTTTTTACTACTCCTATTACTACTCCCGCTTCAGTAGGAATTCCTAGATTCTGGAATAGACAATCTCGATATATTAAAATTCAGCCTAAAACAATAGACCTCAGTACGAGGCTTTAGGGAATAACTACAGAGCGTGTGGTGTTTATTCCCCAGAGCCTCGTGCTGAGGTCTATAGTGTTAGGCTGAATTTTAATGTATCGAAATTTGTTTATTGTGTTAGCTAATATGTAAATCCAACTGTCAAGTCACAAACCCCCAACCAAAAGTTAATTTAGATGGCTATAATAATAATAATAATAATAATAATAATAATAATAATAGTAATAATAGTAATAATAATAATAATAATAATAATAATAATTAATATTAATAATAATAATAACAACAATGGTTCATTTAACAGATCCACGAGGTGGCTCTTCTCTTCTTTAGTATAATTAACAATTAGACCCGTAGCCCGAAAGGGCTGATTGACATGGGCTATTGACCCGTAGCCCGAAAGGGCTACGGGTCAATAGCCCATGAGGCGAAGCTGCATGGGCTATTGACCCGTGGCCCTTGAGGGCGAAGGGTCTAATTGTTCTAATAGTCCTCGAGTAGCGTAGCCAATTAAAATGCAGGATTTGCATTGGTCCACTAATTGGATGATGCTAATGGTATGTATTGATTTTATCTTAATTATCCGAAGATAAGACAGGCACGTGCCCAGTCCTCGATCCTCCTCCTCCGCCATGTGCGTCAGATGTGGACGAGTGCTACATGGACAATGACTGTGTGAAAGACAAGAAGTGCTGTTCTAATGGATGTTACAAGATTTGCGTCTCGCCGTCGATGGAGAGTGGAGCTGCTGCAGGTATATTACTGGGAGCTGGGATCATACCACCTGACTCTGGCTATGACCTTGTATTTTGTATCAAAGCCGAAACAAGATGAGAATGAAAGTAATTTGTGCCATAATAGCAACTGAGTGATAACGGTAATTAATGCAAGTGCGGCCGTAACACTACTTGAACAGAGACCTGAAAAAAATTCAGGCTTTGAGCGGGATTCGAACCCACGACCTCTGCGATGCCGGTGCAGTGCTCTCCCAACTGAGCTATCAAAGCCACATGAGAGCGGTCGTATATGGGTTAGCCCTTTATATGGGGACGTTTAGACTTGGCCCAAGTACAGTAAGTTGCTATTATGGGACAAATTACTTTCATCTTTCTTTTTCATCTTTTACTTTCTTTTTCATCAGGTCTCTGTTCAAGTAGTGTTACGGCCGCACTTGCATTAATTACCGTTAAAATGAGAATGATAGATGACTTTTGTAAAAGCTATTCTCAAATTAAATTAATATTTTTTGCTTGTGCACTATGTTCGGCGCGCGTTCGAGAGAAAGCGTTTTTGCTGGATTGCCAAGAGCTGTTGACAATCCCAGATGGTATCATACCAAATGCTGTTTGTTGACCACAGAAAAGAATTATTTGAACATATTTTTTTTGTGGAAAAATCAACTTTCTTTCCTGATAGACTAACAATCTTTTCCGTGTCTGTTTTACACTGAGTCAAACGTAGTTGAACACAGTCACCTAATAGAGTTTCACTCAAATTTTATTTGAATACAGTCGCTTAGTAGGGTTTCATTATTGTCATTTTATGTTTTTTTTTTTTAAATTCCGTCACTTTCTTTATAATACGCATGGGCTGAAAGACCCCTACCTCACCTAAGTGTGGTATTTTTTCTCCTTCGAAAGCAGCCGCCTTTTCAAGGTCTGCGGGCAGTTGTTCCCGTGTATTTCATAGCGAACCTCGTGTAGGGTGGATCCACGGGGAAATTTTAGACGTTTGACACAAACCGGGGCAATTATTCAAGATCATCAGGGTTTGAAATGCAAAAGCGAAGCGCGCAAAAAGAAAAACTCACCCACCCATCCCTCTCTCTCTTGCTCTGCCTTTTGTACAATCCCCCGCGAATTTTGCGTTGTTCGCGCTCTCGACAATGTTAGTAAAGAACAGAAAGTATCCCCCCCGTTCGATGAAAGAAATAGGCCTCCGTACCTTTCAGGTACCTTTTTCCCAAATTATTTAGCCAGTATCCCTGCTGCTTCCAAATCAGCCTCCTTCTATCCTCTCCTCGGGAAGCGGACAGTAAAGCGGAAAGTAA
>OZ026601.1:27304917-27382417 GCA_964020085.1 Micromussa lordhowensis | reverse complement strand
GGTGAACAAGTTACTGTCAATGTTGTGGCCTAATAGGTTACCATAGCAACAATATGACCTGTTAAAAACACCCTTAATTTTAGCTTTAAGCGCTTATAACTCGAAAACGAGCTCGGTGATCCCCATTTTTTGTTATCGAATTGTAATTAACATGATAAGGTGAAACTTTTTGCAAAGTTTAAAAAAATTCTACGGAGGGGGCTCAGAGCCACCTTAAATTTTCGAAAATACACTGCTGTAGCTCATTTCGAAACGGTTTTTTTATTCCGCTTGTAATTCCCCCCTATCCCGGTACAAGTTCCCCCCCCCGGATATAAGCCCCTCCGTTTATAAGCGCATCCAAAACCCCTTACGAAGTTGTTTAAGCCCAGTGCTTATAATAAGCGGCAGTTTGCGAAATATTTAAGAGATAGAAAACATGTACTGTGTTTCTATTGCGTTTTAGTATAAATCTACTAGCGTTCTATCACGGATGCTGTTCTCTGATTGGCTACGCTACTCACTATCTATTCTGTGATAGATGGTGAGTAGCGTAACAGTGTGCACTTGTTAACAAAATGACGGCCGTTTCATGGCGTTTTCGAAGTGTGGAGAAGAGGATTTAGATAAAGTTTTGAACGACTAGTAGATTTATACTAAAACGATTAGATTATTCGCTCTCGATTTCTATCGCGCGATAGTTGACTCGGGCTGCGCCCTCGTCAACTATCACGCGATAGAAATCTCGAGCTCATAATCTAATTGTTAAATAGAAACACGAGTGGAAGTTTGAGAGAACGAGAAATGCTGTGGGAACACGAGCCGCTAAAAGAAGTAATTAGTGAATCAACCTTGCCCCTCCCCATATCCACCTTTACCCTGTAGTGAACCTCGATGATCTGGTAACAACAGCCTCCCAATAGGCAACTTTCGATATATCAAACTTCAGCTTGATAGTGAGGCCTAGAGAAACATAAACAAAAGAAATGAATAAACATGTCATCCAATTTCCTTTGTTTGCCACCTCTAAGCCAAACTGAATTTATTTATATATATCGAAAACGGTGTATTGGCGAGTGTTCTTTGGGGTAAATTGATGTTATATGTCTGCTAGCTGGACGTGCTGTAAAAGGCAAATTGGAACAGGCTTTTGCTGTGGAACAGACATAAATTTGCCAGTGATTAGAACATTCTTTTAAAAATGCCTATTATTTGGACAGTTCATTGCCATGGTGGTCTTTGACGGCTCGTAAATGGAGAAACGAACTATTGTATGTGCATCACATGTTACCTTTACAGTTTGTAGGGAACTATTTACTGTCGAGTCAGTGGCATTTGGGTCAATCACAGCGTTATTCAGGCAACACGTTCCGTTGGAGAAAACAGGAAAAAACAGGGCCCGGAAGAGGTGTTAAACAGAAAAACAAGTATTTTATCTTCAGTTCGTTTTCAGATCTCCCTACACTTCAACTTGAGAAATCCCTACCCTTTTATATAACTGAAGCCTGAAAAAGAAACCCCTTTCAAGCGGTGCCTGAGTATCTCCTCCGGGACCGTGATGCTGTTAGTTCTAATTTCAGTATAATTCAGGTTAGCGAAACAAATAAAAAACGCTCGTTACACCGATTCCTAATTACAGAGTTACGGGCCGTGTTTTTACTAACAACTAGTTACCCTGTGATTGTGACCCTCTTTCAGGTGAAGATGACTATGGACGGAGGTGATACAAAAGCCCAGTTCACACTTGAAATTTCTGTGTTTAAAGACAAGGATTATCTGCTACCATACGGCATCAAAGAATTCCCGTTAAAGGTTTCCCTCAGCAAACCTCTCTACGTACAGGTAAAATGTATTGATTATCCTTGTTGATGTAAAACGTAGTGTAAAAACGAACCATGTAGCTTGAAAAAAAAGTTTACTTTCAAAAGTTATACTGTCAAAACTGACATAACGTAACACCGTTAAGGACAAATAAAAGAGGGGGAAATAATTCAAGAAAGACCGCGAAACCTTTCTCTTCCGGGCTGCGAAAGGCGTTCCGTGTAAACCCGAAAACGATAACCCGCTAAAACACGAGAGCAATGGCGCGAAACGTCACGCAAACACCGGAGACAAGGCTGATACCCGATGTGGCATACTGGTGCAGTTACACTGTCAGAAAAACTATGTAGTGAACTTGAAATTTTCAAATGACATGGTGGCTCATGGTATGGATTGGAACGCTTAATCAAGGAACATGCTTCGTTCTTCTTGTTGCTAGTTGTTATTCTTTTAGTTTTGTTTGTAGGTTTACAGCTATAATGTTATTGGTCTATCTTCACAAGAAAACAATACTGTCACCGAAGTAGTCAGTACTGTTTTCTGTATTCTCAGTGCGCAAACTATTTTCAACGATTGACTCTGAAACGCTGGCACAGCAACTTAGGACATACACCTCATAACAGATGTCACCAACTATACCGGTATCGTACAAACGATTTATTCATGGCTTAAACCAAACCGAGGAACAGACAACTTAGATTGAAATCAGCCTTAAAGACTGGTTATCACTAGGACTTAAACATAAGTTTAGGCGCGTTGGCTTCATGGTTAGTGCGCTCGACTCCAGATCGAGCAGTCTGGGGTCGAGCCCTTCCGGGGACATTGTGTTCTGTTCTTGGGCAAGACACTTTACTCTCTACAGGACCTCTCTCAGGGGGAGTAGAAGTACTCCTAGTAGCCTAATGCTACAGAAACCGGGATAAGCTCCGGCCTGATGGGCCCCTTGGCTCGTATACACTCTTGTATGGGTAACACGCGCAGACGAAATGAGATAATTAGCGCCTTTTGGACAATTTTGTAGCAAAGGTGCTACTCAGAAACAGCATATTACAACGTCTGCGCTTGTTGAGTATGATAATCAGGCTTCATATTTAAATTTATATACAACATAGATCGGCCTCTGTTTCCCCGGAATAAAAATTAAAAGTTCAATTGTTACACAGCTAGCTCTTTTAACCCTTAATCACTCTTTACTCGGTTCATCGTTCGCCAGCGAACAATAGTTTAACATGTTTGCTATTTCATAACAATAGAGCTATTCAAGTTGATCACCTATCCTTTATTAGTATATACCACACAAGTGAATAGTACTTTTCGCGCGCGCTGATTGGCTAGCTCGGAGGTGATTAGCCAAGTACTATTCACCTCCGAGCAGCCGAAGAAAAACAAAGTGGCTTTTGTCGCTATATTTTAATCGCGGCTCGGTAAATATCCGCCACTATTCACCTCCACTTCGGTGAATAATTGTTAATTAATCCGAGGAATTGCTCTTTCAAAAGAGGTACAATTTTACAGATACATCTATTCTGTGCTTGCTGCTTTTGAGTAAATTTGTTAGTTTTTACCAGTTAAGGGTATGAAAACTACAAAGTTGAAAGTAAACCACGTTGGAATCACATTAATGCATTTAATTCAAATTTACCCAGACAGGATGTTATAAGCTATAATTACTTATCTAGGCCTCTAAAAAGCGGCCAGCCTGGATCTCCTTGACTGTAGCTTTGCATATAAACGATTCCCCTTTGTTGAATACTGCAAAAAGTCTACACATATCACGTTACGAATCCCTGTGGCTGAGGGGTCAACTGTGAACCGAAAACCTATCATAATTGAAAAGACAATTTTTTCTTCATAAAAACCATGTGTAATGTTCCGTACTTATCTTTGCTTGTTTTTGCTCGTTCCAAAGCTGTTGGTAACTGAACAACTCAAAATAGCAGCACGATTTTTTACCACACGAAACACAATAAAATATATTGTTAACACAACACAAATAAATTGGCACAGGGTTTGCCACTGTAACAGAGTGGATTCCACTTGAAAGTTTTAAGTCAGGTGATGAAGCATTTTCGCTCAGGTGCTTTTGGAAGGCAAACCAAGGGCTGGGTTGTAGTAGCCCCAGAAACATTACCGGCATGGAAGGCTTCGACCATCGGCCGAATGTTGAATAATCCTTTGAAAATTCCCATCGAGCACATGATAGTAGTAGCTGATACTCCCTTGCGTAAAATGTCCAGTCTAGTTTTGCACGTCCATTTGTTCTTTTTAGGGTTATAATAGTCAATGCTTACACTGTTGTCCTCGAAGTCGCCTGTCCCGCTCAGGCCATACAGCTCACCATCGACTGTAAGAAGAGTTTCAATTCTTCTACCTTTAATTAGAAAGGTTCTTATAAACTGCCATTCGTTTGTGGTTTCATCGTACACCTCACATTGACAGCTTTCCGGCAGCCATGATCCCTGAAAAACACCTCCAGCAATGTAGATTTTTTCGTTCACAGCAGCTCCGTGAGCCCACTTTCTCGCCATTTGAATGTCGGCTACTTTTTCCCATTGGTTTTTGCTCATGTCGTACCTGTCAACATCGGAAAGGAACCTGCACTCGTTACCAGGCCATTCTATGCCACCAATAAAGTAAATGAAATTGTCGTTAGCCACAATGCAAAACTCTTCTCTCTGGTCAAAATGATCAAATGATGATACATCTTCCCAGAAATTTGTTTCCAGATTGTACTTCATGAGGAAGGAAGTATGATTTCGGCTGCCACAGTTTTGTTCTGTTTCTGCCCCAGAAGCGAAGTCAAATAGACAGTCGACAACGCGATGACAAATCCGCCGTCCATCACGGATCCTCCAATTTAACAAATGGTCCATAACACATGGTTCAGACATCAAAGCGTACATTTCATCTCTATTTCTAACAAATGTTTTCCGCAAATATCGTCCCGGTTCTTCCAAGGATGGTAATTGAATGCAACTGTCAGAGTACGGATTATATGCTACCTGTTTCAAAGTTTTAGGTCGAAAGTACAGCGATTCCTGTTCAGTTCTATACAGCTGACCACCACAAGGAACGAATTTGCCATGGGTAATAAACTCAGCTGGTATCTCACCTAACTTGCACCAGCTATCCTCACGAGGAAAATAACACAGAACATTTTCAGCCGCATTCATCACTATCACAGGGATCTCGAGCGACTTTCTAGGTGGAATAAACAAACTATCGCAATTTTGAGAGTCAACTAAGTTGATGGCAACCTTCACCAACGCCAGACAGCTGTCATTGTCTCTTACGAGCTCATTTGTCTTGATATCCTTGCGTAGAAAGTCACGCGATACATAAACAAGCCGAACGTGGCGAAATAACTCGACGAAATATTTTTTTCGCCGGCTTCTGTCATGGTCAATCCATTCTAGAATGATTTTAAACACATCTTCCTCGGCGCTAACATCTATTTCATCACTTGAAATCCACATTTCAACCTCCTTGCTTGACATATTCAAAACATCTTTACGGCTCGCAGCGTAAATGGAGGTAAAATTAGCGAGGAAAAATTTCCTAGTGTTCGAAAGAACGTCTTCGCATTGATATCTTTCAGCGAAATAGTAAGTTGAAACACAATTTGAAGTGTTCAGCGTCTTTACTAAAACCCCTTCAGCGAGAAGTTTTAGTTTGTCAAGAAACAAATAATCGGCCACAACGATCAGGTCTCTGACATTGTCTTCGGCCAATATCTGAACATCGCCGGTGTAAATAAACTGTAGTGTGGCCGCCATGGCTGACTCGGTGAACATCTCCAACCGAACTACTCCTTCTTGAGTCTCCTTCATGTCGCTGCTCAGCAGCTTTTGAAAGAAAGGACTGGCCTCTGAGAGAACTCGTCTGTGAGCTTTGAATTCTCTGCCATCTTTAACCATCAAAACAACATCGCATGGCTGGTCGAGTATGTCCTTTGGTACAAAGATTTCATTTATACTTTCCCTTCTCCGGCTTGGAATAACTTGCTCAGAACTACCAGCAGATTGTACTTCAGCTGCCATCATTTAATGCCTAAATGATCAATGTTAAGCTCTCGTAATATTATGATGAGTTATTGAAAATCGCTGATTCATGATAACTGCGCTGGAATATTGCTAATAGCTTAAAAACTAGCATACGTCATTAAACACTGAATGACGAATGAAGCCTGCATGAAAGCAGACAGATTTTTTTCTTTTAACGCGATGCAAGGTAATTTGGCTCCCTCTCATCTAAGCTCCTTGTTAGCTACTGTCCCGCTACCGAAAGCAAATTCGGATTTTGCCCTTCCCACCTAGCAACGGACCGTTAAAAAACATCAGTAAGCTTAATCGTCAGTGTAGAAAAATAACTCTTTTATATTGCTACTTTGCGTATTTTGCTTTGAGGTCTACGCGGTGATGCATTCTTTGATTACACTATTCCTTACAAGCGTAAGCCTGGGTTCTTTTCCAAAGGTCTTTTGAAATTTTATAACAAGGAGGTGAAGCTCCAGCAGTTCAGCTCGAACAGGAATCTACAAAATAAAAATCCTGCTTCCTGGTCAGGGCAGCTCTATTTACAACTGGATATATAACAATTATTCCATGAGCCCGAGTTGGCTATGAAATGATAAAATAACCAACGAGCGCGTGTCGCGAGTTGGTCATTATCACTTCATATCCAACAAGGGCGAATGGAATAATTGTTTTAGTAAATTCTCAAACCGGTTTTTGCCGCCAATTTTTATTTCGGCCATTATAGAGGGCTGAAGTTGAAAACTTCGTGCGGAAAATTTTTAAACTTGACGCACTATTTTCCATATGACGTTAAACTCCGACTATTGGCTCATAGTCGGAGTTTTTTAGCCAATCAAAAAGCTAGAAATGCAATAGTCGGAGCTGAGAATTTACCAAACACGAAATGGCGAAAAGACGGAATGGCAATGTGGGTTACGGCTAACCCATGCAATTTTTAAAAGAGCTAACCACCTTCAAGTCAGTGATATTTAGGCTACCCGAAGCACTATTTAGTTAGTGACATTTCGTCACTTCGCCATTTCGTGTTTTGAACACGCTTGTTTTTTGCTACCAATCACAGATGAGATATGAAACCGTAAATCAATGATCTTTAAAATGACGGCATAAATTTTACAGCAATCATTAACTTACCATAATGTTCATTTAGGTGAACACTTGTATTTTGATTGTAACAGCTAGTGATTTAAAATAATGAGTTCTAACGGAGAAAAATGTTATGTGCACAGTACTCAACTGAATCTCCATCAAATAAGACAAAAATCACGTTTTTTTTACGTCTCCTTGCCCTTAGAATTACCCTAGCAAGTCGACAAAGACTTATCTGATGTCGTTGTTGTCGCAGTTGTTATTTTAGCTGGAGTCGTTGCACCATTATCACAGATCCCGAATCCTGGGTTCGGAAAAAAAGCGGGAAAACGAATATGTATGGGTTATGTTTATATGCGTGTTTATGGACCGAGACGGAGTCGGGGTCAATAAACACGCAAAAAAAGAATGAGGCCAATATCAAGCCATCTTGGCCGAACAAACTTGGTCAATAAAGGATTTATTATATGGCTTTCGGGGCGGGCAATATAGCTCCATCTTGCCCGCTCGGGTAGCCAATCACAGCGCAGGATTAGCCTTATAGTAATTACCTCTTACTAACCGAGTTCGAGGGCCGTACTGTAAGTGTTTTGAATTGTTACGGACCGAGTTTTTTCCCAATCGATTTAATTATGTCGACATAAATCGACGGGGAAAAAAACGAGGATCCGTAACTCACAGTACGGACCGAGAGGACGAGGTTAGTAATATGTTTATTACATCTTTACTGTGTGTCTGACGGGTTTGGGAACGATTTCTATTCACGCGGAACGGCTTCAAATTTATGACGCACGTCAATGCAAAAGCAAAATGAGTCAACTTGAAATCGTTGTTAAGTGACTTTTAAGTCGTTAGCAGGTTTTAATACACAATTTTAGGAGTAAAAGCAAGTTTTAAACTTTCACTTGCTGTAAAACTTAAGAACACTTTCGATAAATCACGAAACATTTTGGCAACAAAAACACCTTTAAATTTTAGCGGGCCGTACAGTAAAATACGGCCCGCTAAATTGACCAATCGCAGCGCGCGTACTAACCGAGAGATGTAATAATAAACATTTGAATTTGTAGTGGTGATGTTAGACTCTTGCCTGCAGAGTAAACGCCGAGGTTGACATTGATCTAAAATTATTCTTTAATTTCCTTAAACATTTCGGTCCCTTCAGTGACCTTCATCAGTTTAGGATGTTAATATTAGAGTCGGTTTAGAGTCTTACGTTTGATTCGTTCATTTTTCAGCTGGCGGTGGATTCACCGGATACCAGACTGACAATCAAAGAGGAGAGGTGTTACGCCACACCTACTCAGAATCCAGACGACGACATGAAGTATGATATCATTCGAGACAGGTACATTGTTGTTATATTATAATTATCTCCTTGGCCACTTGCGCTGTCCGTGTTGGATGCGCCATGGTTCTTACAAATCAGTCCCTGGAGGCTGCAGTGGGGCCTATGTGTCTTTGAAGCTTTGGCCCAAGGGGGTTATTGGAGTTTTATCTGTTTTGATGTAATAGGCAGATTCGGCTAACGTGTTTATATCCTTGTTGCGACCCAATAGACCATTTCCGAGTTACCTAAAGCCTCTCTTTCAAAGCGAGGCCTGGCACAACCATTCATATGAAAATGAGTTTAATTTCCATGTGAATGAAATCTCATTTTCATATGTAAGGATGAGCACCAAGACTCGCTTTGAGAAAGAGGCTAACTGGTATTTCGGAAATGGCCTATTCAGATCATATGATGATATAATAGGCCATATTCGTATTGTCGACTGGAACTAGCTTGTAATGTAGACTCATGCAGGGGAATATCATTAGAAGGAGATTAATGTCATTTGCATTTGAAAAGACTCCCCGCAAGTAGCCTCAGTTGCAAGCTAGTTCCAGTCCATTACCGAGAATACGAATATAATAATAATAATAATAATAATAATAATAATAATAATAATGACTTTATTTATGTGTCTGTCAAAATCTAGCAGAGGGGATTCCACACTGCTAATAGGGGACACCTAACTATCTAAAATATGATCTAAAAATACAAAACGAATCAATAAGAAATTAAGACTAGAATCTACTAAGACTAGGATTGCTAACTACTATTGACCCCTAAATTCTAATTATAAAATTCCAAATAATCTTGTAGTTAAATAAAGTAATTAAGAAAGTTTAAAATTAAGAATTGCAAAGGTAGCAGCCACTACATCCCTCCAAGATGTCACTCAAATCAAGACTTCGTGTCCGGGTCTTAAATTGCGTAAGACTGGAAGCCGATCTGTCTTTACTTGATATCTTACTCCAGAGTCTTGGACTTAAGTATCGAATTGAGTGTTTTCCATGCGTAACTGTATTAAAACTAGATTGATAAAAATCTTTCTGCCGTAAATTGTAATTATGGCTACTAGTATGGTCTATTGTCCTGTTTGTACATACTCCCCGGCATGCAATCAGTTGCTTGTGACAAATTATACAATTGCAACCTCCCAAAGAATCACCACGTGGTCTAAATTGAGTGGCAAAAAACACATAAACACGTTAGGAGATTCACGATGCACCTTTTGATGTCTACGCTGAGCATGCACTTTGTCTAATGACGGTTTTTATTTTTATTTTTAAGCTGCGTCGTGGATTCGACGGTGACATATTACTCATCTCCTCAAGGCACAAGAAGGTTTAGTTTTGATACCTTCCAGTTTACAGGAAGCTATGGAAGTTTTGTTTACTTGCACTGTAACTTAGTGGTTTGCAACGCTTCAGATCCTACTTCTCGGTGCTCTGTGGGCTGTTCCATTGACTTCCCCAGGAGAAGACGAGCCATGGAGAAGGAAAAGGGTGTGGCGCGGGCCGGCCTTACTGAGGGACCGTTCATTTTTAGAAGTGACGTAAGAGTGGAGAGAGATTCCTACACAGCAAAAGGTATACAGGATTGATTCATTGATACGATTAATTGAATAACTGACCGATTGATCGTTTGACTGATTGACTGATTGACCGACTGACTGATTGACTGATTGACCGACTGACTGAATGACTGATTGATTGCTTGCCTGCTTGCCTAACTGACTGACCTACCGACCGACCGGCTGACTGACAGAGGACTGTCTGATCGACTGTCTGTCTGTCTGACTGACTTTCTGACTGAATGAATGACCAACAGACTGATTACTTGACTGATTAATTGACTGTTTAATGTTTAATTTGCGAGGACTAAAGTGATCGTCTAGTTTTGACTCGTCCCGTACTCCTTTTGCTTTTCTGACCACTCGAAATTAAACACAAGCATAACTGTATGTTAGCATCGACTCGTCTTTGTTATTTGTTTCTCTCTGTTTTAGATTCTCCATTCGATATCACTACAGTGGTTGTTATTGCCATGGCTGTATTCTGTGCTGCGTGCCTGGCAACTATAATCTACATGAAGATGAAACTTGCTACAAAACCACAACCCGACCCGGACAGAGAAACATACCTATAGGCTTCATGTAGCAATCACCAGTTTTCTTTAAAGTTCTCTATGGCCTGTGCTAGCATTTTGATCCAAAGTCATCCGAAATTGTTGGGTGGAGAAAATGTCAATCTGCTTGGAAAAGGCTCCTTTTTGTGTACCGGACGCTGATGAGAAGACATTGTTTAAATTTTCTTTTTATTGTTTGTTAGTGAACGAATGTACTTAGTTACAGAATTATATCTTTTGTGCGTACTCAAAGCCTTGTGGGACACTTAAGGACGTTGCAGCGTTTCCGTCGGTTTGACCACAACGTGTCGTGACACGGCTCAACAGACAGAGATGCTGTATCAAATTTTGGGATCTTTTGACCAAGAGCTTTAAGCTGCTTCAGTTTACACTGAGAGAACTCGTAGTAGTAACGCGTGTTAGAGACTGCTTCCTCATGTATTATCACGAGTTAGGTATTGAAGCGCGGTTATAAAATAAAAACGGGTATAGTGAATCCCTGGTTTGTAAATATAGTGTCTATTATCTCACAGTAATTCCTTACGTGAACCTTGCCATCATCTTCGCGGTATCCGAGGTGGCTGGTGATCCCAATACCTGGTTTCCATATGATTGCTTACATAGCGGAAAACAGGGCCAGTGTTCGTTTGGAACAACGACGTACGTATACCTTCCAGTCCGTAGAACTTTTCAAGTTTTTACTGCGGTGGGATAAAAAGTTACTTGTGTCGGAAATGTAAGACAAATCGGGGTCACCAACTTCGTTTCGTAGATGAAGCGGGTGGAAAAATAACAAAGAAACTCAACATGGTCTTGAGGGTTTTTGGCTGAAAGTATTGAAGATAATGGTCCCAAATCATTGGGCGTGTCCCGGATTAGCCGGCCTCCGTGCTGACTAGAAGTTTTAGACACTTAAATAAAGTTTATTAATTGATTGATGTTTCCACTCTTTTACAGTTTTAAACAAAGAGCTCATTCGGTGGTGCGCGGGGAAAAAAGTAACTGACAAAGTTTTCACGTAACGTAGAAAAATGCTAGAAAAAAAGTGATCCATCGATAGAAAAGAAAAGACGTCACAGAAGCAGTGACGCGGCGTATAAATTTCTGAGGAAAAAAAGGAGTAGTAAATATGTAGAATTTTTCAAACTTTTGCCGGCTGCCGTTAGATAATGAGTTACATGTGCCGTGTTTCTATCGAGTTATAGAAACACGAGTGAAAGTTTGGGAGAACGAGAAATGCTGTGGGAACACGAGCCGCAAACGAGTGTCTCTACAGCTTTTTCGAGTTCTCCCAAACTTTCACGAGTGTTTGTTTATTCGCTCTCGATTTCTATGAGGTGATAGTTGATGAGGCCGAACGCTTCAGTTTTAGTATAATTCTAACTGAAATTTACTTCAAATAACGGTTTTTAATGGTTGCTAACCCGGATTATTAAACTTTGCGCCTTAGAAAGATCGCTTGGACTGAATTTTCATTTGAGATTGAAGTTGTCTGCGCGCGCATCATTTTTTTCAGGATTTTTGAAGTCAAGAAACCGTTGATGTTTTTCTTTTGAGTGGTCAATTTAATCGACTTTTAATGGTTTATCACCTCGATTTAAAAAAAAAAGTAATTGTTAAATATGTAGATTTTTTTCAAACTTTTACTGCGGTTAGATAATGAGTTACTTGGATTGGAAATGCAAGAGAAGATGGGATCACCGGATTTGTTTTAGAGATCAATAAAGCCCTGTCAATCAGGACAAATCTTGTGGCTATGTATGGATGACAGACCTCCAGGAGCATATTTTCCCTATAGGTAGACTGGGTACTAGTAATTTCGAGTTATTCTTCGATGGCGGGCATTGTCAGCGTTCTGCAGTCTTTGTTGGGCGTATCCTTTCATATCGTGTTGTATGCGCCCTTATTTGTTTTGACTAATTCTTGTACAGCTTACAGTAGCGAGTTGGTTGCAGTTTTTAAGGTAAAATCAAGAAAAAATAAAAAAATTATCTTGGTAAAATATATTTCCAATCTCTCAACCGTTCTGTTGCAGTCATTATTTGTTTTGGTGTTTCCTTTCATCGAAAATTAACCGCATTGCCGATATATTTAGCGATTAAATGTCTTGTTTTTCTTTGTTAGTTCATGCAGGTGTTCCTGAGCGAGTTTCTCCGTTGATACAGGGGTTTCATGTGTTATCGTGTCGTTGTACTCGTACTGCGGCTGCGCAGAGTCAATTTTCTGAGCTTGCTGGAGCTGTTGACTAATTGGACGGATTCATCTGCGGGTAAGATCGGCTGCCAGAAAGCGGATAACCTTATCACATGATACAGATGAATGTTCAACAGGGATGTTGGAATTTTTAAAATGCTGACTATGTTTACTTTCGTGCATTGAAACACATTATGGATATTATAAAACTCATGACAAATTGGAATCAAGCTTTACACAAACGACCTGTGACAATGTCCATATCCAATTGTTAGTAGGGAAAACCAAGTAATGTGGAGGGAAATCCAGGCCTTACAATAATGAATACCATTGATCAACAACCACTATGCCTGTTGACTGCAAATCAAGGAAACGAGGCACTCCCTAGGTGAAAGTGCTGGTAAGCAATGTGTTGCATTGTTACATGAATTAACTTGCAGTATAATTCTATTCTGAATACGTTTATTGGAAATAACCAACACGATTCTACAAGATAGTGTGTACAATAAAATATCTATTTGCTGTTTACTGACAGGGCTCATTAATGGCCATAACCTAAACACCTAAATGAGTCCTAAATACATGAAAGCTTGAAGTCGAACAATGTAGCATCTCCGATTACGTGTTTTTGTAGATGTCGTAATATTTAGTGTCCGTATAGAATGTGGGCTGGTTTGTGGCAGCTACAGGAAGGCTATCAGAAGGAACGGATTCCACCACCTGCCTAATGTTGGATAATCCTTGAAAATTCTCATCCAGCAAATTATGTCAGGTTAAAAATACCTCCCTCTTTCAGATCTTGCTGCCAGTACACTTTTAGCTTCCCATATATTCTTCTCAGCGTTATAACGTTCAATCCTCACATGCGTGAAATTGTTTTCACGGCAATCACGAGGATTCATGTAAAGCACTTCACTGCCCAAGGCATAACATTTACCATCAACGCCCAGAATATGAAAATTATATCCCAGTCCACCTCTGATGCCCGTAATAATCTGCCATTCATTTGTTGTTTCATCGTGCACCTCCCACGCTGGCAGAGGAAATCCATCAATAATGCAGATTTTTATGTTCAAAGCAGCGCCCCTAGCCAAGCATCTCGCCGTTTGAATGTCGGCGGCTTTTTCCCACTGGTTTTTGCCGAGGTCAAATCAGGAACCTGCACTCGTTATCCGCAGAACGCTCCCTACCACCAATGAAATAAATAAAGCTGTCGTTGGCTACAATGCAGAAAGCGTCTCTCAGGTCGAAATGATCAAATGATGTTACATCTTCCCACGAGCTTGATTCCGGTTTGTACTTCGTGAGGAAAGAAATATGTTTTCGACTGTCACAGTTTCGGTTTTTTACTGTTTCAGAAGAGTTTATATTGGTAACGAAGCGTTCCTGCTGCCAGTTTAGTAAATGCTCCCTAACACATGGTTCAGACATCAAAGCGTACATTTAATCTCCACTTCTAACAAATGTTTTCCGCAAATATCGTCCCGGTTCTTCCAAGGATGGTAATCGCACATATTTGTTAGAGTACGGATCATATGTTATGCGGTGCTTTAAAGGCATAGATCGATGATAGCTAGTACCACCAGTCCAATACAGCACTGTATAATTGACCATCACAAGGAACACATTTGCCATTTAAGGAAATAAATTCAGCTGGTATCTCACCTAACTTGCACCAGCTATTCTCACGAGGAAAGTAACACAGAATATTTCCACTCAAATTGATCACTATGACTGGGGTCTCGAGCGACTTCCTAGGTGGTACACTGAGGCTATCGCAGTTTTGAGAGTCAGTTAAGTTGATGGCATCTTTTACCAGCGTCAGAGAGCTCTTATTGTGATATTATGACGAAGAAACTCACGCGACACATAAACAAGTCGAACGTGACTAGCCTAGGTGTTGCTGTACCCACCTCCCGAGGCTACACGTAGGCTAGGCGTATTTTGCTTTAAGTTTTACGCGGCGACTCATTCTTGATTTCACCTGAATACTTGCACCCGTAAAAATTGCGTTGTTTTCCAAAGCCCCGCTGAAACTTAATAACAATCACGGGCTTATGCTTCTTTAATATGGATTTTTGTAGTTTCTTGTAGTGAAATAATGTATATTGTTGTTGTTCCTTGGTCAGGGGTTTCGCATTTTTTTCAGTAAACCCCAGGTCTACCAGGAATACTTGTATTACTTGTATATAAACCACTACTCAAGAGAATAATTCGGCGTATAAATAATTGGGGATATAGTTAAACAATAGCCTCGATTTATCAAAAATATACCTAGAGTTTGTCCACGGACATTATCTGTTCCGAGAACCGGACAGTTTTCCGAGATCGGAGCTGCGAGATAATGAGATAAAACAGATAATGTCTAAGGACAAATATCCGAGCATATTTTCGCGCCAAATGAAGGCTATTGTGTTTATTAACCTTCATTATTTTCGCAAGACGCGCAGTTTTAAAATACGGAGAACATCACTCTGGTGTTCCCCATAGTATTAGTTGGGACACATTCAGTTGCATTTACGCAGGAGTGTCAAAAGTCAGTTCAGTTTTGCAATATCACTCTTAAAGATTGGCTATCTTATCCACTCTTCCTCTTTAAAACATGATGCCAGAAATGACACGCGTGAACGAGTGAGAACGCGCATGCGAGAGAGTTCGCGAGAAAAGCTCGTGCGCGAGCGCTAACATTTAGTTCGCGCGAGATTGTTTGCGGCATCAGTTCAGTGGTATTTTTGTACCAAAGAAAACAGTTACCACATGTTGGAAAATGGATTATCGAGATCTGTAAGGGAATACTCGGATTTTGGTTACCATGTTTACTTTCAGCTGACTCGGTGAAATTAACCTATGCTCAGCCCTGCCAAGCCCATTCCAGCCAGATCTAGTTATGTTTTTGCGGTTACGACCCCGCCAAAGACACTCCAGTAACTTGTCGGTTTTGGTTTTATTCATTTCCTTGAGGAAAAAACATTAATATTACGGAAAAATTAATCCTTAGTTCAACAGTTGACCGTCGCTTCAAGTAGCATTCGTGACCGTGAAACATTACGTTGCGTGAATGCCATGACCCACTGTCACGAAAAGTTGATCCACACCGAAGAGGATTAAAAGTAATCAAACAGAATTATGATAAACCAAGGGCTAGCGTGTACGTTGGCGTTGATGTTGCTAAATTCCTCTCAATGTCAGTGTTGTTGGAGACAAAAAAGTCGCCCTTGTTCCAATTTAACGGCTCCGTTACATGCCACGCGAGCTTGCGTTTCGGAAACGAAACGAACAGGAAACCTACCATGTTCATTAACAGCCGACGTGTGTTTCTCGAACAGTCTGAGTATTGCTCCAGAAGTCAAGGAAATCCACAGGTACGTAAAGTGCATTCATCGTATTTCCCGTTTGGCCCCAACGTCAATAATTGTTCGTATTTACCCTGTGGGTTACAAGGCACTGCTTGAACACCTAACCAGTATTCCTTCTGTCTGTTTACGAGGCGGTTTTCGTGTTTTTTTGCCCTTTAATCCCTGCTAATTCGATCGAATCCCTTTTGCCCGGAAGAGCCAAGCCAACAACAGAGTTAATACGACTACACGTCGTCATTGTTTGCCACTGACAATCACACAATTTAGGACTCTCGAATGAGTATTTAGTTACATTTTATCGTGAAACCGCGAGACCTATCCCCATACTTAAAACCTGGCTATTATCAAATACCAACGAGACTGTTTTAAACGACTTTGGGGTCTGTCAAACGTTTCGTGCCAAGAGGAAACGCTACAACCTACAAAAATCACAGACACGGTGGTCAGGAGACAGCGCGTGATTAATTAACGTCATCAGACACAAGCAACCGACGAAAGAGTCACTCGAGAACTGAGCCCAGCATTGTGTTCACGTTAACTGTGCAGCTGATGTGAAGTCACTCCGAGTTAATACCTGATATATTTGGTGAAATGCGGCTTCGTCTTTAAAGCGAAGGATCGTTTTCGACGTGCGTCAGTTCAATTTCGTCGACTAATGGCTAACGGTACGACAAGATTGAATGTCCCGATGCTATTCTTGTGGTGTGTTCTCCTATTTAATGGTATGTGGCATTTGCCTCGAAATTTTATTTTCCTTGCTTGTGAAATGTCGTCAGGTTTCTTTGAACGTCTGGTCAAAGACGGAGTCATCTGTGCTATAGAGATAACTTTGTGATGTCTGTTAATTGAGCTCTTAATTGACAATAATTAGTTCATCACACATGGGAGAGATTGCTATCAGAAAAACTGTTGAAATTTTCTTGCAGAGCGAAGTAAAATGAAACTAAGGTAAAACAGACACTAAACGACTTCTTTGACCGGCCGGCATAGAGTTTAACATTAGGCGTGAAAACAATTCAACGAAAAAACAAGTTGTGCTAAGTAATCAGATATTTTCCTATCTGAAAATGAGCAAAAAGGTTGTGGTGTTATCTCGAAAAGATAAGATTGCAGCTTGAATTCTTTGTTCTTACTCAGCGCTGATTAAATGAACGGGGAAATAAATAGGCTTATCTTCTTCATGGGGGGAAGTAGCTCGTGATCTTGGTTATTATCGGGGTCTTAAGACTGAGCTCTGAACAGCTGTGAGTTGTTTTTCGTTTTCGCGGTGTATCTTGTTATCTTTTAATAAGGCTTTAAACGATCTTAGCTTGTGGTTAAACAAAAAAATATTGAACTTTACACCAAACATGACAAGTCGCCAGAGAAATCTCATGCAAAAGAAAAGTTTGAAATTCAAAGAATTGTGTTCGCGGTATTGAAGGCGAAAATGTTAGCGGTCAATATATTTCATACATTGTCCGGAAATATACATGCATCGAGCAACAGACTGACAGAACAACTGTTAAAACAAGAACTGTCTTGTTTCATATCTAAATTTAATGGATCGATCAAGTTCTTATTTAGCACATCCTTAGCTTTATCGATACACTGATGGAGAGTTAATCCAAATACGAATCAAAACATCTACTACCAAAACGAAAATGATTGAAACTATTTAAAGTATACATGCATCGAGCAACAGACTGACAGAACAACTATTAAAGCAACAACTGTCAGTTTATTTCATATCTAAATTTAATGGATCGATCAAGTTCTTATTTAGCACATCCTTAGCTTTATCGAGAGTTAATCCAAATACGAATCAAAACATCTACTACTAAAACGAAAATGATTGAAACTATTTAAAGTGGCAGGTCGGATTTAAGTGTTGTTGTCGTTGTTGCTTTTAGTTCGGCTTTCACTGGTGATCAATTCTCGTGCCCTTTTCAATCAGTGATACCGTGGCTGAGGACATGACATCCATTCATCAAACTGTCTTTGTTTGTCTGTTTATTTTCCAACAGTGTATCATGTCTAGGATAATCGTTAACAAAGTAGCGTGAAACGGAAAAGGCGGCAGATCTGTTTCAAAGTTAATTCCGTCCGCGCTAATGCGCAGTCATTTACACGCGCGCCATACCCACTTATTGCGTTTTGCCTTATAGCCACACAAAAAACAATAGTAGCTTTAATTTTTAGCATCAAAAAGAAAAAGTGGTCACTAGAAATTTGTTCTTTTGGTTAAGAAAACGAATCATTGTTGCAAACTACATAAGTTACAAAATTGTCTAATTTAAACTTTTTCTGTCGCGAAATATCATGTTGTTGTGGGAAGAATTGAGATCTTGAGAGATCGTCACGTATCTTCTTAGACCATGCATTTGACCACTCACATTTACGCATTGCGGACCTGTTCTTTGCTTTCAGTATATCCAGCAAAAGCAGTGAGAGTCGGGCAATGCCCAGACTTTCCGCGCCAGCAGAACTGTGCCGGTTCTACCATCGACCAGTGTAAGTACGACGAGGACTGCAAGGAGAACAACCTGCAGAAATGCTGCAAGATGGGGTGCAGAAGGATTTGTTTTGATCCAAGTAATCTGGCGTTAGTCAGTGGTAAGCGCCATATGTTAATCCCCTTAAAACTTTTAAGTAATTTATCAAACAACAAACATTGTTTCATCAAATTTTCAGATCCCGAGAAGTGGAACGAAAACACGTCGCGCGACGGAATTTTTGACGAGTTTTGAGGAGTTCGAACGAAAATTAAAATCCTAACCCTTTTTTAACAATTAATTATGAGCTCGAGATTTCTGTGAGTTGATAGTTAATGAGGGTCGAACAACTGCCGCCTCATAAAAATCGAGCGAATAATCTAATTTCCTTTAAAATGAAGATTTCCAATTATGGAATTTCTCTAAGTAGTATCCGATATCCAAACCACGGTCACGATTACGATTTCATTTCGTTAAGTTATTGATAAGGTCATTTAAGAGGACGCTATTTTAGGCGAATCTGTCACTCTAGGTCATGCCATGTTAGGCGAATAACACACTCAAAAGTTTGGGTTTTACTTGAAAAGCAACACTGTAAAGCTAAAAACAGATTTTGGTTGAATTGGTACTAATTAAATCCACCGTATTTACATTAACAGAAAACTTCTCATGATTTTGTTTCTGGGTGTATGCGCAAAAGCACAAAATTATGATAGTTTCTTATGATGACCTGACGGTATCTTTTTCATGTAACAGGTAATAGTGTGTGCCCAGCTTTACCGAGACCCGCCCTGTGCCCAAACCAGCCGAACCAGTGTGTCAACAAGAAAGACTGCAGCACTGGACAAGAATGTTGCTCTGACGGCTGCAGAATGATCTGTGTTCAATCTGTACCTGCTCTGCTCAAAACTGTTTCAACAACGAAAGCGGTCAAAAAAACTCGTGAGTATTTTTTCTTATGTTTAGTTGTGGTGCCCTTAATATAAAGAAACTATCATCGTGGTACACAGTAGAGATAAACAGAGAAGATGTACCATCCTCCCCCCCCCCCCCCCCCCACTCCTCGCCCGAATCAATGATAACTTCGCCCTCAAACCACAACACGCTATTTAAGGTGATTTTAATCTTTATAAGTTATGACAATGATGGTGCATTTTAGAAGTCTTAGTTTTATTATTCAAAATTTGTCAATCCGAGTCATCACCTCTGTATAAACAATCTTTGTTTGATTATGATTTCGAATACTTAAGTACACTGTAGTTTCCTTCCATTCGAAACATGCACATCGAAGAAAGTGATTCGACGCAAAGGAACATTTACAAAAGGGGCAGTGTAGAAACAAACAACTGGGTGGTTAATACTGGAGAAGATTGAGATAAAGAATTCGACATGGAAATATCAGGGTTTACCACCCGTCACCTAATAAATACGAAGAAATACGAAGTGAAACTTAGTCCTGGTGCAGTGGTCGGCCTTTTAGTAAGCTTCAGGTGTCTAACTGTTGACTTAATATGAACATAACGTAACTGACTTTCAGTTTGACCAAAAACTCTGAAAAAGTCGCCCTAAAATTTTCATACACCTCGTGAGTTCGGTAACGCCGTTCCATTCCCACTGGACATTTGAACTACACTTGTGAGTTTGGCGATGGAATTGCGTCGAGGGAGCATGAACTAAATTTGTATAATAAATACACCTCCTTTCCTTGCGAAAAGACGACTCCTTAATGATTGAATTGATGTCATGACCGAGTTACAAGAGGCGTAAACTTTCCCGAACCACTTAAATTTGAAACGGTATAACATGCAGAGGTAAATATTACTCTTTTCCCTACTATCCTCATCTAAGCTTTTTATGCCGACAGAATGGAGAAGTTGTAATACTACTGTGGACTTAGCCTTCATCATAGATTCGTCCGGAAGCATCGGCAGAAGGAATTACGGAAAGATCAAAAGCTTTGTGAAGTACCTCGCTAAGAGCTTTGGGATTTCGCCGACAGGGAGCAGGGTTGGCATCGTGCTGTACAGCACCTCCGCTTCAGTCAAAGCTCACTTTGGTCAGAGTACTACCATTGAAGAGTTCAATAACTTGGTAGATCGTCTACCACACGAAAAAGGTTTCACGTACATTGATAAAGCCCTTGAACTGGCAGCGTCGGAGCTTTTCCAACGGGCTCGAAAAGATGTACCAAGAATTGCAATGTTGCTTACAGATGGTGAACAGACGGATCCTGATGGTACCGTAAACCTCAGGGTAGCCTCAGCGCCACTGAGGCGACAGGGAGTGCGATTGATAGCGTTTGGTGTAGGGAAGAACATCAATGTGCGAGAATTGAGGTTGGCCGTGGAGCGAGACGAAGATGTGGTTAGGGTCATGAAGTTCGACGACCTCATTGACAAAGTCAGGAATTACACAAAAAGTCTCTGTGAAGCTGCTGGTAAGGGAATGAAACAAAAATGCTCGTAAAAATATTTTTAATTTGATAATGTTTGAGAAAGCAGACAATTCTCGTGCGCTGGTTCTAATTCCCCACCAGAGGGTCCTGCGTCTATGATTCGAGTCAAAACCTCACAGGCTTGTGACGTCGTTTGCAAATCATCTCTGATTGGTTCTTGACCCGATGACGCTATTTTGTGCGCAAAAATGCAATTCGCTACTGATCAGACATATACATCGTAGACATGTACGTCAGCAGGTTTTTTTTTCAGACAAATCAAGCTCATCAGATTGTCTCTATCCTTGTAAAGCATCGCAGAATCTGAATGAAAGACGAACGTCTGGTATAGAAGGGACCTGGCCCAACCAGACTTATTCAATGCTAAGAATGTTCTGTTATATTTTGATTAGTTTGAACGTTCTGATGTATTTTGAGTTATATGTCTTGAAACATGAGTAGTCTACAAGATGCTTGAGTCCACAGTTGCTACGGATACGAGAATATAAATTTGCTTTCTTCAGTACCGCATGGTCTGATGTGTAGTTGCCACCTGCCAAGCTCAAGTGTTGTCTTCTCTTTAACTTGTGCCGTACATTTGTGTTAACGTTAAGAAAGGGAGTTTAGCTTTACTTGTTTTATTCTCGTCAACCCTCTTCCCTCTCACTTGTCCTTTGCGAAATATTAGGTTATCAATGTTTCAAGTGCTCTAATCGCATTATTCCTTTTTTTCTTGTATTAAAGAGACGGAACCAATTCATCCTGATGCTGATATCATTTTCTTGGTCGATACTTCGTCGGGAGTCTCCAGTGAGCAGTTTGACCTGCAGAAACAGTTCGTGCGCAGCATGGCACGCTACTTCCTCATCTCGCCACTTGGACCACGAGCGGCTTTCGCTACTTACGGTAGCTCGGCATACACTGTCATTGGTTTCTCCGGCTATAGTAGCGACGCCGAGTTCAGCCTCAAGATCAACAGCGCTCGATTTCTCGGTGGAACGCGAAGAATCGACCAAGCGCTGCGTCACGCCGCAAAGATGTTCCAGGAAACCGGACGAGTCGGTTTAAGAATTGTCATTTTGTTGACCGCAGGGAATTACTACACGGGTCCTGGTGCGAGTAGTGTGTCATCTGCAATTATGCCATTGCGCACTCTCGATGCGCATTTGTACGTGATTGCAATTGGGTCTCAGTTTACTCCGCTGATGTTCAAGCAAATGGTCCGCGGACCCAAAGACATTTTCCAGTTGCCGTCCTTCAACAATCTGTCATCTCGGCTGTCTTCGATTGCGAGACAATTGAGATTGACTACAAATGCTTGTAAGTATAGTCGATAAATATTGACTTTCTGGTATTCCAAACGGCCCCCAAGGGTGATCCTATATCCTGCAATGCAATAGAACTTTTTCGTAATTAGAGTCTTTTTTTCCTTTTCACCAACAGTCAAGTATGAACCAGCCTATTTTCGTTCAGACGTTATATTTCTTATGGACTCTTCAAGGTACGTGGGAGCGAACAACTACATACTGGAAAAAAATTTCGTCAAGCTGATGGCTCGTCTTCTAAACCTCGCCAACAATAGAAGCCGCGCAGCTCTTTACACCTTCAGTGACCGCCCTCAGCTTGAAATCACGTTTGATGGATACGAAGATCGTGCGTCATTCGACTCTGCTGTGAATAACGCGCCTCATCTTCAAGGCGCCCGCCGCATCGACAGAGCGTTTGAATCTGCAGCCCAACTCTTGAGGACAAAATCCAGGGATTCCGTACCCAAGTATGTCGTTCTACTGACGTCTGGCACGCAAAATCACACTGCAGACACCCGCACCTTGGAAGTGAGCTCGCAACAGGTTCGATCTTACGGTGGTAGAGTATTTGTTGTAGCCATTCTAACTGGTGGATATTCAGTTCGCGACTTCTATCCAGCTGTTCAAAGACCCAATGATGTCTTTCCCATTGCATCCTATGTTGATCTTCTTCCGCGTGCTCCGGCCTTCGCTTCTCGTATGATGGGAATATGGCGTAAGTAGATTTCGTTGTCAGTCGTCAATTACCTGACCTCAGGTCATTTTCTTCGCATTTAAATTTCAGGATTTTGGAAGATGCGGATATTTTGCAACATTTCAGTCGGCGAATTTGGAGAGTTTATTTAACATTTTCTCAATAAAATTAATCACTTTCGTTTCCCAATATTTGAGACCAGATAGCAGCTCTCACACATTCGCAATAAGTCATGATAGTTCCTAGTAATCTATGTGTAGCTGTAGTAAATTTTCAAAATTTTAACTATCGACGTCAAAACCTTTCTTGAACTGTTAGGTTTGGTTTTTAGTTACATGGTTTGTTTGTTAATACTTTCTCTCGTTGGTCAGTAAAAACAAGAGGCCTATTTTGAAATGGACAATTTGATTTACAGTCGCCCTCAGCATTAATTCTATCCATTGTCTTTTTCCATGCTTAATCAGTAAGGGATACCTAATTAAGCACTCTAACTTTCTACTGATTAAGTTGTCATGAAGGCCAATACCATAATTCTTTATGGTTATCTGTTGGTAATCTGTTAGTAATAAGCTGTTGATCTCTGCTAGATCATATTTGTGTCTCTTATTAATTTCTGGTTAAATGTTTCTCTTCATATTCTTCAGGAGCTCCAAACGTTCCCAGCTTCACTGCCGACATCGCTTTTATCTTGGACTCCTCTTCAATTGTAACTCCTTTCCAGTACTCGCGAGCAAAGCGCTTTGTCCGAATCCTCTCAGAGTACCTAAATGTTGCACCCGGCAAGTCACGTGGGTCCTTGGTCACCTACGGAGCGTCTCCTGTGGTGGTCTTCAACTTTAACGGATACAATTCACATTCTGAATTCAGAAACAAAGTGACCGATGCTCCGTATTTGGGCGGTGAGCCTTCTATCAGCAGCGCCTTAAGAGCAGCAGGAACTCTGTTTTCCGACGCACGGGGTTTGCACCCTTGGGTGACTATTCTTGTGACTCCATGGAGGCCGAAGGACATACGGGACACTAGTACTTTAGAAGCTGCTGCCCGTTCTTTGTTAAATCGTGGGATCTGGTTGTATGTCTTATCCATTGGAGAGAACCCTTATGTTGGCTGGCTTCGTCCAATGATTTGGGAACCAAGAGACGCCTTCTCGGTGGTTTCATATCGTGATTTGCCCGCGAGTATTGGACCTGTGGCTAGATATATCACGAGTGATAGTTGTAAGTTTAACAAATTGACGTCAGTTTTTCATGCGTCTGTCCTGTTATTGATCATAAATTTCGTCATCACATTAATTGTCAAAGTAGCTGTGGATCCACAAGGCGATAGCCGAGTGGATCCGCAGACTACTTTGACAATGTGATGACGAAATTCATTGTCAATAACAGGACAGACTCATTAAAAACTGACATCAATTTGTTTTTTACGATAATAAATGGTCGAAGTGCCCGCTCTCGCTCGCTGACGCGTCGCACGAATTTCAAATTCATGTGTCTGTCCGCATATTGACGATAAAAATTAGCCAATGAGCGCGGGAGAATTTCTGCAGTTATCGTAAAAACATTTTTTACAATGCTGGTAAGAGGTAGCTCTGAATCGGGCTGTATCAACATCAAGATATCTTGCAATAGAACACTTTCGTAACATAAAGACTGTGACTAGTGTAAGCCCAACACCCTATCAATTAGGTCATCGCTTGTCTAAAACTAATTACCTTTTTCAACATTTCTGTGGCATTTGAGTTATTTCATATAATTCACCCTATCGGAATTCACCCTATCGGACATATGGGTCTACAAATGGATCGTGGGAAGATAATTGTTAAAAAGTTTTCAAAGCGTTTTCCTTTTTTCTTAAATCCTGAAGTCTACCCTTATAAAACTTAGTCTTATAAACCCCTGAAAACCTGCTACTATGTTGTACAAACGCACATTAGCTTTTTTAATTTTTCTTTCTCTTTTCTAAAGATCTCTTTGGACACTCCACATTCCAGTTGGACATCTTATTCCTGATGGACATTTCATCGGACGTCGATTTAAACGACTACAAAATAGAGAAAGGATTTGTCCAAAGAATCGCACTACACCTTGGTGTGTTTAACAGAAAATCACGTGCGGCCCTCGTAGCTTATGGTGCCAATGCCTCAGTTGTGTTTGGCTTTGGTGGCTACAGTTCTAATTCCGAGTTTCTTACTCGTGTAAACGACGCTCCAACCATTGGAGGCGAGCGTAGAGTCGACAGTGCTCTCGATACTGCAGCGGCGTTGCTATTAGAGTCACGAGCAGACATGCCGAAGGCAATCTTCCTTTTGGTGGCGGGAAGACAGAGTAGTGTAGTAGATTCTATACTGATTAAAGATGCAGCTCGACCACTTCATCAGCTAGGAGCTTTGGTCTATATCATGGGTATTGGGCAGACTGACGTTAGCGAATTACAAAAAGCTACAATAAGACCGACTGACATTTTCTTTGCGAGGTCATTTTCGGGCCTTTATGGATACATAGCACCTGTAGCTGGATACGTGGCGAACACCTCGGGTAAGGACAAGAGTAAAAATTGAAATGTTTATTTAACTCAATAGTAGCATAAGGGTCGATCTTAGGTCCTTTTCCCTTCCTAATTTATATAGATCATTTTGATAAAGCAACCAATTACTTTTTGCTGATGATACTTCTTTAACTGCGACTGGAAAAGATCTAAATGTATCGCTTCAGAGGATAAACTCTGAATTGCCAGCTTTAAAATTAGCAAAGGTGTAAATATTACCCTAAAGCTAAAACCACATGTGACATCCCAATCTCTGATAAGTATTTATTATGCACTTTTATAAAATAACTGACATACTACGCGCGCTCCGATTGGTCAATTGTACCGGTAAACACATAGAAAAGTGGTTACGCCACCGTTCCCGTAATAGCCGAAGAGAGATAGAAAAAATTCTCCAACTTCGACCAAATGCCGGCTTTTGGTCTGGAATTTTCTGAAGGCGAAAATCAAAGTCAAAATAAACCAAACTCTAAATAAACAAATGAAAACAAAAGTGCGGAGGAAGACGGGTCCAGCAAGAAGAGAGGATTTGCCATGGTCGAGAGATCTTGACAGCCCTACGCTGGAACTCTGCCAGAACACTATCGATAACAAATGTAATTTCGCTGGCTGAGTTGTCAGTAACACGACTATCTTGCATTTCACATATACATGGAAATTTACGAGGAAAAACAGGACCAGAAGTTGGTTCCGATATATAAGCTTATGTACTTAAACTTTTCTTCCATTACAAAAATTTTATGGAGGATGCATTTCTGACTACAGGTGGGCTAGACTGATCAATTTGGGTTGCTATAAAGTAGGGAAAATATTTCTTACGGGTTGTCATGAGAAAGTTTGAGTTTAAGCTCAATAACACAAGCAATAGCTCATTTAACAAAATTCACAGAGACACGGACTTCATAGCCTTCAACTTAAATAAATTCTGAATAAATTTCGGCGGTACCAGCATTTCTGTAACTAACATTTTTTCCATTCGCAAACCTTTGGAAAGTCATCGTTGAATCACTTCGCCAAACGTATGAAGTTTGTACTATTTGCAAACTGTCTGTACATGTACAGTCTTTTAGTTTCGTTATGACCGATTCCGCCTACGAATCCCTGCATTTCCCCGTCAAAATACTTTTAAGTTGTTTAATATACTTTCAGCCTTCCCCCGATAAGCTTTTCTTTTCCTTTCTTAAAACTTTTGTAACGTGAAATGTTTTTGTCGCTTTGCTCTGCAGATTTTGTGTCTGGCGCGTCCGGGCGCTGAGTCTGTGCTTTCATTCTTTTAGTCGCTGTGATTGGTTTGTCGCGTCATCTCATGATTTTGATGAGAATAAGCAACTTGATCACTAAAGTACAATAAATTTTCCTTTCTTTAAGAAGCGTTTTCCATAGTTATTTCATATAACAATTATTCCATGAGCCCGAGTTGGATATGAAGTGATAAAATAACCAACGAGCGCGTAGCGCGAGTTGGTTATAATGACTTCATATCCAGCAAGGGCGAATGGAATAATTGTTTTAGTAAATTCTCAAACCGGGTTTTGCCGCCGATTTTTATTTCGGCCATTATAGAGGGCTGAAGTTGAAAACTTCGTGCGGAAAATTTTTAAACTTGGCGCACTATTTTCCATATGACGTAAAACTCTGACTATTGGCTCATAGTCGGAGTTTTTTAGCCAATCAAAAACCTAGAAATGCAATTCTCGGTTTTCATCAGTCACGTGATCAAAACTAAAAATCGTAACCGTTCAATAAATAAATTCAAGAATCTGGGATATGATAGATGATTGCAATATAAACAACCTCGCCAAGAATTAGGTCTCTGCTGTTTTTAATTCGCGCGCTATTCGCAGAAGTGTGTCATCCAAATTTATAGAGATTTGTATGGGACGCCATGTTGGTGCCCATCTAGATGGGCACCAACATGGCGGCCGGAAACCAACAGAAACATCTGTCACTGAGTTTTATTACAAAAGCGTAAATTTATCTCTCGAGGAACTCAAAAACATTAAAATAATACTTTTCCTAATACAAGAACCCGTTCAGATAGCCAAATTTCCCGAAATAAGTCCCGAAATAAGTCACTTTTTAAACAACCCGGCCGTCATGTAAATGCCGCGTCACGCAAAAGCTTAGAAATTCAAGCATAACCTATCGCAAAACCAAGAACGCATTCGGGACAAAAAATCGTCTAAATATTAGTTTTCAGCTGCTCTTATACCTCATTAAAGTAAAATATCAATAGGATCAATAGTTTTGTAGTTTGAATTTTAGTGACGTCATGTGAAAACCGGCAATAGACGGAGCTGAGAATTTACTAAAAAAGCAATAGACCACTCTTTCTATGGGTTACTGGCGTAATAAACCACTTGGGATGTTGGGAGAACACTCGAAAAGCTTGTAAATCACTCGTCTAACGGCTCGTGATTTACAAGCTTTTCGAGTGTTCTCCCAATATCCCAAGTGGTTTATTACGCCGGTAAACCAATAGAAAGGGTGGTCTATTGCTTAAGTAGATCCCTATCTAATTCATGGTTGCGTACTTTGGCGTAATAATTACTTTAATAAATAATTACTTTACTTTTTAATTACTTTTTGAGACTACAAAACAAAGTTGTTAGAATTATCAACAATGTGCCACTTCCAGATCATGTTACTCCCATTACATAAACCTTGCAGGCCTTATTAAACTTCCAGCATTGTATTAAATTATATACCTGCCAACTATTTTATGATCACCTAACTGGTAAAAAGTCTTCGTATCTCATCGATCCTGCCTCTAGTATCTGAGCAACATAATTAGGCTATTCATATCGTCAAGTGCATGGAGAAATAAAAAAAAATTTACAAGCGAACATACAAACAAAGATATTGACAAAAAGGGAACGGGGAACAGGAAAAAAAAAAACCCAAATTATTGAACAAGAAAACATTGTTATTTGTAAAAAAATTATACCATTAATTTTAGATGTCATTTGGGTTTTTACCTTGTGAAGTTATAGCACTATCAGTGACGTCACCTATTGTTATTAATATGCCAACCAGAGAACTATTGGATGGTGAAACAAAGAATTCTTTTGTTTACAAAAACAATGTTTGTAAACAAATATCTTCCCTATACTCACGATCATGCCCATTTAAGGATCACTCTATTGTTCTCGGAGGATAGCAAATATTAATCGCCTGTGTTATGAAATGTGTTATGAAACTGGTTCCCGGAAAAGAAAAAAAAGTCGTTTATTTCCAATTCAATTACTGCTATTTATAATGCTGTGCTTTTTGTTCCAGTCATTACAGGTATATCAACTCTAAACGCCGACATAGTGTTCGTCATCGACTGTTCTTCAGATGTACCTTACCGTGAATACGGAACTCAGAAAGCCTTCGTCAGATCACTGACAAAGTACTTGAACGTTCAACCTGGTCAGTCTCGTGTCGCCCTCGTAGCGTACGGCAGTCGCGCAGTGCCCGTCGCTCGGTTCGACAGTTCACGGACTATCGTCCGATTCTTTTCCGACCTGACAAAGGGACCATACCTCGGAGGAGGACGAAGGGTCGACATAGCGCTGAGTCTAGCCACGCGTATCTTTGGAAAAGCGCGAGAAAATGTACCCAAGGTCGTACTTCTGTTTATGGCAGGAAAACAATCCCGAGTTACGGGAGCCCTCTCGCTGCGAGATTCAGTTAGGCAGCTTCACCAACAAGGACTTAGTACTTTCATTTTCCGCATTGGATCCCAACCAGAAATAAGGGAGCTACATTCTGCAGTCGACCGACCCGAGAATGTCATTTCATTTTCAAGCTTTTCTGCAATGGACGCGAGGGTACCGTATGTGGCGAGGCACATACCGTTTTACTCGGGTGAGTAAAGAGTTTCTTTTTGTTTTTAAAGCAGAGTCTTGACTGTCTTTTCTGGATAATTTCTCTCAACGAAATGTGACACCGAACTAGATAGATGCCATGAGAGGAACCTCGAGAACTACATATCAAAATTTTACGCTTTTCGCCCTAAGTGTTACCGAAAAAACGCTCCTAAAAAGTATGACGAATCCGTCAGCTACGGTACAGGAGCTTAAGGTCGGGGGGGGGGGGGTGGGGGGGACCACAGCAGCACTTTAAGTTGAAAGAAAACCCATAAATACATTTATTTTTATGTAAGAATATTTTTTATAAGAATATTGAGGTTGAAAGTGGCGAACGTTTTAGAATACGTAAGAACACATCCAAGGCTGAGATTTTGTTAAGAACACTTTTTTTGCGTGTTGATGGAAAATGAAATGCATTCAAATCAAATAATGTTTTAAATTACCGTATGGGAAACGTATGGGAAATTCGCCAAAAGATATTCTTCCAAAACTAGCCAACGAAACGATAAAAACTAACCATAAGGTAAAGCGATAAAGCATGTTTGCAGTGTAATACTATTCAGACAATAGCTCTATTAATTTTGGTAGTAAATTCTGGTCAAATCATGTCCCGGCATGGTCAATCGAATTCAATCGAACAAACCCGTGGATTAAGTTCGTATGAGTTCGGCAATCGAACGAATCGAACTTCCACCCAAAAAAATAATTGGACAACCGAATTGAATCGAACGTTTGTTTTCCGAACACTAAACTGTTGTTGAAAATCAATAACAAGGTTTTCGGGGCTCGATTGCTTATGTAGAACACGTGTGTTTCTTGTTTTTGAGACCAAATAATATGATCTTTGTTCAAGCCAACGAATTAATTCACCAAACACAGGACACAATTCATTGCCGACTGAACTCAGTCGGTCGAGCATAATCTATAATCTAATTATAATGGAATGAGTCAACTGGTTTGGAACTCGAACTCAGTCTATGAATTTCACTCGTTTTAGTTCGATTGACTATGCCGGGACATGTACACGAGAATATTTCTAGCAAAGAGTGTCCAGAGTCGGCAGAAAAATAAGAAGATCCAGCCTTGACATTGCAAATACATATTTTCGTATAGATAAAAAAGAGTGCAACGCTTTCAAAACAAAGACCTATTTTTGATCCCGAGAAATGCTGATTTTTCCTTGCTTATGTGTATCTACTTGAATCATTTTCTTTCGTTTAAGTGTGAGAATTCCGATACGTTTCCGTTTTTTAATCTTGTAGCAACTTTTATTGAGAGTTTATAGACGCATCGATAATCAAGTATCTTCGTTTGTGATCTGTCAATGGAGGTCTACACCTCTCCAGTGAAGATTCATGACCATTTGTCCCTCAAGAAGCATCACTGAAGCATATTTCCTGAATGACCGGAATTCTAAAGCCGGCGCTTCTCTCGAGGAGCCAAAAATTGCAAACAACGCGAAAACACTGATATAACTTGTTTTCGCTTTCCAATGAAGATGTCAACGGTCTTCTATTACTAAAAATTATTTGATAAGGATCATGATAAAAGACAACCGTTACACAAAAAGTTCGTGTTCGTGTACAAAAAGCAAACCGATCTGACTTCCACCTTCTTACAAAATTGAAAGATATTTCACAAATCACGGGTCATGTTTCATATTTCATGTGAAGTCTGCCGTACATGAAAAGAGCGGAAATCGAGTCTACCTTACACTTTCAACAGCACCTCTGTAAAAATTTTTACAAAAAACGTAGCCTTCCTGAACCTCTTAACCATCCATCAGTCGATCTTGAAACGAAATTTCACGCTGGCTAATTGTTAACAACCCCACTGAGAGCACTGGGGATCTGGGTCACCTCATATTTTTAAAACAATCCAGATGTCGTATTTGCCAAGCGCTTGGTGTTCGGGGTGAATAATTTTACGCTTCTATATTTCGACATTTTTAGCGTTTTTTGGAGCCATTTGAAGCCTAGTTACCGCTGCGGTTAAAGAGAACTCGAGTACTGGGATTTTACTGTGATTGTATTTGGCAAAGAGATCGCGCGGTTGCAGAAAATGATTAAGATGTCAAATGCTTTGAAGTGCATTTTGTTAATAGGTATATATATTGTAATCTTGTTTTATAGCATAAATCCTTACGTGCTGATTACGTTATTTTGCTTTCCCTGGGAATTCAAACCATTGTCTATTTCTTCCCAGCTATTTTGGGGCCGCTCAGCTTGGCAGTGGATGTTGTTTACCTTCTCGATTCGTCCGACTCCGTCACACCGCAACATTACAGTGGCCAAAAGTCGTTTGTAAAACAGTTGTCCCGTTATTTAAACACGATGCCTGCTCGCACCAGAGGCGCTGTCATAACGTATGGTTCCACGGCGACCGTGATTACAAATTTCGGCGATACAAGCACAACAGACGAATTCCACAGCGCCATCAACAACGCGCCAAAGGTAGGCGGACCGCGAAGAATGGACCGTGCGATCGACTCAGCGCGAAACGTTTTTACCAAGGCACGGCCAGCTGTACCCAAGGTTGTTATTCTTCTCACTACTGGAAGTCAGCCAGCTGGGATTCAGACGAAAGTCTTAGACACCTCATTCCAAAGGCTTTACGATCTTGGAGCCCGCTTGTATGCAGTAACCATCAGTTCAGAGTTTATTATATTGCCTCTGAGGGGCTCAGCTGGATCAGATTGGTTCCCGGTGAGATCTTTCATGGGTCTGCCTGTCTATGTGGTCCCCCTGGCTAGACATGTGTCTTATGATACAGGTAAGACGACATTTGTAATTTCTACAAGGATTATACCCAATGTTGAAACCTGAAGTTGGGGTGGGGAGAAGGATATCTCTTGTATGATTTTGGAAATGCATTGGTCAGAAATGTGATGCAGATTTTGGATATTTGTCAGAAATAAGGTATTTTTAAACTTAGGCCTGGAATTGGAACCGTTTAGAACAAAGTATTAACATCAACGAACGTCAATGGCCTACGCACATGGAAGCCATACTTGGTTATTAGGGACGTGTACTAATTTTAAGTCTGAAAGGGCGCGTCAATTCTTGGGTCGCGTCCATCTAAATTACTGTATGGGAAATGGCCGCTAGTTTGGTCTGAAATAGTGCAAGGGTTTTATAGGAAGCAGGGTGTACGCCCCACCAGAAATTTCTGGAAGTATTGCCCGGGTGATGAAAGTGGTATTATGTACAACCCATGGCTACTCATCGTAATCTTGAGCATGATTTACCTGCCACTTGCAAAACCTTCACACCATTTTCAGATTTAAATATTTTATTTTAAGATTCTTCACTGGTATGTTACCTTATTTATTAACCTTCGCTGTTTCTCTATTTTCATTTGGTGGTGCATGTCCCATAAAATTGTCACATTAAGCTTTCGTTGATGGTATGGTTTTCCTGAATGTGAGATATAGGGTTACTGCGTATAGGTTTACTGTGGCCTTGGCGTAAAGTTATTTATTATGTGGAATGACGTTGCGAACTTTCTGGACTTCAAAAGGGCATGAACGGAAAAAAAGGCAATATTATAAAAAAAAGTTTTGCTTTTGTTTGAGTGACACCACTCGTAAAATTGACACGAAACTACATCCGGGACTTGACTGAAGTATTTTCCATATCATCACCAGTGAGGATATCGAAGACGTTCTTCCCGCTATTTTTACGTCTGTTTGTAAAAACAGTCAGCTTGCCTAATTGTCTAAGATATTCGTCTAACAGATTCCCTGGCACGTATCAAATAAATATCTTAATCGCCCGTTGCGCTTGTTCGTAAATTTTATTTTTACAACCGGAAAAAAAAAATCATACCTTCGTGTAATATCCTCTATTTCTCACCTATCCAGGTTAAGCCTCTGCAATGTAAAAATCCAGGTCATAGTGGAAAAAGCGAATATACGGTGGATATGAAAAAAGAACTAAATTCTTGAGCTTGTGAATAAAACATTAAATATAAATATTTTTGATATGGAAATACTCTAAAAATGTCCTTCAAACGTGATATTAGCAACAAGAGACAAATTTTAGGGAAATTCGCATTGACGACAAGTAACACAGTGACTGTAATAGTGCACCTATTCAAATGATGCTAAGTCGACACTCTTTCTTTTTCGGACATAGTGATGGCTACATACGTAACAAAACGCTGCCGGATTGGTTTCATAGTAAGATGAGCATCCATGCTCCTTTCAGGAGAAAATCCTCATAAAGCTAGCTAAAACTGAACTGCATCATTGGATAATGCAATTCAAGAGTTTTCATTGACGTAGCCATCATGGTATTTGGGACATTACACCACGCTCTACAAATATGAGAAGCGTAGCGTAATTTTTTGGGGCGTTTTTATTTTCATTTCAGTTTAGCTTTCTAAACAATTATTCCACTCGCGCTTGTCGGATATGAGATGACTATAGCCAACTCATATGCAACGCGCGCTCGTGGAATAATTGTTAGATAGTCGTATCAAGCATGCACAGTATAATAGCGTAAAGAATGACCTTAACCTGTTCTCTCAAGGTGCGTGGCCTGTTCCAAATAATAAGATATCTGAATAAGTGCCACTTCTCCTCCCTAAGCAATGATTTTCTGGCAAAACTAAAGCATACAATGCAGCCTGCTCTAAAAGTGAAATATCGCATGACGAAATAGGGATACAAAATCACAATAAAACGGATAAACTTTTATGATAATTGTTTGGTCTGATTTACTGACAGCCGCTCTCGGTCCTTACGATTTTGTTGCTGACGTGATCTTTATGTTGGACTCCTCGTCACGCGTCACGCCACAGGACTACATGAAGGAAAAGGAATTTGTCAAGTTAATAGCAAGATACCTCAATATCGCGCCGGGAAAGTCTCGTGGCTCTGTTGTCATTTTCAGCACTGATGCAAATCCTCTCTTACCCTTTGATGGCTACTCTAGTATGTCCGACTTCAATATAGTCATTGACAAAGCTCCACAGCTTAGCGGAAAGAGAAGAATTGACCGTGCATTTGGTGCTGCCGCGACTTTGTTTCAGAACGCTAGACCATCTGTTCGTAAGGTATGTGCCCACGTTTATTGCCACCCTTTAAGACAATAACGTAACATACCCACCCTTCGATTCCCCTTCCCTTTTTTTCATCTTAACTACGAAACTACGACTGATAAGTAATGGTTACGAAGTCGTCTGCCTTTAGCAAGGTATAAGCAACTCTGTGAGAAAAGTGCAGTTCGATAAATAATGCATAGATAAATAAGAAGGAATTGGCAGCAGGGCATCCCACGGAGAGGCTCTCATTCCACTGTTTCCAGATCGAATTGGACTTGAGAATAGTTGATTCCCGATACCTCGCATAATGTATAAAAAATCTAAACAACAATGGTCCTGTGTCCCCTCTTCAACCTTGCCACGCCTTTTAACTGGGATTGTTAACTTGTACGCTGGATTAAACTGTTCTGGATCGATGTTTTACAACAAAAACTTAATACAAACAAAGTGTTAGTTATTTCTCATCGCGCCATGAGGCGCATAAGGCTGCAACTGTCTCTCGCCAACTAGCCCTGTCTTGCGCTGCGCCCCTGACTTCCGACCAGCTGGACCATCTCTTTTGCCTGGATTCTTTTTCCACTGTCTTTCTCCATGTGGTTTTAGGTCGTCCCACTTTTCTTTTTCCTTCAGGTTTCCATTCCATCGCCACCATGCAGTCATCCTTCCTCTCCTTTCTGAGCACATGGCCAATCCAATTCCATCTTCTCCTTCGTATTTCTTCACTGATCTTCGTCACACCCGTTATTTGGGAAATTGTGTCGTTTCGGATGCGCTGTGGCCACCAAATTCTTAAAATCCGTCTCAGGCATGTGAACTGAAATCTATCCAGTTTTTTCTCCTCAGCAGCTGTTAGTTTCCATGCTTCACACCCATACAAAAGAACTGGTTGAACCAAGGTCTTAAACAGTTTGATTTTTGTATTCCGACCAATACTCCGTGTGTTCCAGATCTTCCTCAAGTTGAAAAATGCTCCTTGCGCCTTACTTAGACGTTTCTTGATGTCTTCTGTGCCACCACCCTCTTTTGTCACAGTTGCACCCAAATATACAAACTCTTCGACGTCTTCTACTTCCTCTCTTCCAATCATTACTTTGTCTTCTCTTCGTGTATTCATTCTCATCACTTTGCATTTTTGAGCATTCAGTTTCAATCCCACTCTTCCTGCATTATCTACCAGTCGGTTGGTCTTGTTCTGTATGTGGTCGTATTTCGATGAAACTAGGACTATATCGTCTGCAAAGTCGAGGTCTTCAAGTGTACTTGTGAAATCCCATCTGATGCCATTTCTATGCCTTTCTGTTGTTCTTCGCATTGTCCAATCAACAGTAAGCAGGAACAGAAAGCCTGACATAACACATCCTTGTTTAACGCCAGTGGTGATTTTGAACCATCTTGTTTGTTCTCCTTCGTCTAGTACAGAACACTCAAAATCGTCATACATGATCTTCACCATTCTTATCAACTTGTCAGGGATGCCATAGGCCTTCATAATTCTCCACAGTCCTTCGCGGTGTACAGAGTCAAAGGCTTTTTCGAAATGACACGTGTAATTTTGTGATTGTCTTAAACTCTACTAAATTCCACACATGGAAGCATATTTTTTATATGGTCACGCAAAAAGGATTGCGTTTCATCTTGTCGAATTTGGTAATTGAGTCACAAAATCATGCAAAATCAAGTGATTTCTGAGAAAAAAAGTCACATTTGGAGTGTTGTTTACGAGGAAACTGTTTGCGTGCTGGTGGATTTTTTTGTCAATATTTTGACAAGAAAGCATGGGAAAGACTTATTGAGCCACTGATCTTCTTTGAAGTCTTTAAACTGCTCTATCCCAAGATCGGTCTTTCACCTGTTTTGATGATGGCTGCCTTTAGCTCGCGCTTCGTACAAGCCACAATAGTACAAAATATTGCTGTGTTGAGGCGTTGTCTGCCAAGAACCTCAGAAACGTTTAGAAACGTTCTCAGACCTGTTTCATGGCTCATCTCCCAGAAGCTTGCCAGGTATTTTCTTGCATAACCGCTTGAAGTAATTTTCTTTGGTTTGCCTTGTGGACCTCCAGTGTTAGCATCACAACTTAAATCTTTGATTATCTAAACCGTTGATGTATCTCAGGATTATAGTCCTGTTTAGATGGATTATCGCTCCTTCCTAATGCCATCTCGTCGAATACATGAAAAAAAATCCCAAATACGTAACGATGTTCTTCGCACAACAACACTGGTCCAACACTATGATCTTGATGTAAACCATAACTATGTTTTTCTCAGAAATTGCGCGATTTTCCGTACTTTTGTGATTCAGTCCGCAAATTTAGATGAGCTGTAACGCAAGTCTTCCATGCGTGATCTATATGAAAATAGCTTTCCATGTGTGGAATGTAATGAGGTTTAAAGCAATCACAAAATTATTTGCATCGCTTTGCTTGTTTTAATTTTTTGTCGTGAAATGTCGATCCAGAACAGTTTTGTCCAGCGTACTATGTTATAATAATAGTAATAATAATAATAATAATAATAATAATAATAATAATAATAATAATAATAATAATAATAACGAATATTTATACAGGATAGCCCATCAGTGCGAGAGCACTGTTATCATAGGGGTCCTGTTTAAATTAACAAAGTACTAAAAATAAAATAAGAATGATTTCGTAACTTACTAACTACACTATACAAAAAATTGATCTAAAAAGAATTAAAAATTGAGGCGCCTAAAAAGTAAAAACTTTTCCGAGCAAAGTCAAGTTTCACTTTCGGAAGAGCAATGGTAATTTGTAGTCGTGTCGATACGAGATCCATTTACTGAGAGGTTTAGCTCGTTGCCATCGAAACCATTTAATCTTTTGCTGTTCCGAATAGCATTACTTCAGTTTTTCCTTTTCTGAGATTTATGATAAGTTCGTTATCTCGAAACCAAGAGGCGAGGCTACTGATGGTTTCTAAATTTCTAAATTTAGGTTTAAAGTTTGTTGTCTCTTTCAAACAAATAGTTTTTCCCCTTCACTGAGTGTCACTACAGCAAACTCTTATAATGATAGGCTTACATCTTATAACATCTTTGCTTACATGGCACTAAAAACTAACAATGAACTGACCCATGAGTCCCTCAAGACAGCGCAAACCATAATTATGCCTTCATTTTTCTTCTCTTCAGATTGCAATACTACTCACTGGTGGAAGGCAATCTCCCGATGGAGGTTCCTTGGAAGACGCTGTGCAGCTACTAAGAAACCGTGACGTCACAACGTACGTTATATCCATAGGCGATAGATCTGATGTTCCTGTCCAGAGACCAGAGGATCTGTTCTATCTGGCGTCGTATAGTGATCTTCCGCGACAGGTGCAATCCATTGCAAAGAACATAACAAAGCCAAGAGGTAATCAAGAGAGTATGGCATAAAGTTTTATATTTTCTCTCTGAAGTTAATTCGATAACTGGTTAGCTATCCTTGTTGAGCCGTGGAAACATATGTAGCTACATTAGTTATTTCCGAATGATTTGACACTGAGCGAAAAAATTAAAATGTCATCATTAAGTATGAAGCAAATGAAACGTGTCAACTTTGGATGTGTGGTTTTAAGCTTTCTCCCAACCTCCCAAAATGCCGCAAATACCTTAATTTAATACTACATGATAAAGTTTAAGAATTTTTGTCCTTTCTATGAACAAGAGTAATCACGAGTAAATCCTATTAGTTACACTGGATTCGGTTTGCAATATTTGGTTTGTGGTAATAATTGTTCTTCCTTTGCAGCAGCGACAACACCAGCAACTACAACGCCATCGCCAACTACTCCTACAGGTATTTATGAAAGTTGTGCTTACCTGCCACTTAACTACAGTAAACTAATCGACGATTACCGAGTAATCCACATTTTCCTTTATATTCCATTTCCAGATCCGTGCAAGACTGAGGGCTGCAATGCTCCTTACAATATCGGCTGCCGAGCAGTGAATAACAAAGCACAATGTATTTGTCCTACTTGTCCCAACATATTAAGGCCTGTATGTACGTCAGATCATGTGCAGGATCTGAGCGAGTGTCATATGAAAAAACAAGCTTGTGAGTTGAATATCGATATTGCTGTTGAAAAGCGAGGAGCCTGCGGTATGTTAGGTTTTGTACTTATTAGTTACACTTTTTTTGTTGTTTCATTTTGAAAAGATTACTTACTCGTTATATGAAATAACCTATCGCACTGTCAATGATTCATGAATATTTTTCAGTGTATTTTGTAGTTTTCTTTTAAAACAAGTCACAAGTGGCATAATTCTGTCCCCGTGGTTAGTTGTTTATTTTGCCGCTGCTTATGTCCGATTTCCATTACTAATAGGAATACTAGGAATTTGTCTTCTTCTGTACGCGATGCTGGTCTAGATTTAGTTTGTGGGGTTTCCCGAACAATACTATCGAGATGGTGTCTACAAACACCTTGTATAAGGAGGCAACAGGAAGGCAATACCGGAATCTCTTCATTTTTAGTCGAAGACATTTGGGCGCAGCACTTATTTTACATATTTACTACTTTTCTCATCAGATAAAGAATGTCGCAGCGTTGTGGACATCGCTTTTATTATTGATTCATCTGGCAGTATTGGGAGAAGTAACTGGAACCGACTGAAACGATTTCTTAAAGCACTGGTCAGCAAACTGGACGTTAGCGACTCTGGCACGCATATAGCAGCCGTGGCGTACAGTGACAATCCAATAGTAGGGATGAGGTTCAGTGATTTTCAGGGTGTCGACCAGGTTAACCGATTATTTGATGAAATGCGTTGGCAGCGTGGCTTTACCTACACGGACAAAGCACTTCTTCGTGCAGCCACAGACCTTTTTCAGACCTCTAACGGGATGAGACCAGACGTGCGGAAGGTAAGTCAGAGCCTTGTTAGTCATTACATGATGTGTGGTCACATCATGCCACCCAATATCTATTCACTCTTAGATAGAGAAAAGCACTTCAACAGCAACTTAAAATGCAGGATAACTACTCCGATAAGTTCCAGCACAATATCCATTGGACCACCATTAAGCTACCACGTCTTCTAGGGAATGCAATTTTACCGCCTGGCCACTTTTGATAGCTTTACGTGCTATCAACAAATGTCCATCCGTAGTGTTGTCACGAGCAGATAGCTTCTTTGTGTTATTTTTAGGGACTCTTAAAAAGTTGATCTACGATTTTCTCACCCAATTTCAAAACATGTCAGGTCGTCTTAATTTTTACCTAGAAAACATCATTCATCGAAATTGCAAATTCATTTCCACTCATTCTTTTTGCACTTAGTATGTAGATGTAAACTTTAAAACATGAGGTCTGCTTTTTACGTGGTTTTCGAATGAAACCGTTATGTTTTTTATGCATTTTGGCAGTTGGCCTTTGTGATCACAGACGGGAAGCAAACCACAAATGGAAACTACACCAGACTTTCGGAAGCCTCCCAAGGAATTAAAAACAAGGGTGTCACTGTGTATGTTCTTGGTGTTGGCAATGCAGTAGATCGAGCAGAGCTGGATGAGATTGCATCCGGGCCAGACTACGTCAGTGTAGCCCCATCATTCCAAAATCTCCTATCCATCTCTTCGGGGATAAGACAGCTATTCTGTGCTGGTGAGTGTTTTTATGCACGTCATGAATACCCGGTGGAGATTCTGATACAAAAAGGACAGGGCTGCTCGTCGTACTTTTTACGGGTTAAAAAGTAGTTTTGACACCTCTTAGGGTGTTAAGTCATATCATATTATATTTTATTTTTCTCGGCACATTAGCGCGATTAGTCTCCTCCGCAGCCGTTATTAGGGTCGTCACGCAACGCTTCTCCCCCACTAGCGTTGCGTGACGACCCTAATAACGGCTGCGGAGGAGACTATAGCGCGATTGTATTGCTGGGGGCCTAATCAGCCTCATTAACCCGAGCTGAAATAAAAGTACTTCCTTACTTACTTATAACTGAGGTTTTCTGTACGCAAGTTCTTTTTTCAACACATCACTTAAGTTATTGGCCAGATATGTTTGCTTCTGCCCTTACTTCTAGTTGTGAGCTTGGAACCTTTTCATCTTTAAAGACTGAGATCTAGACCATTAGAGATCGAGCACAAAGACAAAGTGCTCACGACGAACCTGGCATAACGCCGACTTAACATTCGCTTACTTATACAACTTTCACTTTAGCATGTCGTTTTGCTTTGTTGTAAACAGTTTCCCTACCAAGGTTATACGGCTCTTTCCTTTCATTTTCAACGAACGAAAAATTGGTTTTAATCAAGATTTTCCTGTTTTATCCGCAGCACCCACCCAAGCACCACAAGTAACGACACCCATGAAGCCAGGTAATTTAATGAGCTGGTTTCCGACAGCAGCTAATACATCTTGCTTTTGAGCCAATGTTTCCCCCCTCCCTACTTTAAATATTCAATAAATTCATTTCACCATCCAGCACTCTCTACTTCCGGCATTTCCTTTTCTCCCTATTTCTCCCTTCTCCCAAATATTTTTGGGGCATTTATCCCTCCTCCCTATTCTGTTTCTCTTCCTTCTTGATACTATTAATGTAGTTTTTGTACATTTTGCAGATCTTTGTGAGACTCAAGGCTGCAGTGCTCCATATAACATCGGTTGCCGAGTAGTGGACAACCAACCGCAATGTATTTGTCTCACTTGTCCCAACATACGCAGGCCAGTTTGTGCATCGGATGATGTGCAGGATCTGAGCGAGTGTCATCTGAAGCAACAAGCTTGTCTGGGAAACATACCTATCACTGTTGTGAAGCAGTCACAATGCGGTGTGTTCATCCATTGATTATATTATGCATGTTTATATCTACGTACTTCAAGCAATCATTAAGCTGCAATACCTTACGGAACTAACATCGAAAAAGAAAAACTTGCTCCTTCGGTAATTATGTCATGAACGTTACTAAACCGAAATATAAACGAGAGTCATCGTTCTCCCTTTTCTTTTGCCCAATATGGAAAGGCGTTATAGTAACTATTTCACACTCGAGATTTTCATTAGGAACCTAGTAATCAAAAAGCTCCTTACTGCATTTGAATTGAAATATTATTTCTCAGTTGACCTTAGCTTAATGGAAATCTTAGCTTAAATCTTAGCTTAAAGGAAATCTCATCATGTTTTGTATGTGCAAGTGCTCGCATGCACTTTGATCACACAAGAAATTATACGTAGCTAGGACACGCAATCGAATTCGCCTTGACCAACCGCGGCGCATTTGTCACTTTTTTGGGTTATTTCTGACTGTTTCAAGTCAGTTGTTGCTTCCTTGCTATTTTTCTAATTGACAATTAACTTACTGATTGTCCAAAACAGATAAAGAATGCCGCCCCATCCTGGATATTGCTTTTATTATCGACTCATCTGGAAGTATTGGGCGGAGCAATTGGGAAAGAATGAAACGATTCGTGAAAGCATTGATAAGCAAACTTGACGTCAGGTCCTCGGGCACACATGTAGCAGTTATAGCATACAGTAACAATCCCGAAGTGGTGACCAGATTTAGAAACTATCAAGGGACGGATCATGTTAATCGAGTGATCGACAGTATGCGTTATCAGCGTGGCTTCACCTACACGGATAGAGCACTTCTACGTGCTGACAGAGATCTGTTTCAGAGATCCAACGGGATGAGATCAAACGCGCGAAAGGTATTTCAGGAAGAAATCGTATCTCTAAATTAGTTGTCCTTAGCTATTCACTTGTGCTTGTAAGAGTTGGTAAACGGTGTTTTCGGTAGTGTGTCGTTTCTGCCAACCGTAATGTTATGCTAAGGGAAAGGTCATAATAGACCCTGTTAATTACCTAAAAATAATGTGTTCCGACCACTCACCTTGGCCCAAGTCCTCTTTTATAATTAATTGTCAATTCAATTAAGCTTGCCACTCATTGCCATTGTTATCCAATTCCTGACCACGTTTAGTTATACCTGAATTTGTCTCATGTAATGTAATATTATTAGAGAACGTTACTCTGATATTTGATTGATAGTGTTAATCTGGTCATTATAAAAGAGCACTAACAAGTGCAAGTGTTAACCAGAGTTTAGTGTAATCAGTCGTGGATAGTCGAAGTCTTGAACAATAAATCAGATGGACAAGAAGTGTGCTAGTGGTCGATCTAAGAGAGTGGCTGAGTAGCAAGCTAATTCCCCTCGAAAGTTACTTCAACAATGTTCCGAAACGACTATTTAACAAGATGGTATTTTATCTAGTGGGCCTTTGTGATCACCGACGGCAAGCAGACAACAACACAAGCGTACACTAGACTTTCAGATGCTTCGAGAGGAATGAAAAATAAAGGCGTCATTGTGAATGCTGTTGGAGTTGGTAGTGGGGCAGATATTGCTGAGCTGGAAGAGATTGCCTCCGGGTCAAATTACGTGTACACATCAGCATCATTCAGAGATCTACAGAACATCGCTCCAGATATAAGAAAGCGCTTGTGTGGAGGTAATTTGTGGATGAACATAAGATGTAGAAATGTGATACAGAACCTCTTTGGCACGTCATAACAATTACTGGCCTTTAAAACGTCAGTTTTTCCCTAGGGCAACTCGCAGAACCGTTACTAAAAGCTAAGGGTACTTTTATACTGATTTAAGTAACTGTACAGCCTCTACGTTGTGTTGAAATTTACCTTCGCTCTATCGAATACGGCGCCCAAAATTGTACCTAAGGGCATCTATAGTGTGTATTTTATTATAGAACAATGGAACATTACGTTTTCCTAACAGCTTTTTTGTTTAGCAGCAGTTCCCACCCGAACAACAACAGTAACCCCAGCTCCAACAACGCCAGGTAAATGACCTGATTTAGTTTACCGTACCACCTTACATTTCACTGCGCAGCTTTAAGACGACAGTTCAGATAGTCTGTACTTCTTTATGTGATGTATTTACTTTCTTGTAGATCCTTGTGTCGCGCCAGGATGCAATGCTCCATACAACATCGGATGCCGAGTGGTTGACAATAATGCACAGTGTATTTGTCCTACTTGTCCCAATACCTTGAGGCCTGTTTGTGCATCGGATGGTGTACAGGACCTGAGCGAATGTCACTTGAAACGCCAAGCTTGTCAAGGAAATATTAATGTTACTGTTTCAAAGCAGGGACCATGTGGTACGTTTCTTAATACCATAACTGTATTCCCAATGTCGGTTTTACCTCGTGTATTGTGATATCTTTAGGATATGATACGGGCTACTTCAAATAGCTATCAACAGCAACATCTTTACCCTCTTCATTATTTTCCCTACAGTAATATTATCACTACGCTGTCTTACCTCTAAATGTAAAGAATACTTAAAAATACTTCTTCAATGACTTCTTTATCAGATAAAGAATGCCGTACCGTTGCGGATATCGCTTTTATAATTGACTCATCTGGAAGCATTGGTCGCACCAATTGGGAAAGAATGAAACGATTCCTGAAAGCGTTGGTCAGCAAACTTGATGTGAGCCCTTCTGCCACACGTATAGCAGCTGTGTCGTACAGTACCAATCCAGACGTGGAGTTAAGATTCAGTGGATCTCAGGGCACGGTCCAGGTTAACCAGCTACTTGACAGAATGCGTTACCAGCGCGGCTTTACCTACACAGACAAAGCACTCCTTCTCGCAGACAGAATTCTCTTTCAAACGTCAACCGGAATGAGATTAAGCGTGCCTAAGGTAAGTTGGCTGAATGATCACAGTGGTTGGCTGGAGAATAAAACTCAAATAAGAGTCATGGAGATCCTTCATTTTTAAGAAGGGGTAATGCTGTAACAAACACTGCAACGTTTTGGCAAGATTCTTCCGTTGATTAAATTATTTTCGCGATTTACATTGCAATTTCTGCCGCGCCTAGGGCTGCAACTCTAAATCGCGCAAGTAAAACAGCTACGAATTTAATACGATTTCGTCGTGATTTCAGTGTGCTATTTCCGGAGCTATTTAGGACAAAAACAGTACCATCCAAGTTCATAGGACGTACCTACATAGTTTGGCGTCTATTCATTTTGTCACGTTCCAGAATTTTTGTTGATATCGCGTTCAATTTGCAATAAAATTAGAGATGTTTTCCAGCACGACAAAACTTGCAGCTAATATTACGTGCAAGTAGTGTTGAAATGCCTCAATAGGCTTCCACTGGGAGATGCAATGGAATTTAAAGCAGTGTTATGTGTTGTAATCCTGATACTTGTCAGTACAAGAGTATAAATGATAAGAAATGTGATGTTAGGAAAGTCATACACACTTTTACCTACTTTTGCATTTAGCAAAGCGCAACGTCCATTCAAACTCTGGATTATAACCGATTGGATTGTATTCGTCTTTTTTCATAATACCTTGCATAGTTGGCCATTGTGATCACAGATGGGAAACAGACAACGACACTACCTTACACAAGACTTTCAGAAGCTTCACGAGGAATGAAAAATAAAGGCGTTACTGTCTATGCTCTTGGAGTTGGCAGGGGAGCCGATCGAGCAGAGCTGGAACAGATTGCTTCTGGGCCAGAGTACGTTTACACATCTTCGTCATTTAGTGATCTCCAGAACATCGCTCCCAGGATTACAAAGCGATTCTGTGCAGGTAGGAGTACAGATCATGCACGTTTCTATACAATAATTTGGAGATCGGTTGTCAGTTCTAAATACGGGATAATTTAAGAGTTTGCAGTTATACCTTTTGCACTTTATCCCACCAGTTCCAACACAAACGACAACATCAGCCCCGACGCCAACAACCACAGGTATTTTGCTTAAGTTTGTAGTAAAAAATAGTCATCTGCATTTTGATTCAAATTGTAAAAAGGACAACTAATAAACCAAACTTTGTTGTTGCACTTTTTCAGCCCCGACACCTACAACCACAGGTATTTTGCTGACATTTTACAGTCATCTCTACTTTGATTCAAATCGTAAAAAAGAGGAGTGACCAACCAAAATTTCTTCTTGTACTTTTTGCAGATCCATGTGTCACTCAAGGTTGCCGTGCTCCATACAATATCGGCTGCCAGGTAGTGGACAACAAAGCACAATGTATTTGTCCTACTTGCTCCAATATTCCAAGGCCTGTGTGCGCAACGGATGGTGTACAGGACCTGAGCGAGTGTCATATGAGACGACAAGCTTGTCAGGGAGATATAACGATTGCTGTTGCAAAGCAGGGACCATGTGGTATGTTACGCACTCATTAATTTATGGTATCTTATGTCTTAACTGTTCTAGCTAAGATGTGTACTATTCATGTCTTTTCTCAAATAGCCATATATCATACAAGTAAGTTTTATGCTTCAGTTATTAATTTCTTGTCTCTTTTGTGATCAGATAAAGAATGTCGCACTGTTATGGATATCGCTTTTGTCGTTGATTCATCTGGATCTATTGGTCGCACCAATTGGGAAAGAATAAAACGATTTCTGAAAGCATTGGTCAGCAGAGTTGACGTCAGCCCATCCGCCACACACATAGCAGCTATAGCGTACAGTAACCGTCCTGAGGTAGTCATGAGGTTTAATGGTATTCAAAGCACAAACCAGGTTAATCAGTTGATTGACGGGATGCGTTTTCAGCGTGGCTTTACTTACACGGATAAAGGACTCCTTCTTGCAGACAGTGATCTATATCAGTCTTCCAATGGAATGAGATCCAATGTGCAAAAGGTAAGTAGTTTTCTGTCCGAGTGGAAGTTATCTCCTCATAATTTTTCTTTTTGCGTTTAGAAGTGTGACTAACAGTATTAAAACATCATGAGTATATGGCAGTGCCTTGTGCAAAAAAATGTTCGTTAATTTTCGTCTAGATTAAGACCTTATTAAACTTAAACGTGTCGTGTAATGACTTACATTTTATCCAAGTTGTGACAATTAGCCCTTTTCGTTCTCCATATCTAGTTGGCCATTGTGATTACAGATGGGAAACAGACAACAACACTACCTTACACAAGACTTTCAGTAGCTTCACAAGGAATAAAAAATAAAGGCGTTACTGTCTACGCTCTTGGAGTTGGCAGTGGAGCCGATCGAGCAGAGCTGGAAGAGATTGCTTCTGGGTCAGAATACGTTTACACATCTTCGTCATTCAGTGATCTCCAGAACATCGCTCCCAGGATTACAAAGCGATTCTGTGCAGGTAGGAGTACAGATCATGCACGTTTCCGTGCAATAATTTGAGATCGGTTGTCAGTTCTAAATACGGGATAATTAAATAGTTTGCAGTTATACCTTTTGCCCTTTATCTCACCAGTTCCAACACAAACGACAACATCAGCCCCGACGCCAACAACCACAGGTATTTTGCTTAAGTTTGTTTCTTGTAAAAAAAAAAAGCAATCCTCTCCATTTTGATTCAAATTGCACCAACGACGAGTAAACAACCAAAATTTCTTCTTGCACTTTTTGCAGATCCATGTGTCACTCAAGGTTGCCGTGCTCCATACAATATCGGCTGCCAGGTAGTGGGCAACAAACCACAATGTATTTGTCCTTCTTGCTCCAATATTCCAAGGCCTGTTTGCGCAACGGATGGTGTACAGGACCTGAGCGAGTGTCATATGAGACGACAAGCTTGTCAGGGAGATATAACGATTGCTGTTGCAAAGCAGGGACCATGTGGTATGTTACCCATTCATTCATTTATGGTATCTTATGTCTTAACTGTTCAAGCTCAGATGTGTACTATTCATGTCTTTTCTCCGATCATAACTCAATCACGTTTTCAATACTTGCCTCTCCTTACGTTAGTCGTAAATTCCACAAGCTGCAATATTCTTATGCGAAAGCAGATTGGGCCAAACTCCGGGATCTGCTTTGTTATATTCCATGGCATTGCGCATTTTTGGACGATGACATTGATAATAATTGGACTGCATGGTCTGACTTGTTTTTCACTGCCATAGATGAGTGCATCCCAAAACGAAAAAAATCTGCAAAACGTCATGCCCCTTGGATAACAAACGATTTAATCAAGCTCTGTAGAAGAAAGAAATCCCTCTACAAAAAAGCGAAAGAATGGGGGAGAGTAAACGACTGGACTGAGTATTGTGCGTTGAATAACTCTCTGAAGAAAGCTTGCAATTCTGCTCGGAGGCAGCATATTCAAAACATTGCCCAAGATTTGCAAATAAATGGGAACCCTAAATCGTTTTGGAGTTATGTTAATTCCATTCGAAAAGGAACTAACGATCTCGTCGCACTCAAAGAAAATAACACTACTCTTACAGACGATCTGAGCATCGCTGAAAATATGAACTCGTACTTCTCCACTGTGTTTACTTCTGAGTCCTTCACTAATTTTCCCGTATTCAAAAATGTGGTTAATTCTAGGTTGTCGTCCATCGTTTGTAATGCAAATGAAGTTTTGCATATTCTAAAGAATCTTAACGCGTACAAGTCCCCTGGGCCGGATCATCTATCACCACGCGTCTTGAAAGAATGTGCCGTTGAGATAGCTCCATCGCTTTTTAAATTAGTGAATGCATCGTTCGCTACTGGTTCAGTTCCATACGCTTGGAAACAAGCAGACATCGTTCCGATCCACAAAAAGGGGCCTAAAACTGACAGAGAAAATTATCGCCAAATATCACTTACTTCCATAGCATGCAAGGTGTGTGAAAAGATTGTAAAAAAGCGTGTGATAAACTTTTGGCAAAGTCTGGGTATTTTTAACCCAATTCAGTTCGGGTTTCTTGAAGGCAAGTCAACCGTGACACAGTAACTTACTTGCTATAATGACTGGGCCTCATCCAGAAACAAATGAACGCCTACTGATGTTGTATTCCTCGATTTCACTAAAGCTTTCGATTCAGTTCCCCACGAACGTTTGCTTCTCAACTGAAAGGTTATGGAATCGAGGGTAACCTGCTGCATTGGTTTAGAAATTTTTTGACAAATCGTCAACAACGCGTAGTGGTACGTGGCACCTTTTCCTCGTGGACCCATGTCAGATCCGGAGTACCCCAGGGAACAATTCTTGGGCCCATTTTATTTCTTATTTATGTTAACGATATATCATCTAACATATCGTCTTTTATCAAAATGTTCGCTGATGACACAAAGGTGTATAGAGAGATTACAGACCTTGAAAATGACACTAGAGCCCTTCAAACGGACATCGTTCGTTTGGTGGATTGGGCTACCCTCTGGCAGCTAAGGTTCAACCCAGAGAAATGCGAAACGATGCGCATAACTCACAGCCGTGACAGGTCGGTCCCCTCCTACATAATGGGATCAAGAATCACGCCTGTCAAGTATACGAAAGATCTTGGAATTCTTATCTCCTCTGATTTATCGTGGAGCGCCCAAATTCATATCGTTGTACTCAAGGCAAATAGATCCTTGGGTGTCGTCTATAGAACACTTGGACCCTCAAACGTTGAAGCTTTTTCTACCTTGTATAAGACCCTAGTGCGTCCTATTCCTGAATATGCCGTTCCAGTCTGGTGTCCATATCTAGTCAAAGCCATTCTAGCCCTTGAAAGAGTCTAGAGAATAGCATCACGCCTTGCATTAGGACAAAGACGAGGAGACATGGAGTATGAAGACCGCCTCAAAATTTTAAATTGGCCCACCTTAGAGAAACGCAGACACTATATATCCCTTGTAGAGTGTTACAAAACCGTATTTAGCCTGAATGGTCTCAATCTTAGCGACTTTTTCGAACTAGCTTTAGATACCCGGACACGTGCTAACCACCCTTATAAATTATTTGTGAAAAGCGCAAAAGTAAATCCATACAAATATTCGTTTTTTGTTCGCATAGTTAAGGATTGGAACAATCTACCACTGCACGTTGTTGAAGCTGAATCTTTTAAAATTTTTAAGACTAGATTAAAGTCTTTTCTTAACTTGTAAATATGTAAATAGTTTTATCCTTAGGCATTGAATGTATTATGTACTTTTTAGTTTTTAATTTCAGGAAACGTTATAGGGTTAACCTCGTGTTTCCTTTTCATGATGCATCTTTATAGTTGTTTTGTTTTTCATCATGAATAAATTATGTTGATGATAGCATACAAGTAAGTTTTATTCTTCAGTTATTAATTTCTTGTCTCTTTTCTGATCAGATAAAGAATGTCGCACTGTTATGGATATCGCTTTTGTCGTTGATTCATCTGGATCTATTGGTCGCACCAATTGGGAAAGAATGAAACGATTTCTGAAAGCATTGGTCAGCAGACTTGACGTCAGCCCATCCGCCACACACATAGCAGCTATAGCGTACAGTAACCGTCCTGAGGTAGTCATGAGGTTTAATGGTATTCAAAGCACAAACCAGGTTAATCAGTTGATTGACGGGATGCGTTTTCAGCGTGGCTTTACTTACACGGATAAAGGACTCCTTCTTGCAGACAGTGATCTATATCAGTCTTCCAATGGAATGAGATCCAATGTGCAAAAGGTAAGTAGTTTTCTGTCCGAGTGGAAGTTATCTCCTCATCATTTTTCTTTTTGCGTTTAGAAGTCTGACTAACAGTATTAAAATATCATGAGTGTTTGGTATTGCCTTGTGCAAGAAGTGTTCATTAATTTTTGTATAGAATAAGAACTTATTGACCTTTTAACGTGTGGTGTAAATCACTTGTATTTTATCTAAGTTGTGACAATCAGCTCCTTTTCGTTCCCTATATGTAGTTGGCCATTGTGATTACAGATGGGAAACAGACAACAACACTACCTTACACAAGACTTTCAGTAGCTTCACAAGGAATAAAAAATAAAGGCGTTACTGTCTACGCTCTTGGAGTTGGCAGTGGAGCCGATCGAGCAGAGCTGGAAGACATTGCTTCTGGGTCAGAGTACGTTTACACATCTTCGTCATTTAGTGATCTCCAGAACATCGCTCCCAGGATTACAAAGCAATTCTGTGCAGGTAGGAGTACAGATCATGCACGTTTCCGTGCAAGAATTTGGAGATCGGTTGTCGGTTCTAAATACGGGATAATAAAGGAGTTTGCAGTTATTCATTTTGCCCTTTATCCCACCAGTTCCAACACAAAAGACAACATCAGTCCCGACGCCAACAACCACAGGTAAATTGCTTAAGGTGGGGGTTCACCTGAATTAAAGTGAAATTTGAGGAAGTTTAAAGAGAGATTGAAAGGGGGAGAAAAGGTTATGGAACACCACCAGACAGTTGCCCGACCCCACAATGGCACTCGGGTTGTTAGGCAACTGTTTGGTGTGTATCTACCAATTTTTAACTTCAAACTCTAATTTTAAACCAACACCAAATCTTCAAAATTTCCTATTTCCATAAATTTTACTAATCCTTTGAGAAAAACTATCTATCTCCAAATAAACCTAAAAATCACCAAAAAATTTACAAAACGGCGCAAAACATAGATGTGTGTAATGAGTGAACAGATTCTTGATTGCTTGAAACGTAAACGAGATATTTGCATTAAAAACATAATACCAAGCCAAAATACGGCTTTCAGGTGGACCCCCGCCTTAAGTTTGTTGTAAAAACTAGTCATCTGCATTTTGATTCAAATTGTAAAAAGGACAACTAATAAACCAAACTTTGTTGTTGCACTTTTACAGCCCCGACGCCTACAACCACAGGTATTTTGCTTACGTTTCTTGTAAAATAATTTAATAATCCTCTCCATTTTGATTCAAATTGTACCAACGACGAGTAAACAACCAACATTTCTTCTTGCACTTTTTGCAGATCCATGTGTCACTCAAGGTTGCCGTGCTCCATACAATATCGGCTGCCAGGTAGTGGGCAACAAAGCACAATGTATTTGTCCTACTTGCTCCAATATTCCAAGGCCTGTTTGCGCAACAGATGGTGTACAGGATCTGAGCGAGTGTCACATGAGACGACAAGCTTGTCAGGGAGATATAACGATTGCTGTTGCAAAGCAGGGACCATGTGGTATGTTGCGCACTCATTAATTTATGGTATCTTATGTCTTAACTGTTCTAGCTCAGATGTTTACTATTCATGTCTTTTCTCAAATAGCCATATATCATACAAGTAAGTTTTATCCTTCAGTTATTAATTTCTTGTCTCTTTTGTGATCAGATAAAGAATGTCGCACTGTTATGGATATCGCTTTTGTCGTTGATTCATCTGGATCTATTGGTCGCACCAATTGGGAAAGAATGAAACGATTTCTGAAAGCATTGGTCAGCAGACTTGACGTCAGCCCATCCGCCACACACATAGCAGCTATAGCGTACAGTAACCGTCCTGAGGTAGTCATGAGGTTTAATGGTATTCAGGGCACAAACCAGGTTAATCAGTTGCTTGACAGGATGCGTTATCAGCGTGGCTTTACCTACATAGACAAAGCGCTCCTTCTTGCAGACAGTGGCTTATTTCAGTCTTCCAAAGGAATGAGATCCAATGTGCCGAAGGTTAGTTGGGAATCCAATATCAAAATTTGTTGTCTTATCTTATCTTTTTTTTAAGAAAAAAAAAACAAAACAAACAAACATTTATTTGACCGAAAGTACTAATTTGTTATCATCTTGGCTAACAAATGTTGATTGAATTTCGTATGGAATAAGAACTTAATTCTTAACTTGAGTCTGTTTTTTTTTTACCATCCGCTTTCCGTGTAGTTGGCAATCGTGATTACAGATGGGAAACAGACAACAGCACTACCTTACACGAGACTTTCAGTAGCTTCATTAGGAATAAAAAATAAAGGTGTTACTGTCTACGCTCTTGGAGTTGGCAGTGGAGCCGATCGAACAGAGCTGGAGGAGATCGCCTCTGGGCCAGAGTACGTTATCACATCATCGTCATTTAGAGATCTCCAGAACATCGCTCCAAGGATCACAAGGCGATTTTGTCAAGGTAAAAGTGTTGGTTGTAAGTTTCTTTTGAGATGCTAGTTTGTTGGTAGACTTATACCAGTGTGATTGGCCTACTCGAACGTTATGAACCGGAAGATCACATAAACAACGAATTTTGAAATATGAGATGCCAAATGACTTAATTTATCTGTCGGTTGAGGTTACTCTTCAACAGAAGTGTAAACTGTATGCTGAGAATTACATCAAGAGTTGAATGTCCAAAATGGTGAAAGGTTAAGAAGGGCACAGAAAAAGTGGCTCGGACAAGAGGTAGCAATCTGTTCTAATCTAGGGTAAATATGAATGTGGCTGAGTGTTGTTATCTAGGTTAACTGACACCTGGTTATAATTTAGTTTCCGTTTTTTTTTGGTCATGCTATAAGGGTATTATGTCAAGGTTTTCGTTATCTTCCGATTGATTCAAAGCAGCTGTATTTATAAAATGTAATTATTTTTTTCGTCAGTTTGGAGAACTTTCATCCATGGCAATTCATTTCTGTTTCTTTATTATAACCTTTTTTGGGCAATAAATTACACTTTATTCTTTTACATGCCGCTATTAGTGAAGGATTCTTTCCTTGGGATAGTTTTCAATATTGGACAAAATAAAGAAATAATTAACAATAAAACGAAGAACATGCGCGCTTGCTTGGCTTTAATCAAGATAAAAAATATGGCTGAGCGTTTTACACTGCAACACTTTCAAAGAAATCTTTCTGTCCTCGTGTTCACAAAAGCTTGAAGACTATTATTACTTTAGAATGTAGAGAAATAATTTCAATTCGTCTACTCAAAAATTAGATTTTTGCTTTCATTTCTCTTATGTGCTAGCCGATGACTCCGGAGGCCAACATGCCGGTAACCTCGTAGAAATCTCGAACTACTAATGATTTTGTTGTAGGCTAATCAAAGGAAATCTCAAAATGAAGGGCTTATAAGGCAGAAAAGCATTAAAGACATAAAATAAATCAAAGGGTAGGCAGAAGTCATTCAGATGAACAGTATTTCGAACATTTCATGAATCTTAAAAAAACATTTTTGCATCAGAAATACAGAAACTGCCCACTTAACGCTCTTGCCGGGTGCCCTTTTATAGCTGAAAGGAACCGGAGGATTGTACATTCTGGGAAGATCCAAAAAGTTATTGAGGGCAAAGAACTTGTCAAATTTATTCATCATTTCTGACTTGATTCCTTTAACGCTTTATCATTTTGACATTGCGAATACTCAGCGTTTCATTGGTACTGAGGTTTAATACGCGGCGCGTGTTGTTCTCTTTACCCGCAGATTCAACACCTAGAACGAAAGTAACAAGTACACAAGCACCAACCACAACACCGGTCACCCCAGGTATTCTACAACAAGACGTAGTTTGTTGTGTTAACAAAACTCACTGTACATGTAGTAGAATTTCTTTTATGCAGTTGCGCAGCATATAACGATTCAAATATATTTTAATATTCCATTTGCTGCAGATCCTTGTGAGACGCAGGGCTGTCGTGCTCCATACAATGTTGGATGCCGTGTAGTAGACAATCAAGCCCAATGTATATGTCCTACTTGTCCCAACATAGCAAGGCCTGTTTGTGCATCGGATGATGTTCAAGATCTGAGCGAGTGTCATCTGAGAAGACAGGCTTGTCAAGGAGATATGGTTGTTTTTACTGCGAAGGGCAGCTCTTGTGGTAGGTCGATCCTTATTTTACGAGTTAAGTTCTTGACAAATTCGTGTCGCAGCTCATGAAGTACATATGTTTTTGCTTACTGTGTTGTTCTCTGCTTGTTTGTTTGCTTCCTTTCATTTTCGGTGGGGGAGGAATCTAAACGTAAATCTAAACCCTTACGTTCGTTGTAAGCTTTATATTTTCAACTTGTATCTTTGAAATCCATTCTGTCAATGAGCAACAGCAGATAAATCAAAAGTTAATCATAAGCCATCAAAATGTCACTCGCCTGAACAATTTGCAAGTGTTCCTCAAGCTAATAGCGCGCCCTCATTTTTATTGGAAAGCTGAAATGTTAGGCTTTGTTCAGAAAGATTAGAAATAAGAAACTATGACATAAAAATTGGAATTATTTTTTTAACTAGGCAACATACTCAAACTGTACATTGCTTGTTATGTCTGTCATGTTTTAAAACAGATAAGGATTGCAGTCCCCTTGTGGATATTGCTTTTATCATTGATTCGTCTGGAAGTATTGGCCGCACGAATTGGGAAAGACTGAAACGATTCCTCAAAGCATTGGTCAGCAAGCTTGATGTCAGCCCATCAGCCACGCATGTAGCAGCTGTAGCATACAGTACCAATCCTGTGGTTGTGATGAGGTTCACGGGCGCGCAGGATACGAACGAGGTGAATCGATTGTTTGATGGAATGCTTTGGCAGCGTGGTTTTACCTACACGGACAAAGCTCTCCAGCTTGCAGACAGAGACCTGTTTCAGACTTCTAACGGCATGAGACCAAATGTAGCGAAGGTAAAGTTATTTGTTGTCAAGAAATTATTTGTCCTACATAGTCAGTTAATGTATCGTTAAATGATACTTATTTGTTTGAGTAGGTATATAAGGATCATAAGCAGAGCCTAGCTTGTTGCACATCAGTCTTAACTAAGCCGACATGGCCATCTTGTTACAAGTTTCAAATGGACCAAGGTTTTCTTTTATTTTTTAAAACGTGTTAGCATCTAAAGAATTCTACATGTGACACTAATTCTTTGATTAGTTCTGGCTCTAACGAATTAACTCTACCTACAACCTGAAGTAGTTGTAAAAAAGCTCTCTGTGCCTTTGAGAGGATACTAAGACTATTTTACATTATTTCTACAGATAGCAATTGTCATCACGGATGGCAAACAAACTAAAACTGGTGTGTACACCAGCCTTGTTGTAGCTTCAGAAGGTATCAAGAACAAGAGAGTTACAGTATACGCTATTGGAGTTGGAAACGATGTGGACAGGAATGAGCTAGAGGAGATTGCGTCGGATTCTGAGTACGTGTTTACTTCTTCTTCATTTAGGGCACTGCGGACCATTGCACCACTGATCCGAACTGGAATATGTGAAGGTAGGAGTAAATCTATGAATGAAGGTTCCATTCACTTCTTTCCGAACTGGAATTTTCGCTTTTATGGTAATCTCGAGTATTACGTCGAACTTTTGAATTTTTCAGCGCATACACTGTTTAGGCTTGAAGCTCATTCTTTGTATTTGTTTCGTCCCATTTTATACATAGGAATGCTTAGTAACCTTGAACTCTTTAAACACCAGAGTACGTGTTTCTTTCAAACCGTCTTCGGTGACATTTAAAAACTCTCAATGACAAACGTAAACATATAAACATCTTTCCACACAGATCCCAAAGCCAATTACTCGGCCAACGTTATCTTTGTGATGGATTCGTCCAGCGAAGCGGCTTCCATGTATAACACGGAGAAAGACCTAATCAAGTCCCTCGCCAGATACCTTAACATCGGCTCCCAAGGAACCAGAGCGGCTCTCATTGTATTCAACGGCCGACCTGTGGTAATCTCCGACTTTGAAAGCTTCAAATCAGCTTCTGACTTCGAATCCGTCGTTGATAAAGTTCCTCACTATGGAGGAAACAGGAGTGTCAGTGACGCTTTAAGAGCTGCTGCAGGGATGTTTCCCAAGTCCCCATCTTCTGTTTCCAAGGTCGTTTTCCTCGTGACATCTGGGAAACAACTACAGAACGAGGATAGGAATTCAGTTGGTAACGTCCTTAACAAGCTAGACGCCATGGGTGTGAGGTCGTACGTTGCGGTGGTTGGCTCATCGTCTAGCATTCCAGACTTTAGATCGAATTTAGAGAATCCAGAAAACGTCTTTTCAATACCTTCACGTAGTGATATTCCCCAGCAGATCAATGAAATTGGAAGTCAAGTGTTGACAGACTCTGGTAAGCTAAATTCCACCTTTTATGAGAGAGTGCGCTAAAGCAAAAAAGCTCGAAATTCATCTCCCGCAGCTTCTTAATAGCATCACGCCCTAATACATGTTAATCGAGAACGTTAATTAATAGATCTGCTGCGTTGGTTTTGGTTTAGCTGCTAGTTGCATTGACTGTTTTTAAATAACCTTCCTCGTAATTTTCTTCTCAGTGAGGCCATACGAGCTCAATCTTACGATGTACGTCTTGTTCGTCATCGATTCGTCCGCTGAGGTGACGTCTTTCAACTTTGGACAAGAAAAAGAATTCATAAAATCCTTAATCAACCAACTGAACATTTATCCAGCCGACAGCGGTTCTCGAGTTGGTATTATGGTTTACAGTGATGGCCCGACAATGGTTTTAGATTTTCAAAACCAGGAAAGCAAGTCGAGTCTAGAGACGATCATTGACAACCTTCCCCATTTGAGAGGTGCCAGGCGAATCGACAGAGCTTTGAAGGCGGCAACAGACGCCCTAAGAGACATCGATGCTGATCATCCAAAGTTTGTTGTTTTGGTGGCTGGAGGTCGACAAACCGATGAACCAGGTTCACAAACATTTAGTGCTGCGGTAAACCCTCTCCATCGTACTGGAACGAAAATTCACGTTATGGCAGTTGGAGACAAAGTTGATCCCAGTTACTTCCAGGGGGACGATAAAAACAAATCCAGTGTTATATCTGTTCCTTCCTTCCTTGATTTGCCACAAGGGGCGGAAAGGCTCTCAACTGACATACTGGTTGAATATGGTAGGCTATTATTATGTGCTAGTTTGTTTTTTTTCTGTATATTAAGAAGTGACCAGATATGGTCGTAGATGCCACTTGCAATCTTGCGGGAGCTTCTTTTGTTTACGCTGGAAGTTGAGTGGGTGATATAGCAGCTCTCCTAAGGTCTCACATGATTGGCTTGCTACCCTTTGAGAGTACAATAGAACAAACAACAGAAACAATGCCCCTATCCCTAACACAATAGCAGCTGCTACAATGATAAAACAAAAGCAGCTTTGGACAGCTGCTACACTACTGAGGTGAGTTGCAAGAGTTGAGTTGTAAGAGCTACCTTTAGAAAGCGAAAAAATCGAAGGTAACATATAGCAAATAAGCCGCCGTTTCCTTGGAGTAAGTATGTCAATGACGTAGGATCCTTTGTCTCTCTTTTTGCACCCTGTTTTGGTCCCTGGGTCCCCTCTTTTCGCTCTCCATTCGGTCCCCATGAAAGAAGAACATAAAGAGGACGACGACTGGGGAAGAGAAAGCGTAAGCTATGATTTAATTTTTTCGCAAACAGTTGCTCCTTCGGAACCTAAAACTGCTACACCAAGGCCAACGACGGCAGAAAAAACTACTCCAGCGAAAATACCATCGACAACTGAACCAGGGGAAACAACTGCTCTTCCTATAAAAGGTAATAAATGCAATTGTACAATAAGTATTGGACTGGTAGAAAAGTTGGGTATTTTAAAGCACACTGTAAAATCCTACCAACTCGAACCCTCCAGGAGAAATGGAAATCTGGTCAAGTTTATATGAGTTTTAGTTCTCGAAAGTTAAATTCTGCAGAACGAAACCTACACGTAAATTAGGTATTGGGCTTTTACCTCTGGTAAAAACTAATTTATGGGGATTTGCTCTCAGGGGACCAAAGTTTAGTTAAAGTTATCGAACAACAGTTATAAAAGGACAACAGAAACGTAGCCAAACTTGTAACATTCCACGGCCAACAAATAGAGGAAAGATTGCCTGAAATCCGTCTTAAATGAAACACGATCTATAGGCCCATTTAAACATTCATACAAGAGGTACTCAGTGGTCAAAATTCTGGACTGTATCTCTATATAAATTAGCGACTATGATACGACTATGATAAATAGAAGTTGAGATCAGTTACCATGAAGATACGCTTTCAGTGCACGGAGGCTGGGGTCCATGGGGAGGATGGAGCAAATGTACCAAGACGTGTGGGTCGGGTACGCAGACTCAAGAACGCAGATGCGACAATCCCACACCAGAAAATGGAGGAAGGCCGTGCAGTGGACCCAGACAAAAGTCCCGTGTTTGCAATAGCAGAAGTTGTCCCGGTATGTCTTCATAATTTATTGACCATGTTTTACCTTGTTGTCATATTCATAGTAAATTTATTCGTTAAGACCTAGCAGGCAAGAGGTACTCAGTGGTCAAAATTCTGGACTGTATCTTTAGGGAGAGTACGATCATTTACCGTTTAATCTTAACGTTTAGTGCACGGCGGCTGGGGCCCTTGGGGGAGATGGAGCAAATGTACCAAGACGTGTGGGTCGGGGACGCAGACTCAAGAACGCAGATGCGACAATCCCACACCAGAAAATGGAGGAAGGCCGTGCAATGGACCCAGACAACAGACCCGTGTTTGCAATACCAGAAGTTGTCCCGGTATGTCTTCATAATTTATTGATAAGATTTTTTTAAAAATGATTAGATCCAAGATAACGGGCACGGGTTGTCGAAGCTGTGACAAAGGTGCTGTGAATTGGTTTTTTTTTTTCGTACGTGTTGTTGGTATCTTGGACGCTCGTCAAATCCCCGATATATGTCAAACGTACATTTTTGTATAGTTATCAATCTTCGTCTCTTTGAGGGAAGATAGTCAAAGTCAACTTTACGCAATGAATTATTATTGACCATGTTTTACCTAGTTGCCATATTCATAACAAATTTATTCGTTAAGACCTAGCAGGCAAGAGGTACCCAGTGGTCAAAATTCTGGACTGTATCTTTAGGGAGAATACGATCATTTACCGTTTAATCTTAACTTTTAGTGCACGGTGGCTGGGGACCTTGGGGGAGATGGAGCAAATGTACCAAGATGTGTGCGTCGGGGACACAGACTCAAGAACGCAGATGCGATAGTCCCAGACCAGAAAATGGCGGAAGGCCGTGCAATGGACCAACGCAGCAATCCCGAGTATGCAACACCAGGAATTGTCCAGGTATGTATAGTTTTCGTTTGCCGTGATATAGTGTGCCAGTCTTTGATGTAGATTGTGTTAATTGCCGATGGAATCTTGATTGTGCCCTTTTCGTTTTGTCAGGCTGATGCCATATTAATTCAGAATTTAATTATTGGGGTTTGTTATCGTCCGTGTAGGAGTGACCCTGTACATAAAATTTACAATAACCTAACAAACATTTACGGCAGCAGCCCAGATCAGAGGCCGTAACATCTACATTTCGGAGGTATACTTAAGGATAGCGAAGCCTTTAGGTATTACTACTGGCTTTAAATGGATTTCTAGTCCATTGCAGATAACCCAGGTCTTTTGTGGGATCATGATGCGTGTAAAGGCATTGTGATAAGTAATAAATTGTCTAGTCTAAAACCACAAACATGAACAATGACTGCGGCTCAGATCGACAGACCCTTGACCAGGTCATACTACAACCTACTGTCTCTCGTTTGTGCAATCCTTGTGATCGCATTCCAGATATCACTGTACGACTGTTTTCAATTTTCAGGTGCACCTCTTTCTTCAGTGGACATCGTGTTTCTTTTAGACACATCAAACGGTGTCACCCAAAGCGACCTTAGACAACAGAAGGAGTTCGCGAAACTCGTGGCTAAACAGTTCGGCGTTGCTCCTAGTTCCTCTCACGCTGCAGTGTTCAGTTACAGCGACAAGCCAATACTGATTAGTGGATTTTTTGATTACCGTATGGGCAAAAACTTTGAGGATATCGTAGACTCCGTGACCCTTACTGGAGGTAGAAGAAATATTCAGGAAGCTCTTCAGCGAACACAGAGTCTGCTTACTAGTGCGCGCCCCGACGTTCCTCGCGTGGTCTTCCTTATAACGTACGGACAGCAAGCGCGCGAGCTTGGATCCCAGCGACTTCGGGAGATTGCAAAAAGTGTCAAGGACATGCGTGCTGTCTTGTATATCATTGGTGTAGGTGTCGATGAAAATGATCCGCAATTGCAGCAGGTTGTGGAGAGACGGAGTGACTTTTTCGAGATTCCATCCTCAGGCGACTTAAATTCCTACGTGCAACCCATTGCGTATTATGCCGTTTCCAGAACTGGTAAGCCAATCACAATCATGCGAAAAAACTTACTGAAGGTCGGTCCAAAACGACATAGTTGTTGGAACAATTGGTGAAACTCAGCTTGGGTTGACTAACCTAACTAAAGTTAGATATTTAAATCGCATGATTGTTAACCCGTGGTATAAATCGCATAGTACAAAAAACTAAAGAAGCTCGCGTGAAATTGAAAATCTCCATTTTGCAACAACAAAAAGCTATCAGCAAGGTCGAAGGTTGAGTGACATGAATTTCTAGTGACTTCGATTTTTTCATATCTCGTTTCTCTTGTTCATAATCATCAAGCTAGCCATTTTGATTCATTTTAGCCCGAAGATAGCAGCTTAAGGTGGCCGAACACAGTTTTCAAGTGCCTATGTCTAATTCACCATAACTTTGAAACTATTTATGCTTTGGCGCCCATTTTTTGCAAGAGTCAAGGTTGATTACAGAAGTATTTATTCTCACATTTTGACTAGGGTGTGTGCTGTTGCCATGGCAATGGGGCTGATTAAAAACAAGGCTTAAATAATGGTTTTTGTTTATTTAAAAAGGATCCAGTCGTTAGATTGTTTTTATATTTGGCACTCTAAGAATTGATATTAAATCCCGTCTGTCAACACGATTCTAATAAAATTTTGACATAGGCGATTTTCGTAATTCGCCGTTAATCGTTTTCTGTATTATTAAAAATCCCCTATGTCAAAATTCAGACTTTTTTGATAGATCATTCACGTGGTCTCTGATCTATTTTTCTGCCAAATTTCTTGAAATTATAACGACTGGATCGTTAGAAATCGGCATGTTTCTGCTAAAGCAATCGGTCTCAATTTTTTGAGCAAATGCGCATGCGTTGCATTTAACTGGGTTCTTTCTATAACAAACATTGCTGGGTTCTTTGCATCGTTACCTTTTCTAGCATATCTTTGTAATAAAAGACTAAAGCCATCAATACACTGCGTTCAATTATAGAGAAAATTAACACAGATAGTGCGGGTGTTGAGTAAATAAAATGATCGCTCTGCTGACGGCATGTTTGTGAAATCCTTGTGCACGTGTTAAATATTGCATCAGCAAAAGCACGTGCGAAAACTGTGTTCGGCCACCTTAACCCACCACTCATTCAAGTCTAACAACAGAACTAACCTTCCGATGAAATTTAAACGAACTAACATGATTGTTGTATTTAACCTTCTCTCGGACAACCGAGCGTCTATAAATGGGTTGTGGCAGGCATATTTTTGGAACTGAAACGAGAGATAAGCACCAGCAAGTCTCGATTGCAGACATAGATTTTAACATCAGTTTGCCTTAATATACTCGCCGTCGCTTCCTGCAACTGAAACATGAGATTAGGGCCACCCTAGTGAGTTACAAGACTGGAACACAGACTTCGATTTTAGCAAGTGCGCCAAGGGCGCCAAATCCTTAATAATCCACTGTTATTGATGCTTTACTTTCTTACTTGTTAGATACTATCGCACCAAAGGACTACAAAGCTGAGGTGATCTATGTCGTGGATTCGTCCTCGTTTGTTGGATTAGACAACTATCGGACAGAGAAAGATTTTGTCAAATCTTTGGCGCGCGTGTTAAACCACAGCCCCACTCATACACAATCTTCAGTCATCATATTTGATTCCTTCTTTGAAATACCGATCCAAATGGGAAGTTATAGAGAGATTGGTAGTTTTTCGGAAGCTGTCAACAATCTTCGGTACCTTGGTGACTCCAGCAGCCGACTAAATTTCGCTCTAACATTGGCTGCGAGAGGCTTCTCAGCTAATCGGCCCGACGTGCCTAAGATAATCATAGTGATTACCAACAAAGATCCGCCAAATAGAGGGCCCATTGATGACTTAGCCCGTGTCATTCGACAGGAAGGCAAGGTTGTATACGTCATAGCTGTTGGAAAGGAGGCCGATTTCCCCAACCTTCAACGACTGGTTGTTCGACCTGAGGACATGTACACGCCGAAGGCATTTGCTGATGTGATGAGCTACGTTCCTTCAATTGCCTCGAACATTTTAGCACGTGCGTTTTCAGACTTATTTAATTTATAAGGGTACGAGCACCATGAATGTGCACTGACGAGTCCAATAAAAAGATCTATCAACCGGCACCAATCGAGGAAAGACTTTGTAAGATTATTGTGAACCAGTCGTAGATCTGACATATACAAATATGTAACAAAGAAACATACAGTAATTATAGTCGACAGTCGATAAATATCTGACCAAGAAAGTAGTTCAGATGACTAAGATTTTTTATTTTGTGGTCCATTTCACAGTGACAGTAACATTTTCCACTGCTGCAACCACGACAACAGAGGTTTGTTTTGGTCTTTGATCTTAATATATATAAATACTGTATATGAAAGAACCCATGACCCTGTACACCCCAAAAAACCATATTTTAATCAGAGTAAATGTTTTGAACGAAAATTCGCCCTGAGCGGGATTTGAGCCCACGTCCCCCTGCATACTAGTCAGGTGTGAACCACTACACCAACAGGACAACCATGCTGGCAACACGGCAATCGAAGATGTGATTTATGTGGTAGAGAACGTGGTCTCGCGGGAAATTTTCTTTCAAGATGACAAGGTAGGGGAAGCCTATAACTCCAACTGAAATCCAGCTAAGGATCAAATTAATGATACACGACCGAAGTCAACTTACTTCACATTTCCCGTGAGACCACGTTCTCTGCCACCACAGATGATCGCAATGAACTTTCATGGCGCTGTAATTCACAAAGAATAGAAAGGACCACTGGAATAGGGGAGCTTAAGTAGTGAAAGCGCTTCATTGGTATTTATGGGTTTATTACAATAAGGGGCGCACATTTACAGCGTCTCAGCCAAAGCGAAAGTTTCGTATAAGGAGGAAGCTAAATAGAATCAGTCCCGTGTATAATATAGCATAGTGTCTATTTGCTGTATTTAGCCTTCAACCACTGTGACGACGAATGTTACCACACCAACCACACCCAGAGCTGTAATCCCCCCCGAAGCAATAACCACAGCTACGACACCTTCAGCACATGCAACAAGTAAGTAAACGTTTAAATTACATGGTTTCCTTGTCAAGGAACCTGTTCATTTTGGTTGTCGGAGGAATATGAGCCTTGTTTCAGAGATGAGATAATCGACTGAACTCCGCGATCACCTAGGTAATACCATTACCCTGCATTGCCTCTAGTCTGAGACAAAATGTGGCCACTTGTGAACGCTTTCAATCAGTGAAACGTCTCTGGTTTTAGTTTAAAAGAGAGGGATGAAATAATCCTCTCTCGTTTGCTTTTCTGTTTTTCCATTCATTTGTTTGTCAGTTGTATTTATTTGCTACTTTACTTTTTTAGTTTGTTGTTATTGATGTTATCGTTGTTGTCGTTCCTGTTTTGTCCAAACACACTTACTCCATCCTTTGCATAAACCTAGAGCAATGTTCAGGCCAGGATCAGGATCTTGCTGGTATTGATTTATTATCCGCTATTATACTTTTCAGCCCCGCCAAAACCAGCTCCAAAAAAGCCTGGCGCTTGTCCTACAAAATACACCACACCCTGTCCCAATGATCACTTGTGTGAACACGACCGCCAGTGCGCCGCGGATGAAAAGTGCTGCACACACTCTTGTGGATTTTCGGCTTGTACAAAGAGTAAGAAGACCTGCTTCTGTTTAAGATATGCGTGGATTAAGTGATGCTAAACTTAGATAAAACTAAGATAAAGAAATAAGAGCAACATTCGACACCAGTGTGTCGTTACATTATTAGATTAGATAGCGTGACCAAATTACTGAGTTGATTAATTGAACAAACAGTAGTCAAGATAAACAAGCGGGGTAGTCATAAACACCCTAAATACCTTGTTAGAAAAAAAATTCAACCATGGACAGTCATAGACTTTTTTCTGGCTACGACCCTGACAAACAGAAGACATCACGTGGACATTCCTTCATATTTGCTTCACTTTCATTATTTCGTGTGTTTTCCTAAATATGCAGAAGAAGCAAGTGTGTTCGTAACCGGGCAAATGAAAATACAGAGTAAAAGAGGCAGATAAACAGACAGACTGACAGACAGAGGAATAATTGATTATGAATGAATAACTGATTTACCTTTAGCCATCTTCATGAAGACTCTTCCTTTAACACTGTATCCCTGATAATTGTTTTCTTGTTTTTAGGAATGACGACCTTTTTTATGCTTTCATGATATCAGAACCAAACACTCTTTTCGAAAATAAGGCCAACTTTTGATCTTGCGACATTGTTCTCCTCATTTCCAAACTGAGCAAAGAAATTGATGCTGTGCATTGGAAATGGAAGCCTTTGTTTGAACGTTTCAATAGATCAATACTTCTTTTGTCTCATTTTCGTTTGTACAGTGGTGCAGCTTAATAAACCAGGATCTTGCCCTTACCTTCCACGGCCATCGTCATGTTCTTCTCGACCAAGGGAGTGCAATTACGATATTGATTGCATCGGAGACCTCAAATGCTGTAACAACGGGTGTGGCAAGATCTGTGTGTCGACCGACTACACCCCAACGCCTGGTAAGTAAGCACTATGGATACTCTTAGCGAGGAAGACTTCGATAGGTTTTGCAATTTTCAACGTTTTCAACATTCAATAATATTTGTTCTCCTCTTTAAATTGAAGATCCCTTCAAAGGCAGGTGTCCACCTTATGCGCCAAATCAAAAATGTCCAAGCTCAATTCAAGATGAATGTACATGCGATTCTAACTGCGATGAAGATGATGGTTACAAGTGCTGCTTTGACGGATGTCGACGTTTGTGCAGGAAGAAAGCTGGTAGGCGTAACTAGATCTTAGTTGACAGAATGGTGTTTAAGGTAAAACAAAGGCAAGCTGGTGAGGTCTTTGATGAAGTCGAATCAAGAGCCCAGAAACGTTCAAGCTGCACAAAGCGTTAACGGTCACAGTCATTCCTATGTTAATAATACACATGCAAAAATGCCAGCATGGTGATTGGCTGAGAGCACGTGCAAAAAGTTAAAATTAAGTACCAAAAATGAAATTAACTGCGCAAAAGTTTGGAATTGCAGTAAATTATGCAAGTAATCAAATGATGTTTCTGGTACAATTTGGAATAAATACAGACTAATAAGTTTTTCAGACTACAAATTGCACTCGCCCTACGGGCTCATGTGAGATTTTAGTGTTTCAATAATTTACTAGTGGTTATTTATTCCAAATTTGACTAGAAATCATTTGATTACCTACACAGATTGCAAATAGATAATTTGGTTTTATCAACTGGGTTGATAACGTGAATTGGCCACCGTAAAGAGATTCGGAAGCTGGCGTTTCGAGCGTTAGCCCTTCGCTCCGACGAAGGGCTAACGCTCTGGGGAAGTTTCGAGCGTTAGCCCTTCGCTCCGACGAAGGGCTTATCACATTATCAACCCAGTTGATAAAACCAAGTTATTTTGTAATACTCCCACCGACGCAGCACCACAGTTTCTTTAGAAACTTTCCCCCTTTTATTAGATTGCAAATAGTATTGTTAAATTGTAGGAAACGGAGCTAGGGAAGCTAGGTAGGAGCTAGCGAAGTCGTGTTTTTTTTTCCTCAAAAAATATAAGGCCACAACGGACGAAATTCCTGCGCTCTGACGTTGTCGTCATTTGGCAAGAAAAGACCAGCCCTCATTCTGCCCCTCCGCTTTATTGGAGCAACAAAGAGCGACAGCAATGATCACTTCCGAAAGCTCTACAACGTACAACCCTACAACTCTTCAACCTCTGCACGGCAGACTCATTCTAGATTTAAGCCAGCACGTCAGAAGTACGAAGCTGGCAAGATTATTGCTAAACCCTTCTAAAGCGTTGTATAAACACTTTATTATGTTCTTTAGTTCTTTGAGTAGGTTACCCATTTTTCGTTTGTTTAGATAAGGAAGCAATTTTAGATTGTTCTTGTGATAGTGACTCTGTTTGAAATGGCATAAAACAATGTTCATAGTAGAGTATTTATTTTTCTGTCACTATACCTCTGATTGTGTAATTTACTCTGGATTCCTGATGTCGCAAGTCTAAATTTTCGCGCGTTCATTTTTTTCAGAACCGTCATGTGTCCAAGGAGTCGACATTGCCTTCCTAATGGACTCGTCCGAAAGCATCACCGACGAAGATTTTGAACGGGAAAAGAAAGCAGTGAAGGAGATAGCTCGAAAATTCTTAAAAGCCTCGCAAAAAAGCCGAGCTGGTGTCATCATGTACAGCGGTAGACCAGAGCTAAGCATTGACTTCAGAAGTCAAAGTTCCCTGGACATCTTTCAGTCTGAGGTGGAAGCCCTGACACACAAGCGTAGTAAGACAAGGATAGATCTTGCCCTTAAATATGCTGCGGATTCTCTATTTTTGAACCCGCGTCCTTCTCTGATCTCGATTGCTGTGGTAATGACCGACGGAGTGCAAACGCCTGAACCTAATGTCGAGCCTCTTGGTAAGGCTGTGATACCTCTACGGTCGAAGGGAGTGCGCGTTCTTGCGGTGGGCGTGGGACCAAGGGTAAACCGGAGTGAGTTGGAGGAATTGGTAACCAGTCAGGAGGACGTTTTTAAGATGAGCTCGTTTCAGGAATTACTGGACAAGTCTGATAAGCTACTGGAAGCAGTCTGTCCACGTAAGTAAACGAAAAAAGGGTAAATACATGCATAAAGTGACAACTACGTAACGACGTTATCACCCCCTCGTACAATAGCATTTCAAGACGCTTTTAAACTGTATCGAATTTTGTTTATACATACATAAATTTTCATTTTATTTATATTTTAATATCTAGAAGTAATGTATTGTCCACGACCCCACAAGCTTTCAGCTTTAATTCTGACATATCGTATATAAATGAACCTACCTACCTACCAAGAAACTCGAATACCTCTGAAAGGATTTTGAAGAAATCGGTAACATCAAACGGTCAATACCAAAACGAATTTCAGTGTCACTTGTTCTTTACCTCAAACAAAACGTCATGGATTCATCAGCACCCTAGGCTTCCCCTTGATTCTCTTGTTTAGCTATTTAATGACACAATACAGAAGAAAGCCGATGACTTTCATATGAACTCTGCACTTAGAATAATCCAGTTAGCTCTTTTGTCCTGGTCCATCAACAAATAAACGAAGCTAAACGTAAATTATCATCTCCCAGTGAGCTTCTGACATCCTTCCCCTAAAGTAATCCGTCTCTTAAAGGTAAACTGTATTAGTGTTTATTCACGTAAATTAGAATTCACAGTGATATTGTTTCATAAAATTGCTTAAAAGAACCGCCAGGTCCCATTGGCACAACACCAAGAGCAGCAACCACGACAAGCACGACACCGAAAGAAGCAGACAGGACAACAGCTTCAACAATAACAACGCAGTCTTCAACGACTCCTAGCCAACCCGAACCGAAGTGTGACAAGCTTTTGGATATTGTGTTCGTGATGGACTCCTCGCGGAGTATCGAAGCGCCACAGTATGAACAAGAGAAAAACTTTGTCAAGAAACTCGCGTCCATTTTTAATGTTGGAGCGGGAAGTCGAGCAGCAGTGATCATCTACAGCGACGATTCGCAGCTGAAGATTGAGTTTGACCAGTACAAAAACTTGGATAACTTCCTGCTGGCAGTCGACGAGTTGCCTTACCTTCAGAAAAGGACGAGAATTGACAAGGCGCTTTCTATGGCCGCAGGAGTAATACAGCAGGCCAGGTGAGTTTTTTCATCTTAACTTCTTAAGTCTGTGTAAACAAGACTAAACATGGCACTAGCCACCTACATTTACTATTCCCACATTTCTCGGAGAGTCGTGCCGAACATTTCATGCCGACAAAGTAGAACTTCGGGCATCGGTTCACTATCTTGGATTGGTTGTTGCTCTTAAGTGAAACACGATTGGTCACGACATGTACGCAGTCGGTTTAAAATAAATGGGAATTATTTCAGGAAGTTTCTTCTTTTGCTATACGACTTTATCCCATGATTTGCGAGAATTTTTGTGTACATTTTAAAACTTTGAATAAACATTTTTGTTTTGTTTTTATCATTCTTCACAGACAAGGCTTCCCGAAAGTGGTGATCGTCATGACTGATGGACGTCAAACACGTGATCCAGATGCAGTTGATCTCGATGTCGCCTCTGCCCCTATTCACCGTGAGGGTGCGCGTGTGTTGGTGGTTGGAATCGGACCTGAGATATCCCAATATGAACTTCGTTTGATTGTGAAAGAGTCTTCATATATTTTTACTGTCCAATCATTCGAGAGCTTGAGAAAGGCTACTCGTGATGTGGCTGCTTCTGCATGTGTCAATACAGGTGAGTTTTTTTTCGTAATTTTCATTTCTAACTGTTAGACCAAATGATTGCCCAGTCATCCTACTTATTGGTCAAAACATTCCCGCGATAATGTTTTCAAGATTTAAGTAAGAGCTGCCAAACTTTGCGACTCTATCTGGAATTAAACTCATTGGAAGCAATTTGGTACTACACGTAATTGTACTTGGAACTTTATGTTTCTATGGAAACCATATTTTTGACAGAAGGCATAATGCATCCCACGACACGACATAGCATTATCAAGGTACAATACACATACTCCCCGTTGTTGGTGCTACATAAACAGGAAAAAAGCGAGATCTGTAGAACGTCAGATATGATTTAGCTACATGAATGTAGCGTGCTCGGAATGACGCATTTTTCGGTCATTTCTTGTTCATAGTTAAGGTTAACCAAACGCTCTGTAGAGAAAATTGCTCTTAGGTACAAGAAAAAGGCAAATGTACTTCTTCCCTTGTAGCCGACCATTCCCAACAAAGGAGAATGAACGCTTATCAGAATACAAATAGATCATTATTTTAATAGTAGCTAGTGTGGTTTTGCTACAGGAATATCAACGACGGCTAGCCCCATTGGTCAGTGTCCAGAGATATCCGATTTTCCTGGCGGCTCCTGTTTTACCTACAACCACACTTGCCTGACGGACAGACAGTGTTCCACCGGTTTCCTTTGCTGTTTTGACGGATGTAGGCTTAAATGTCTACCGTCCGTGGGTGGAATAACCGGTAATTGTTACCGTTGTCATGATTGCCGTAGTTGCTATGGCTGCATCTGGTTATTAGGGCAGCACGAGTACAAACTCTCACCGTATAAATGTATATACGCGAAGAGTTATTCATTCGTATTGCCCAGTTACAGCCATTATTACTAATACGTTAGTTATCATGTCAGCTTTCAGTTATCTCCCTATTAGAACAAGAAAGGGCCTGCTTTTTGCCTTCCCTTCCTCTTACTATCTTTCTAGCAACGCTGAATTTGCCGTGTAGTCCTTCAGACATATTTGAGCTCAAGAACACTCCAGGCGATAGTTGGACCGAAAAAGTATACCTTACGTTACTGACTAGGGAAAATGACAAACGTGCTCATCCCACCGGGAGCTGAGTACTACTACTGTCCCCAAATGCCGCTTATGGCTCGTTTTGAACTCTCAACTCTGATTGCAGTTCAGCAACTAGGCGAGATGTTTCGCTTTTGGGCCTGTTTCTCTCGCTAACGTGGATAAACTGAACAAACGAATGTACAGAAATGCATGGTGTCACACATTTTGTGCTTAAAGGTGACGAACGCATTACACTAGGCCGATTGCTAACGTGTGCCTGAAAAATCTGGGAACTTCCTTTTCATGACTATCTTCTCTATAATGTTATTATGCGCGAATCCCGCAGCGTAGTCATAAATTCTAATTTAAAATATCACTATGATATATTTCGACAGGACCCAACATTTTATCTACCACTCCAACTGCCCCTACATGCGCCGAAGCCTTTGACTTGGGCATCTTAATGGATTCCTCGGGTTCCATACGAGATGCCAACTACCAAAGACAGAGGAATTTTCTTAAAGGATTAGCCAGTAAACTCACCGTTGGGCCTAAAAACGTCCAGTTAGGTCTTATCGTTTTCAGTGATGTGCCCATCATGTCCATCAGATTTGGTACGCTTAGAAGCACCGACCTGTTTTCGTTTACTTCCGCTGTGGATGGCGTGCCATATTTTCGCGGTCGCACTCGCATAGACAGTGCGCTAGAGACCGCTGCCAACCGCTTGTTTCCCGAAGGACGTCAAAGCCTTGTACCTCAGGTGTTACTGTTGATAACTGATGGCCGTCAATCAAACGATCCTGGATCGATTGAGTTGGTGGATGCCGTGCGACCATTGCGTGATCAGAGCATTAAGGTAGTCATGTACAAAATTATAACTAAGCCTGTTCTTGTTCGTCTCTGGAAAACACAGGACAAATGATTGCATTCTATCGCCTCGATTATCTTTATAGATTTAATGGGAGTAATGGGAATACTGCTGGAGAAGTCTATAACGGCTGTACCTGCCTTATCTACACCATTTTCACCATTCATATGCTTGTGTTTCCAGGAAAACACGGCCATCTCAGCTAAGCCACTGTGGTATATTTTCACCCCACCCACCAACCTCTCTTCAGCCCCTCACCAACGTTCTATGATGTGATTTGATACATGTTCTCTGTTTCCTCCCTCCATGCACCAAACCCCATGTCTAAGGCGACTCGGAGTCCGATGACCAGATACCTGAAGTTGATTTATTTATATACTATATCGCACGAAACAATGATCCCAAGTTCTGAGCTAAATAAACGTTACTTTCACAGGTTATTGTTGTTGGCATCGGAGATGATGTCGATAAAGACGAGTTGAGGTCTATAGTCCAAGACCCAGTAGATGATCTCTTCCTTGTTGGATCATTTGAGGACTTGACACCGTTATTGGACGACCAGAGGCTTACTGAAGCGTTCTGTTTCCCCACACGTAAGTCAAAACGATGCTACACTTAGTAACGTTTAGACACCCAGATATAAATGATTTTTGAATGGTTATTTTCATATTTCTTTTCGATTCTCCTTCGCCAGACCAGTGTCGACATATTGTTTCAAAGTTGGAAAGAAATTAAATCGACATTGTTTGGGTATGGGAGGCGGGGGAAGCGATAGGTTACGACAAAGAACAATTGGTAGATGAAATATGTGGCTACCAAAAACGTCGCTAACTTGGAATTCGTTTTCATTTTTGGTTTTACAACTCCCTATACGTTTTTCCTTTCAGGTGGACGCTTCCAAAGAAATCGATCTTGAGACAGAAAAGAGGGATTTTTGAAAATGTGTACATCTGTGATGTAGAATAAATATAAGTAACAAAAATATAAGCGTTCCTTTGCTGAGGTGTTAGCTATAGAAAACTTTTAGGAAATAGTTGGTTTTTAACTTATAAATACTTATCTCGCATAGCAACGAGCCACTTAAGAAATCGAGAAATTAATGGGGCCTAGGAGTTTTATGAGCTAGACAAACTGGTCCGTCACATGAAAAGCCACGTCACGCTTAGTGCTAGCGTTTTCGAGATGAGGACCATTTTTCATTGTCACTTTTCACTGTCTAGCTGTTGAATCACTTGTTACGATTATCAGCTCCAGTATCCTGGCTCGTTTCTAATGCGGCTCGTCGGGGCCACTTTAGCCGCTTAGTTAACTTTTAAAAAAAGCTTTGAAATTTGTGCGGCGGATGCCATAATTAGTCCTAGTTAGAACAGTCTGTTATTTCCTTTTTTATAAAAAAATGTCTTTTTTACTATACATCTTAGTTAGCGAGCGGCCATAGGCTTCACCTCGGTTCCAACGCTCCAGTAGAAATCTGTTAATAACGCAAATGCCAGATATTATAGACTATCGGACACTTCACTAATATATTATCGATTAATAAAACTTTCAGACATTAATCGTGACGTTAGAGAAACATTTCAAAACCTGTTATGCCAAATAAGAAATCATTTAGCCCTCGGAGTAATGTACTGTTTAACAATGGAATTTTCCCTTTCTGTATCCGGAGATGGCTACCTCTTAGTTAAAGTTTTGAGTTATTGTTAGTTACCATAGCAAGCTTCTGAGCTGTCTCAATAGAAATTATGCTCAATCAATAAAACAATAAACATATCACTGTCGTTTGCTACAATCTGCAAATTCCAAAGAAGAAAAGACTGCTACTTTCGGGTAACCGTTACTTTCGGATGGTTAAAAAATGTCTGTACGCTACATGTAATTCACAGTCGTTTCAGACAAAGCGGACGCGTAACGCACGGAATTAAGCAGACTCTATAAAACAAGAAAGGCCCTCAATGTTGTTAGTGGTACTATGGATATAATGTTCGCATCATATCGCAGTGCAACTAATTACTCTGTATCATTTGACTTCTCTACCTCTACCAAATATGGCTTAAAACAAATCATAGTTTTAAGAAACACTCAGCTAAGTTCGAAGTGGTCTCACGAATAACTCTTTAAGTTGTTCAGTCCTGCAGTCAGGCTGTTCCATTCGTATTGCACTTCTCTTTTAGTGACTTCTTGAAAGGACCGCTACTTTCGAGTGGGCAGTTATTATCGGTGGACCGCTACTTTTGGGCCGGGTTCAAAAGTAAGGTACCGATTTAACGTTACTTTCGGGGAGCCGTTAACGATTTTCGGAGAGGCCATTTCTTTCGGAATTCTACGGTACGAACACGGCATCCCCATGCCCATGCCAAACCCTTGGAATGAAATCCATAAACAATATTACGGGAGGCCAGCATATAGGCCAGCGGAGGAAAAAACACGTGGTCCTTAAAAACTGGGAAAATATCGGGCGGACGACTTGACAGTTAGTATAGAAAATGGCGAAGGGCCGATCACGGTTGTAATTCAAACTTTATAAGCAACACACACAAAAGCGCCGATCCCAGCAAGCTTGGTAAATTAGTAAGATATTTATTGCAATACTAAAAATATTAACGACAATTGTCATTGATCAAAAACTTGAAAGTCATCGTTTTTGAACACATTTTACGCGAGTGCAGTTGCAATTTGTCATAGCACGATTAGGTCTATATTTAAACTAAAAGGAAGAACGTTTTGTGATGATTTGATATAACTATAATTCCTGCTTTTTCATAGAATTTTGAATAATACGCAAATAAGGTTACTGAAATCTTTTCTCAACGTCGCCTCGTTCCTCGCGTGTCGTGAGCGCAGCTCTCTCTCGAGTTGTCTCCCTTCGTGCGAGTGACATTCCTCTCGAGGCATTCCTCGCCTCTCGCGAGCTGCGTCGCGTTCGCCTCTCGCGAGCTGCGTCACGTTCGCCTCGAGACTGAGGATGACGGAATTATACCATGAATGGGATACACTAGGAGAGCGATCTCCGCTGCTCTATCTACAACATGAACAAGTAAGATCTAGAAAATTATCTCGCGTCTTTTCGCGGTAAAAGGTAACCTTCAGACGTCGAAAACGAACGAAAATCGCTCCGCGCAAACAAATCCGACTTGCCGTTTCTTACGTGTTCAACGTGGGCGTGGTTAATTAGTCGACACTGATAGTCATCACTTCGTGTCCTAGAGTTTCTACCCAATAAAAATGGCACAGAAATACTATAGCTAATGGGTTCATTTCCTGAGAGGCGCATGTACTTGTTTATAAAATATCATATCTGTACTTGAAGTAAGAAACTTCTGCTTCTGTTCATTAATTTATAACAAAGAGGTCCTTAACCTTGGCCTTTCTAGTCAGCACGCTCGTGTCTCTGGCACCATTCCACAGACGTTTTTGTTAGAATAGCCCGCCTTTCTTTCCTGCGAGCCAATTATATTGACATCACAATTTCTCGAACGTATAAAATGAACAAGATAAAGACGCAAGCCAAGAACGCAATTGGCCACCGGGGATGTCAACAACCCGGGGAGGGGGACTCCAATATAAAAAAAAAGACAGGGGTGCTCGTTGTACCTTTTAGGGGTTAACAAAACATAAAATCGGTACCTGTTAGTTTGTTCAGCCTCAAAAGGTCCCACAGCAGGAGCTTTTGCGGTACCTTTTAGGGTATTGATCCGCAAAAAGTCTGTGTCGGTTGATTGTGTTGCTTTAGAATTGGTACCTCGTAAGGAAAAAAATTCAAGCGACCACCACAAAACGGCGTTCTTAGGGTGTTTTTTTAATTTCCCTACGAGCACCCCCGTCCTTATTACAGTGTAGCCTATCCCCGGTTAACCACTGGCAAAAGGCTTTGCAGCAGACTTATAAAGAACCTGTCAAGGAGTTACTTTAAAAGCTGCTTTATTTTGACGGTTTCTAATACCTTAATTAAGCCGTTTACCAACTTGCCGCACCTTATACTCCTTCTGACAATTCACGTGAACACGCCTATCTAGTTGTTCTAAAGAAGAAACCGCTAATAACTGTTCACAAAGGATGCTGTTATTATTTTAATCCACTTAAGAAATTAATATTTTGGCTTAAAACCCCTAGTGTAATCCTCTTCCGTTTTATTTATTTTTAGTTTTCCGGATTGTCGTCAAGTTGGCAAATTTTCAGATTTTATTGACCAGATTATTTCAGTATATTATTTCGGAGAATCGCACGAAGACAATAACTGATAGCTATATGTTTTCAATATCTAACACAAAAAATAGTTACTTCTTGCTCATAGCGTCCAGCTGTTACCGAGTGCATGATCAGACACTTGTCATTGATCCCACTCAGGCTGCATCAAGGTTAAACAGTTTGAAAAATTTAGCCTAAATTTTTCAATTTTGTTGTTTATAATCCGTGTCAATCTTCTCCATCCTTAATCATCCTTGTTCCTTTATGGTTTATTATTATCTCTTTAGTGTTTTTCTATCTTTGTAAAGTATTATTTTCGGGTTTCCTTGAATTTAGAGGTAACTTTGTCGATGGTAGAAATAACTCAAAATATCGTGACGTAACCCCTTTAAGTATTACGTATTCTCCCGAGTCCTAACAGTATCCAACTGCTTTCCAAAGATAGAGAGCCATAGAAGAGTAATTTTCAGGGTTTTACATTCTGTGCTTGATTTGTCGCTGTTGTTGTTTGTTTAATAATAATAATAATGAACTTGCTTATTACGCATCTAAAAATCTCGATGCGTTTACAAAAATATTACATACATATATACATATTATAAAAAAGTAAATCTTAATTTAAAGAAAGGTTCAATTAGATGAATTATATGCTTCTTTAAAAAGAAATGTTTTGAGTCTGGTTTTAAATATTTCAACTGTTACAGAGTTTCTAATATTGTCCGGTATAGAGTTCCAGAGTGTTGCGGCTACGTAGGAGAAGGCACGTTGGCCATAAGTAACTGTATTTATCTTTGGAACATTAAGCAGTAACTTGTCAGAGTTACTTGTCAGAGTTACTGTAGAAGGTTTCTTTTGTCTTCCTCTCATTGCTCGTACTTCAGCTAGCCCGCGTCACAGACAGTCTGCAGCGCCAGCACTACATAGACTACAGTTTGTGTTAATATAGGATAATTTGGTTTTATCAAGTGGGTTGATAATGTGAATTGTCCACCGTAAAGAGATTCGGAAGCTGACGTTTCGTGCGTTAGCCCTTCGTCGGAATCGACGAAGGGCTAATAATACTCCCACCGACGCAGCACCACAGTTTCTTTAGAAACTTGCCCCCTTCATGTGTTGATATAGACTATGTTTAGAGGGACAAGTACTGCTGCATCACAGACTAACTTTAACCAGTTTGACTGATTCTTTTTTACATTTTTATGCTTTTCCGTATTTCTCAGTTATCAGGTCTCAGTTTGAGGACTTGTTTATTTGCTGTTTGCTTGTCCATGGTTTGGATACCTTGTTTGTTTTCAGGTCAATCCTATTTTTAGAAAAATCATTGTCACCTCGCTTTTTATTTGCAAATGCAAATGCAAAAAGGCCAAAGCAACATAAAAAAGAAACGTACCTTGCGTTTACAGTCTTATTTGGACAACCGTGAACTGTTTAAGCATCGACAAGATTCTAGTAAATTCTTAACGGGGAAAAGTAACGGAAATAGTTCCCTAAAAGAAAAGCTCGCGCATGTATTCTCGTGATGATCATAACCAGACTGTGTTGTCATCAATACGATCTTTAAAGTTGAGAAGGTGGTTTATTTTCACTCTTGAAGACATAACGACATTCTTATCATATAAACACTGATATTGACACCATACAGTGCTACAGCAGGGGGTGCGGATTAAACATTTCCCGCGAATTTCTTCTGATAATTGGTCCTCAATTCATACTCAATTTAATTCATGCCTTGAACAGGAGCTGTTTAATTGCGTCCATGTCGTTTTCGTAACAAAGCCCTAGTTTTAAGAACTTATTTGACAGCCAAAGCCGTTTTTATTCAGCCCACCGCTTCCGTCCTGCCCCCCATATCGCAATCCGTTCTGTAAAATGAGATCAACAGGCTTTTCGAACAGACGAGAGATACACGATCTTTCGTTAAGGTGAAAAGGTGAAACAACATTGTTTCTTGCTTATCGCGTCATACCGCGCTCCTTGTGGATTGGGAGTTTCCAATCCTCTTATTCCACTGATATTAATTTATGCACGGATCTGGCGAACCCCTCACACAAAATTCGTCCGCTGCCAATCTCACCGCTGGACACGTCAGGAATTTCTCCCGAGATTTCTTCGCTAAGCCGTTTGAGGGAAACTGTCACATATCTGCTATAAGGAACACACGAATCCTAAACATCTGCTGTAACCCGGCGAAGATTGTATTTCTGGAGTTGTGGATGAATTTCTGAAGAAAACCGACTACCGAAGCGATGAAGACACCATCTGCTCTGGTCAAGACGCTGCTATTGATTTTTATCACACTCCAGATCGCCGAAGCGCAACGTGACCCATCAGGTATTTTATGACTGAGTAGTTCATCATAAACGACACATGACAAATTGTCTTTAAATTTTATATCTTGGATTCTGTCAGTGTATAAGTTGATGCGGCATAAAATTAAATCAATGTTTCGAAAGATCCTAAAACTGCATCTGGCCGTCGATTAGGAGAGCGGATTCGTCTTTTACTTAGATCACGATGAAAAATATAAGCTTATGTATGACGGCTTGAGCTGCACTCCGATCACAGATATTTTCTTTCTTGTGGTTTCATCCCAGTCGAGGGTATCAGACGAAATCGCAGCGGTTTTCTGACCTCTGTAAAGAAAAGAAAGAAAATCTCAAGGGTGACTCTAATGTTCCTGTCGTGAGTTTCTCACGGACTTCAGTTTGGTAGCGCGTAGTTTGAACCACAACGTAATCTTTGTTTAACAGACATGACGGAATGCGGTAATCTGTGATTAACTCTCCTTAGGACACCACATCTCTCGTGTTGATTCCCTTAGGGTGTACTTTTTTGTTTCATGTTCCATATAACATGTGCAGTCAAAACACCTCAGACACCCTAGGGCAGTATAACACTTTCCACAAAACGTAAGCATTCGATGTCCGTTTTGCCTTTCGACGCAGACGT
>OZ026601.1:27264917-27297417 GCA_964020085.1 Micromussa lordhowensis | reverse complement strand
ACCGAACTCGAGAAAGCAGCGGAAATCGAGCCTACGTATCAATAGGCAGTCAAAAATCACTGGGCAAAGTTGGGACTGAGAAAAATACTCCCAAATCACCCCTCCCCGCCCCTTCTTCTTAGATGCTTGCTGTTGATCATAAAAAAGACTGACCTGTGTTTTGGTGCAAAATATATAAACAATAAACGCCATTTGGCGCGAAAATAGGTTCGAAAATATATCCGCAGCAAGTCTTGCCCGCAGCCATTATCTCTTCCGGAAACTGTGAGCTTCGCAGAGTGGACAAATATCCGAGCACATTTTGGCGCCAAATGCAGGCTATTGTGTTTATTATCCTTCAAATATTTTTCGCAACACGCGGGATTTTTTTGAAAATTGGGGAATATCCGAGTGATATTCCCCAGCATATTTAGTCACGTGACGCGTTTAGACCAATCGCGTGCGAGCAAAAATATATGATGGATTACAAGCAAAGATATTTGTCTATGTACATAAGATTTTTTTGATTTTGAGATACTTTGTCAAAAAGCTTTTATTTCTGGGAGACCTCTTTTGCAAGCTGTTTTTATCGCTGTTCAGTAATCTTCTTCGTCGGTTCTAAAACGTTCGGTTAGACTTAACTTTAGAGCCTTAACAATTTAGATGAAAACTAACGTGCAAAGTCAAAACAAACATTTTTATAACTGGGGATAAAAATTCAAATGGGAGTGAAATGATTAGTGTCCTAACGTAGACAGATCTCGAGTTTGCTATTGTTGGGTGTTTTCATTTTCTCGTCCCTAGCAACCGAGAACCTTTTTCCGGTGCTGACCTAAAGAAGCACGGTCTGTGGGGACGAGAAAGATTATTTCTCTTTTCTTTTTGTCAATTTTGATGATGCTGTTGTTTTGCTTCTTGTCGTTTTCGTGGACAGTTACAAGTCGGATCAGGTTTGGAGTATGTCCACCAGTCCCAGAGCGAACTGATTGTCCTTCATTGGTTTGGGATGACTGCACTTGTGATACTGACTGCCCTGGCACGAAAAAGTGTTGTCTTAATGGCTGCAACTATGCATGCCTTGAAAGAGGTAAATCTGTATACTTTCATCAATCAAGTCTCAATCACTTATTTTTGTGTCATCAAGCGCATGACCCTTCTTTCGTGGAGCTTAGACAGGGATTTTTTTTTTGTCTTTGTTCCCTGCGTAGCAAGCGTTGTCGTACGAAAAGCTTTCTCCGCATTCTAGCCGCGCGCAAGCGAGAGAGCAAAAAAAGGACGAAGCAGCTGACTCGTCCCCAGTCGTCTCTCATTGGAGAGTTTAAGCATGACGTTTACTGCAGACGGCAAACGGCAGAGTACCTCTGATTTTGTTGTTCTTTCCTTGTAATCCTTAAATAAATGACACAAAAAGAGAAAAATGTCTCCTGCTATTCACCGCAAATACAAATATTTTCACTCTGCTGTTCAAACAGCTGAAGACGGACGGCAAAAGTTTCATTTTTGCTGTTTGCCGTCTGACGTAACGCCATGCTTAATCTCTCTATTGTCTTATTGATTATTAACGAGGGATGCTTCATTAGTCTCCCCCAGTTGACTCCCGTTCCCTTTAGAGACCGAGAGACGACTGGGGACGAGTCAGACGAAGCAGGGGTTGTGGGGCGAGCGAAGAAAGTCTTTTGCTCCAATTTGCGGGCGCAAAAATGAGTAGAAAGCTCTTCGTACGGAAATGCTTGCTACGCTACGCTGGAACTCAAAACTTCCTAAGAGTAGAATAGGTCGGTCGATGATGCGCCGCTGCAAAGCGACGGATCTCAACTCAGCGGCCGAAGCCGGAAATGTTTGTTACTATCGTTTTCGTTTCTTTGGTGCTTCACCACCTACTTCTATGCTTATTTAGAGTGAGTGTGAATTGATTTCTTTTCATGTGTGGTTTTGCTTTCTTCCTTTAAAGCCGACGGAGTATCTGTCAGGAACAAAGCTGATGTGGTCTTTATAATGGACTCGTCGGGAAGCATTGGGCCCGAGGATTACAATCGCGAAAAGGAATTCGTCAAAGACCTCACGAATGTGTTTCAAATCTCTCCGACGGAGGCACGAGTAAGCACTATCATATACAGCGACCACCCGAAGCTCATGTTCGACTTTGACACCTACAACGATAAACAAAGCATCAACACTGCCATAGATAACCTGGAATATTTAGGGAACAGAACACGCATCGACAAAGCACTGGCACTAGCAATGGAGATTTTTTCCAATTCTCGTCCGTCTGTACCTAGAATCGCTTTTGTCCTCACCGACGGAAAACAGACAGAAGACTTTGACGCGAAGCCGCTGGACGTAGCGGTCAAACCACTACACGACCTGGGAGTTCAAGTTTACGTCGTCGGAATTGGTGCTCATATTGACATCAATGAGTTGTATCTCCTCACCAGAAGACGTCAGGACGTGTTCTTTGTGACCTCTTTTGAGAAGCTTTTGCAACAGACATATCGCATTGTAAATCAAATCGACAAGTACGGTGAGTTGAGTTTGAGATGCTCTGGTTATATTCGTTCGTCTATCCGCATGTTCAACACAATAGAAGAAGCGCGATAATATAACTCATTTACTTTATGATATAACTATGACCAGAAAATAATCCAAAGCAAATACGCACGCTGATTGGTTTGAAACCGTGTTTCTATAACTCGATAGAAACACAGAACTAGCACGAGCTGTTGACGTAATAATGGGGCGAACAAAGAGAATTTACATTTTGATGATCGAAGTAAACAAGTTGTTTTTCTTTTTCTTCGCTGCGGTATTTTCTAAAAGAAATAGAAAACATGTTCTCCGTGTTCCTATCGAGTTATAGAAACACTCGTGAATGTTTGGGAGAACTCGAAAAAGCTATGGGAACACGAGCCGCAGGCGAGTCTTTCCACAGCTTTTTCGAGTTCTCCCAAACTTTCACGAGTGTTTCTATAACTCGATAGAAACACGGCACATGATTTCTTAATTAACAGTAAAAACTGGTAGACATTTCGTTGCTTGCTTGCCATAACCCTTATTGAGCACACGCACAGCTAACTAATGACGATATTTTTTAAAAAAGGTTCACTATCAGCAAATAAAAAAGTGTTATACCAAGAACCAAAATATGTGCTTAAGCTATGCTGAAGTTAAGAGGTCGTTAATTCAACTGTCGCTACATCGCTTAGCCTCTTATTCTCATCAAACTTAGCATAAAAGTCTTTCTGAAGTGACTGCTATCTACACATTTGCTTCTCTCTGGGAGTAGAGGCAATAGTTTAAAGAAGATATTACTTTTACATTGTAGGATCCTAATTGTTTTTGAGGAAAAAAAATACCCCCAAAAAATAGATCAACTGAAAGTAAAGAAGCATAGCCCCGGCCCGCTATCAGAGGAGAATAAACACTGTCTAAGAAAGAGAAACTTGAAAAAATGGTCATGTTTTGAATGAACACTGTCCGTGTCCAGACTCTTTAAAGTTAAGATTTGAAAAGGCTGCTATGTTTATCTCAAGTTGAATTCTTTACTTTGTAATAGAAGGCGAAAAAACAAGCTTGCACTTGACATTGATAAACATTGCTTCCGTAAAAATGTTTTTTTTTTTTTACATTATATTCTCAATTTTGTTTTTGCTTTGTTTGTTTCTTTTTTTTCTTCCCACAGATCCAATCCCGCCGCTGGAAATCACAGCAGACATGTTGTTTCTGCTTGATTCTTCCTCAGCGGTATCCAAAGCAGATTATGGAAAGGAACTGAGTTTCTTGCAAAAAATCGTTGGACAGTTCGAAATATCGCCTCGCTACGTCCGAGCTGGGATAATCCCTTACGGAAGGACCGCAGAGCTGGCGGTACCACTTGGTAGTCGAACGACCAACGAGGCCATCAATCGATCCATCAACTCGCTTCCTTACATTGGTGGCAACAAGAGAATTGATCGAGCTTTAAAGTTGGCCTTCCAGACATTTTCTCAAGCGCGGCCGCTTGTTCCTAAGATTTTGCTCATTTTCACTCATGGAGGTCAACTGGCAGACCCTGGGACCGATTTAAGGCTTCCTGTCCAGGATCTTCGCGGTCAAGGTGTCAGCGTGTTTGTTATAGCTATAGGAGAGGGTGTCGATTATTCAAGGCTAAATCAGATTGTTGGAAACAGAAACATCATCGTAGACAAGTCTCGTGAAGCATTAGAGCCATACCTCTCATCTGCAGCTAGTTATATTAGAGCGAATTCAGGTAAAGATACCACGGTATGGGTGGTGGTGTCGGCGTTTATATCAGGGGATATAATGAGGCGTCATAAATCAATCAGGACTTCGTGTTAAAAATAAAAGCATGATCTCCACCAGTTTTGCCTGGATAGTAGCAATGTATTTTCTCTGATTGGATTAATCATTTCCCATTTATGATTTTCTTTTTTCCAACCGTTGAAAACTTGCAACCAAGCTGGCGTGTTATCGCAGAATTCGTCTCTGGCTATGTCCGTGTGAACACACAAAATTACATAGCTAACTGTATTTTCACAATATACCAGTACTTACGGGTTAGAGACTTGTGTGAGTGTTTTGTTTTCAAATACACGCAAGCGCTTACTGTACAATGAACGAGAAATTTTCAATACTGCACGAAGCGAAGCTGAGTGCAGTATTGAAAATTTCTAACAGTCTCTAACCCTTCTAATATTTAATTTGAGTTCACTGCCGGCGATAGACTTACAATGGCTTCCCGCCCGAACACTGCACAGCTTTTATGAGTTATTGTAATAACGCACTCTGTCACTTTGATTTCGCCAGGTAACGAGAACTCACGTGAACAATTTTAACCAATGACGTGTGCGGATTTTAGACAGTGAACGAAGATTGAATATTTAACAATTATTCTTTGAAATCGAGGTGAATAGTGGCAGAATATTCTGTCACTATTCACCGAGATTGAGAAGAATGATTGTTTTAGTATATACACAGGAAGTGATCTCAACAACATTTTCAGAAGGAAACCATTAAAAATCTATTTAATTGATCTCTCAATTCATCCGTGGAAAACGTGCAAGCGGTACAAAGCATGCGCGAATTCGCGAAACGCATTATTCACTCGGTAGGGGGTGAATTATGCTCATTAGCCAGAGATAGCGAACCAATCAGATTGTTTAAAACACCAAGATCACTGAGTGTGTATATACTAATAATATATATTATGACATGCCATAGAAAAAAAAGGCAATCAGAATACAGGAAGGCTGTGTCATACTCGACGGTATTACACCCAACCTTATCGTCGGGCGCTGCACGTATGTGTTGGTCACTGTATTTGTTATGTCATGCCATAAAAAGACTCGTGTGTATACCGATAAAATACAAGTAACTTGTGGGATATTCCATGGTGTACTACTCGAAAGCGTTGCGTACTGACTGGTACGAATTGTATTTTTTGTTGATGGATAATTTGTGACGGCAAATTTTGTGACACAATTCCGTCACAGGAATGTTACAAACAGCGCAATCAGGAACTTGTGCATGATGGGTTTGACGTAAGTCATTTTTTGTCTAAAAGCTATCATTTTTTTGGTAAATTCGCAGACTTCTCAACTCCATTAACTAACGATACCGGTGTCATTTTCCTGCTGGACACGTCTGAGGATGTAGAAACGAATGACTTCAAGAGGCAGAGAGAATTCGTGATATCTTTAGCGAAGGCCTTCAATGTTTCTGAGAATGGAGTTCGTGCAAGCGTGATAACGTATGGCAAATACAGCCGGCCAAGCGTACAATTCAAAGACACCACGGTTTTTGATGATTTTCTGAAAGCAACGATGAGAGCCAGCCAGATTAGAGGACCGAGAAGGATGGACAAGGCATTGGAAATGGCAGTTCGCATGTTCAGATATCACCAACGGACAGCACCGAAAACAGTTATATTATTCACATCAGGTCCTCAACCTACCGATGTTGACCAACTGAAAGGAGCTGGAGAAGAGCTTAAAAAGTTAGGTGCTCGAATTTATGTCGTTGCAATCGGCCCTTCAGTTGTTTACCGCCAAGTTGAGGGACTGGTAAACAGCTCTAGCGATGTCATCCAGGTTCCTTCGTTTATTGCTTTGCAGTCTGAAATCCATACAATTGGGAGGCATGTCAGCCTTCAACAAGGTAAGCTACGTAATTTTGTCTATGCTAGACGCTTTAAAGGAGCGGCGTCAGGGTTAAACGGCTTGAAAAATTCAGCCTAAGTTTTTCAATTTTGTTGTTTGTAGTCCGTGTCCGGCAATCTTCTCCATCTACTTAACCATCCTTGTTCCTTTATGGCTTGTTATTATCTCTTTAGTGTTTTGCTATCTTTCTAAAGCCGTATTTTCAGTTTTCCTTCAATTTAAAGGTAATTTTGTTGATGATTTTGAGTTTAACTCAAAATACCGTGACGTAGCCCCTTTAAGAGGAACACAGACCAGCAGCGAGTGAGACGGCCAGAACAATCGTTATTGACCACTCTCTGTCGAGTCCATATAGACTAATAATGGATTACTGGGAAAATGTACTGGATTTTCAAATACAGCGAGAAACGAAAGGAAAATGGCTCGTTTATTTTGATTTCAAAATGAAGAGAAATTTATAAATAGCTGAATAATCTTTTCTTGCTCTGTCATTATACCTTAACAGATCGTACTGGTTCTGTTTCTATCGATTTTTAGTGTAAATCTACAAGCGTTCTATCATGAATGCCGTTCTCTGATTGGCTACGCTACGCCGCTTCTTGGCGCTTTCGAAGTGTCTGCGAAGAGGATTAAGATAAAGTTTTGAACGACTAGTATACTAAAACAATCAGGTTGTTTGCTCTCGGTTTCTATCACGCGGTAGAAATCCCGAGCTCATAATCTAATTGTTTAATAGAAGTATGGCTTTTAGCGCGCCCTTTTCACAGGGTGCGATTTTCTAAAATATGATACATAATTATATGTATATTAAACAAGCACGTTGATGATATCTCTAAGCCTGTTATTTCTCAGTCAATTTGATTTAAATGAATAACAGTACAATTTTAACTAACTAAGTATTTAAGAAATATGTTTTAATTAAACACCAACGATTTCAATTTGTATTCTAAAAAATATATGTAATTTATAGCATTGATCACATTAACTTTTCTTATTGGCATAACAACGTAATCCAAAATGTATACGAGACAATTTCGAATAATTTTTGTAGTTTTTGCCCGAACTTGTCCCGCACCCACGCTTTTCTTACGTTGTAACATCCCGAAAGCGGCTATTGGCAATGTAACGGCCTTATTTTCTGATTGTTTAGTTTGAAATGATTTGTCCTCGTTTTGCTGCAGAGTGATTAGAAATCAAATCATAATAATTTTACTTCATTTCATTTAACTTTCTATATCTAAATATGCAGTTGTCCTTTATGATTGTCACCTTATTTCTCTTCACACGATTTCAAGTAGAGAGAAGAAAGAAAATGTTATTGATGTATCAACAAATTCTCTGTACTGACATTTAAAGAAATTAATGATTCTTTAAATTCCAGTAAACATTGCAGGCCTCTCATGATCAGTTTCAACTTAACAAAAATATAGGGTTCCACATATAGCATTTAAGTGGAGGCGCGGTGGCCTCATGGTTAGTGCGCTCGACCCCGGAGCGAGCGCTCCGGGTTCGAACCCTGGCCGGGGACATTGTGTTGTGTTCTTGGGCAAGACACTTTACTCTCACAGTGCCTCTCTCCACCCAGGTGTATAAATGGGTACCGGCGAATTTGATGCTGGGGGTAACCCTGCGATGGAGTAGCATCCCATCCAGGGGGGAGTTGAAATACTCGTAGTCGCTTCATGCTACTGAAACCGGGATAAGCTCCGGCTTGATGAGCCACTAGGCTCGCATACAGACTTTACTTATATAGCATTTAAAGGGCTAACCATTTTTTATTTTCCCTTCTATCCACAGCAGAAGAGCCATTCACTACACCAACACCGTCGACCACTCCAACGACAACGCTAAAACCTAGCCCTGCAACGGACGTGATTGCGGATATAATTTTTCTGATGGATTCTTCCCAAACTGTCACACAAGAAGCTTATCGACAAGAGAAATCCTTTGTCAAGGAAATGGCTAAGCACTTAAACGTGTATCCTGGCGAGTCACGCGCCGCTCTTATTACCTACGGTAACACGGCTTACACGGTTGATACTTTTGGAACCACGCGATTTGATAACTCGGTTGACCGAGCCCAATCAATAAGAGGTGTCAGAAGAATAGACCTAGCTTTACAACAGGCGGCACAACTGTTGACCTTCGCTAGACGCCCTGTTCCTAAACTTCTGGTGCTGTTAACGGCAGGAAACCAGCAGTCAGGGCCCCAGTCTCCAGACTATGCTACCAGGTTGATCCAGAATCGTGGTGGGAGATCGTTTGTTGTCATGGTTGGTCGAGAACCAGATGAAAACGAATTCAATAAATTAGTAGAAAAACCTTCAGATACCTTCAGAGTTTCTCCTTTTGATGGGATCCAACCCTATGCTGCTCCGTTGTCAAAGGGAATCGAAAGGAGCCTGAGGGAAGGTTAGTTTGCGGAGATATGAATCTAACTATGTTTTCATTAAGTGGGCAGTTTTTCAAAAACCGTGATGAAAAATGTCATAGATCATAATGAGATATAGTTTACTTTAATCTAATGAATGCTCTCTTTGATCCTTTTCCTGATCAAGTGGTATGACTAAATTCAGATGCCTCAAGCCCGAAATATAATTGGAAAGCTGGGTCCCAGGTTGAAAAACAATTCAGTGTGTTTGCATCTTACACCCGATCTTTGTAATTCTGTTTCACAAAAAAAAAATTAGTCAGCCTGGCCCACCGACGAAATTAAATGAACATGTAGCACCATCTGTGTGGAGTGTGTCCAAACTTATTGCAGGCGTCCTCTTTGTTCTCATTTGGTATTCAAGACCATCGTGAACTCAAATCAAACATAGCAACTCCATTGGTTATCTCCAGTAGGTCAACATCTTCTATAAAAGACTCTGGGTGTTCTCAACTACATACTAATTTATTTATTGGATTTATTTATTGGATTTATTACGTCCCGTAGGGTGACATGTTCCATAAAAACTAGGACTCTGGGTGCTGGTCTTAGCCCCTGAACACTGATGTTACACTTATTAGCTCTACCATGGAATCAGTATCCACAAAGGAGTCATTGCTAGTCAGTTAAAATGCATTAAACCGCTTTTCAGCAGGGAACATCCAGATGTATGTTGATATGTTCTTCCTCCTATTTCAGGCCCGAAACCACGGAACGTAATCGCGGATATAGTTTTTGCAACTGATTCTTCTTCCACCGTGGATCTTGAAGATTACAAAAAAGAGAAGGAATTCGTCAGGTATCTAGCGAGGTATCTCAACGTTTCGCCGGGGAACTCTCGCGCAGCGCTCATAACATACGGCAATAGTGCGGCTGAGGTGGTCGGCTTCGACATCAATCGACCTTTTTCAAACTTTGAGGCAGCGGTGGACAGAGCCCCATTAGTTGGTGGTGACAGACGGATTGACCGATCTCTCGACAAGATCTCTCAAATCATGGCCGACGCCAGACCAACGGTTACGAAGATTGTCGTGTTGTTGACCTCCGGAAAGCAAGCCTCGGCATTTGGTAGTAAGAGTCCCGGTGAGGCAGCAATCCCGCTTCTGAAAGGTGGAGTTTACAGCTATGTCGTAGCGATAAGTCAAAAGCCTGACATCTCCGAGCTTCGTTCTGTGGTACAACAACCATCGCATATTTTCAGGATGGCTTCGTTTGATGATTTAAGAACTCGATGGACCACAGTTGGAGAGATTATCGTCGATAAATCGAGTAAGTTCTTGCATGACCACACTAGGTTAATACTTTTCGTTGGTACCACGATTTCGTTTTCCGAGGTACCCAGGTCCACGACTGACGAGTAAGGGCTCTTGTAACTAACATGACATACCGGGCTCTGAGAGGTTTACTAAAGCTGAGATTTTTTTTTTTTGATTGGCCCGATAGTTGTACTTGATATCGAGGAGGCAAAACACCAAGTAATATATACCCAGTCCAGTTACATAGCTGTGCCTTTCAAAATGATCTGAACAAAAGGGATACTAACTACTTATTAACCGAAAGTGAGGTCAATACGGCAAGGCCGAGGTTTGAGATTTTTCCGTAAAGACCGAATATTCGAGGTTAATAAGTTGTTTATTATACGGCTTTTCGCTTGGCTTTTGCAGGCCCGTAATCGGCCCGTGGGCATTATGGGAGAATAATGCCCTAGTATAAGCCAATCAGAGCGTACGTTATGTCGGCTATATACGCAAGTCATATAATAATACTTATTTCTTTCTTATGGTGTGAAAGTAAATATCTTAAGTAGAAAGTTTCAGTTCTTTATACGTTAAAGCAAGTAAGCCTTTTTTCCACTACATTGGTGCTAACACTAATGCTATTTCACGAATTTCCTTAGACAGTAGTACTGGCACAATCAAAACCCTCCGAGCTGTCATAGTGTTCCTCGTGGACACATCGTCATTCGTCGGAGCCTCAGGATTCAGGAGCCAAAAAGAGTTTGTAAAGTCCATGGCGAGCTCATTCAACCTCGGCGAAGGAAATTCGCAAGCGGCCATAATAACATATGGTTTCACCTCCATACGACCACGTCCCTCTGACATCTACGACAATTTGCCTGCATTTGAACAAGCTGTTGATGACTCCCTATACATTGGGGGTGCTCGAAGGCTGCGTTATGCCGTTGACAGGGCAGAAGCGTTGTTAAGAACGGTAAGACAAGGAGTTCTGAAGATCGTTATTATGCTGACGAGCGGAAAACAGTCTGAACCCCAAGACGTGCCATTACTGAAGGAATCCTTGAAGACACTTCGTGCTTTGTGTATCAAGGTGTTTGCCGTCGCCATTGGGAATGATCACGACAAGGAGGAGTTACTTCCAGCGGTTGATCGTTCTGAGGACATCTTTACAGTTACTACATTTGGAAGTCTGGCACAGCAGGCTCAACCAATGTCCAAAGCAATTACAGAACGATCAGGTCCAGAAAAAAGGTTTTTTCTTTAACAATAGACCTTACAAAGTAGTTACTACCAAAACTTTCGCCATTACGTGTCCTTTGTCATTATGTATGGCAAAATTACTGTCTCCCAAGGAAAATATTACGCTCACCCAATTTAGATAATACGCTCACCCAACTTAAACGCCTTTTGCATAAAGGCTACAAATGGTATTTCGAACATGTGCGTAGCATGACAGTTGCACGCTTTGTTGTTGTTCATGGGTGTTTTTGCTCCTTTTACTACTGGGTGATCAGTAGAGATTGCGTTTTTGGCGTATTGACCTTCTTAATAATTATGTCTATGGCCTCTTTTCTATTTGTCTCATTAGATCTGACAGGACCATGTGGCTTCCAAGGTGATGTCCTATTTATCATGGACTCTTCCGTTGAAGTATCGCGTGGAGACTACGCAAAAGAGAAAGATTTTGTTGAGTCCCTAGCGAGTTTCATGGGGCTGTCCCCAGGCGGCACGCGGGCTGCGCTCTTGACCTATGGTTACACTGCAACACTCGTCGCTAACTATGACAGCTATGACACACTTACACCTTTTAGGAATGCTGTACAGAGAGCACCGTACATTAGCGGTAAGATAATGGAGCCGTTTCTTGAGATACGTGACGCGTACCACAAAGTTGTTTTGTGATTCATAGAAAATAGGGAGCTTAAGCAAAGGCGCTTTTGAGCGACGTACGGCAACCGGAAAAAGGACGTTTTCTCTTCTACTCGCCTTGGCGCTAACACATTTGTAATACTAAGTGTCTTTACTCGTATAGAGACGATTTACTTGAAAATTAGAGCGCACCCACTACCCAAAAATGAGAAACGTCCACTTCCGGTTGCCGTACGTCGCTCAAAAACGCCTTTGCTTAAGCTCCCTAATGATGGTTTGAAACTGGATGCTTAGTTGGTTTATAAGAAGCTCAGGGTTTTGTGGAGTATTTTTAGAATTTATTTGTGGGATTCTGAGCAAAAAGCAACTACAAAATACGAAACACTAATTTTACTCAACTAATTTTACTCGGGGGGCTGAACACAAACCTGGAACGAATAAAACAGCATGCTAAAACCACTGGCCACGACATACACTCTAATATTTCCGAATTACCTTTAGCCTCTTTCTCAAAGCTAGTCTTGGTGCTCATCCTTTCATATGAAAATGACATTTCATTCACATGTAAGTAAAACTCATTTTCATATGAATGGCTGTGCACCAGGCCTCGCTTTGAAAGAGAGGCTTTAGGTAACTAGGAAATGGCCTATTATTGTTAATTATAAATGAAAGAGCACCCTTCCCAAGGGTTTATGCATCACTGGTTTCCTCCCTGAGAGGCAGTGACTTCCAGAGTATATTTCTCTGAAGAAGACCGCAGAAGGCGGTCGAAAATTCAGTTTTAACGTTTTGTAGATCTGTTTAAACTCCCTTTTTAACTTTTAAAATAAACAAACAACCACGAACGTTATAAAACAAAATTAAAGAAGGAAGTCGATAAACTACTAAGTACTAAAAGTACAGACTACCAGTCTAATTATGATTTGGTCTTGTAAAAGAACGTCAAAAACAGAGAAAAAAGAATAGCCTGACTGCAGTCTAAGATGAAATGAGAGGTGTCAGAGATTCGCAAAAGTTTATTTTATTCGTGGCTCTATGAATTGCTTATAGCGATGTAACGTTTTGTCCAACTGTAGTTTAAATTTTCAAGTCTCTTACTGCGCTCGTTGTAGGCTCAAGACGTATTGACAAGGCCCTTGACTACGCGTCGCAGTTGATTACAAATGCCAGAGAGCTGTTTCCAAAAATCGTGGTACTGCTCACAGCAGGTCGAAGGAGTTCTGGACAACCCTTGGAATTAGCTGTAAAAACGCTGCAAGAACATGGGGCTAAGATGTACGTTGTAGCCATAAGCGACAGACTGGATGTAAATGAGCTTTTACCGATCGTAAAAGACGAGAGGTTTGTAATTAAAATCTCCTCGTTTGATGATCTTCCTGGAAGGGCATTACAAGTTGCTCAAATAATCGGCAACCAATCAGGTGAGAGAGTTACCGGTTTTTTGAGTTAATACATAAATTTAATTTTAAATTTTATTGTACACCAAGTATGTCAAGTCAACATTGCAGTTCATGGTCTTAGGTATGTAGCTGCAACGAGAGGATGTAAAACGTTGTCAAACCAAGTGTAAAAAGTCTGCATTTGAACCTACAGGCCCATTAGGCCGATAGCTATCTTCAATACGGAGACAGAAACTGTACCCCTGTCGCAAATCAAACCTAGTATGCTCACTCCGCACATAAGACCACCTCGTCTAGTTGCAGGTCACGAGGCACTCTTGGGAAATTAAAATACGAAGCACTTCGTTTAACAAACGTACATCAGTTTTCCGTACGTTACCTAAGTTGTTTTAGTGCTTTGCACTATAAACTAATTGCTGCTGTCATTGTGTCTTCTCTTGTGTTGACTAAGTTTTTCGTGATCTGTTTTCCTAGATCCAAAATTACCAGATGAATTCTCAGGAGCTGATGTCCTCTTCCTAGTAGATTCGTCTTCAGACATTTCAACCAACAACTACGAAAAGGAGAAAGACCTTGTGAAGGCGCTGATTCAGACTTTGAATTCTCTTCCAAATAAATCTCGCACTGCCCTCATAACATATGGCAACAGACCACAAGTCGTATACGGGCTTGAACACGATCTGAATAGTGATGCATTACAGAAAAAGATTGACTCAGCGCTACCAATGGGAGGAGGAAGACGAATTGACCGCGCCCTTGAAGAAGGAGCCCAGCTAATGAAGAGCTCTGGGCAGTCCATTCCTAAAATCGTACTCCTCATTACAGCAGGTCGACAGACCGAGGTAAGAAACTGCGCAGAGAAACTAAAACTTATTGTTGTGGAAAGCTCTGTAGTAAACGTAGTGAGGGAAAAGGGCGTCATTGGCAAAGGATTACGATTCTTTATACCGAGAGAAAAACGTATTTAATATAAGTGATATGAATTTAAAAATTCTAGATTTTTCATACACTCCACATAAGGTAATGCTGTTTACGTCTTTGATTTTCGCAGTATTCTAATGGCTAGAGCACAGAACCTCAGACATTAAAGCGGGGTTCTCGTGTAGTCGGACAATGCGTTGTGTTCTTAGGCAAGACATTTTTCTCTCACAGTGCCGCGTTGGATTAACATCTTCTTGAGTGGGAGTGGCAGTACTCCTAGCCACTTCATGCTACAAAATTAAAGTTGCCGCTGAGAATTTTAAATCATGTTTTTTTGTGGCCTACGAAACCAAATAAAAAAGTTACCTAAAATTGTTTGTAGTATTGATGATATTGTTTTGACTGTAATTATTTTCCATCCTGCCCTTACTTTTTTCACTGGACCTTCAAAAAGACACGCGATCGTGGGAGACATTTTCTCGCACAGCCATTTTGATTTGATGACGTCATAGGCTTTGCAAGAGTCGTAAAAAAGTCAGTAGATACAGTGGTGATGGTAATTGCGGATAAAGAAAGCGCTATCAAACGAGGATGGATGTATTGTTTACGGCTCAAATACCTGCTGGTAAACAACCTTCTTGCAAACCCTTAAGTTATGGCAAATTTGGGATGTTTGGGACCCTAGTATTTCTATTGGACACTTTTCTAAAGAATTTTACCTTTTGAATATTATATTTGCGGCAACCAAATGTCTTTGTATTTATGTTAGAAAAATACTTCATCTCATAGGCACTTTTAAAGTCATTATAATTCAATTTTATCACAGGAAGCTGGAGTGAAACCGCTATACTTGATTAGCAGAACACTTCGAAGTATCGGAGCAGATTCATTTGTGCTCGGAATCGGGAAAAATGTTTCCATTCAGGAGCTGAGACAAGCTGTACAAAATAGACAAAATGTCTTCTTGGTACAGACTTTTAAGAGCCTACCATCAATCAAGCCTCGACTGGCTTATGAAATCATCCAAAGGACCGTGGGTAAGTTTGGTAAACATTTTTTTAAGAAATACTCAAAAATACTAGTTTTAAAGATTTGTGTTTCATCAAGAAAACAGTATCCCCAGTTGATGCCTGTAAAATTTTCATGACATTCTAATTCGCTGCCCCGCTCAACCGAATATAAAACATTTGATCATGTAATAAGGAACCATTATGGGGTGTTCAACACCAGCCGTGTATGACCCTCTTTATTATGTCTTATCAATCAAAATTACATAGGATTATTAACAATATCTGTGCAAAATAACAAAAACTAAAAATGCAACTGAACAATAACTTGTAGAGTATAACGTAAAGTTTACAACAATCTTAACATAAGCTAGTATAATGTAAATACAAAACATGACAAGCCAATACTTGAAAATACTAATCGAATTTAGTCGCTGGGTAATTTAGAGGGAGAAGAGGAATAATTCCAATGAAGACAACGCAATATACATACCGACGCCCCACTCATGAAGCATTGTGACAAAGTGTCATATAGCACCCAAAAAGGAGGCTACGTAACCCTTGATAAATACATTTATTCTCGTGACCTATACGACTCACTGACGTAACTCATTATCGAGCTCAATACCTTGAGAGGGGTTCCAAACATGATAAACGCAAAAGGAATAAAAGTGTGAATGAACTACCTTCCTTTTTGATGTTCTCGTTCATTTAGTCCATCCAACATATTACCTTTGACAGCATCAATAAAGTGAACTAAATAAAGTGTTGGAGGAAATGTGACAAACACTAATCGTATTTCACCGAATGTACTGTGAGAAACCTACTTTAATGCTCTTTTGGTTCCAATTGTTTGACATGGTCTTTTTTAACCGTTGATTTTCTACTTTTAGATGGTCTAACTGAAACGGATGTTGTATTCGTCATGGATTCGTCGTCGGAGGTCACTCAGAGCAACTACAGAGATCAAAAGGAGGCAATCAAGTCTATGGCGCATTCCATGAAAGTTCCCTCAGGTCGATCCAGAGCGTCTGTTATAACTTACGGCAACATTCCATCCCTTTTGGTCAAGTTCGACGGCTATCAATCTTTTAATTCTCTTGAAAATGTCATCGATCGTGCACCTCGGATTGGAGGACGTCGGCGGATAGACCTGGCCTTGGAAAATGCCGGAAGAGTGTTGTCAGAGGCCAGATCTAATGTGCGCCGAAATGTCATCTTGTTTACATCCGGAAGAGGCGATCCCTCTTCAAGAAGTTTGTACGAAGCCGCAAAACGCATATTCAACGAAAACGCTGACTTGTACATCGTTGCAATTGGCAGAAATCCTTATTTTGAAGAACTCACTGCAGTTGTAAAGGAGCCACGAAATGTTTTCAACGTGTCGTCATTTACCAACTTGGGGAGAGACGCTGAAAAAGTAACAACGAGCGTTAAGCGAAGACTATGTGAGTAAACTGTCCGTCCTAAGAAATACAACAATTCAGCTTCATAAGCAAAGTGAAGTAAACTGTAATTTGCGTCGCCACACGAGTTATACTACATTCTACCTCATCCTTTTGAATTTTTATGTTCGAATGTCACTTATTCCGGCGGCTCCTGTAAGTTAGACGCACTCACAAAGTTAGACGCAGTTCTCGGACTGGTTTCATAATGAAGTTCAAGTGAAATTTTATCTTTGCCTAAATAGTTGATGCATTAACCTTGCCTTTAGTGACTTTCTTAGCCAGCGTTTTACCTCAACTCCAACTCCAAAGCAAAAAAATTGGTCCCGTTCACTAAACAACCCCAACATTTCAATGATCCGCGTGAGAAAAAGCGTGAGCCATGTTTGGAAATTGAGGCTGAAATTGCAGCAGACTCTCCAATGTGTAACTTAACTATAGCGTCCCAGCACAAAAGTTAGAGACAAAATTCAAACTGCCAGAACTATAAGTGGGTGAATCAGTTCGATACAGTACTGTATGTTGACAGTAAATTAAGGATGAAGCTTTTAAAAGTGCTTCTGGAATACGCATTTTGTATATCTGTCATCTCGCCTACCCAAGCCATGAAATGTGTTGAACTGGTGTATGGAATTAATCTTAACATTTTCTTTTCTTTTCTCAGCACCTAAAACTTACGGTAACTTCGCTGCGGACATAATATTCTTGATGGACTCTTCGTTTGATGTTGATCAAAACACATTTAACCGAGAAAAGAGTTTCGTAAAATCCATGGTGCAGTCCCTCGCCTTATCACCTGAGAAGTCGCGAGTTGCTGTTATTGGCTTCGGTAACGTTCCTGTTGAAGTAGTTCGATTCTCTTCATCCCAAGACGTAGCGGCAATTACACGCGAAGTAGACAATGCACGAAAAGTTGTTGGCAGGAGAAGTATTGCCAAGGTTTTAGAATTTGCTGCCTCCGTTCTCGATAAAGCTCGCCCATCTGTGCCGAGGGTGGTCATCTTGCTAACAGCCGGTAGCGAACTATATCTCACGACACCAGCTCAAACACTTAGAGATCTTGGGACCAATACATACGTCATCGCTATAGGACCGAATGCTGATGAGGAAGAGTTGACTCCCATCATCGACGAACCACGTGACTTGTTTACAGTTGCAACGCCGAAGGAGCTAACCTGGAGCACTGAATATATGGTCAGTGAGATTATAAAGAGGACAGGTAAGGCTTTAAAAGAACAATAGATACTGCGTGCCTATTTGAAAAGGCGTTCCCAAGGTATTCAAATTTTCACTTAAAGTGCCTACGACATGAGAAATAATTGCTGCGTATTTGAAAAGGCTTTTCAAAATACAGAAGAATGACGTTTCCCTTTTTGGAATATTTTTTTTCGTTTTAGAGATATTGACGTTTTTGTATTATGCAAATTAGGAAAGTGATACAAAGATCACGACGTCATCACTTTCCTTATTCGCATGGTACAAAAACGTCAATATCTCTAAAACGAAAAAAGAATATTCCAAAAAGGAAAACGCCATTCTTCTGTATTTGGAAATGCCTTTCAAATACGCAGCAATTATTTTTCATGTCATAGGCACTTTGATTGAGCTATTCCCTCCACTGAAGGAGCAGGAAAATGGAAATAAAAAGGGAAAGGACACGACATGAGATGACCCTTATCATCAATAGTTGAATTTTCAAAATACTGTGCAAAACGTCCATACCCGTTGAAAAAAAGAGGACAAAGCAAATATAACAGTGAATGGGAGATTTTCTTTTTTGTCGATTGTGTGACTGGACCACATAGACCCTTTTCATAAATGGCTGCCAATTAAGAATTCTTTTGTATGCATTTAAATTAGCCTTACTAACCTCGTCTCAGTGTAAAAATTCTTTTGAATTACTGACTTCAAAATGAGGTTAGTAAGGCTAATTTTAATATTGTCAAAAGAATTTATAATTGGCCGCCATTTATGAAAGTGGTCTATGTCAAAGTTTTGGATTAATCTTCGTAGCTTTGCAAACATCAGCGTCCTTCTCTTGTTACCAGAGCAGTTCTCCTTCTGCCAGATTTATACTGAGACACTAAAAATACCCATACCATTTTGAGTCTATGTTAGCGTGGCTTTTTGTTATGCCTGGATCCTAGGATGGTAATTTATTTAGATCTTGCCTCTCGTAGGGGACAACTCGCCAATATTCAACGTTACAGCGGATATAGTATTTGTAGTGGATTCTTCCAATGAAGTGTCATCACAGGGCTATAACAGCGAGAAACAGTTTGTCAAATCTGTTGCCCGAGCCTTGAACCTGGCTCCTAAGAAATCCCGAGTTGCTGTTATTATTTACAGTGACTATGCCACCACACCTATCAAGTTTGCTGATTACCAAACCACGGGTCGGTTTAACGACGCTGTTGAAAAGCTCATTCACCTACGCAGAACGAGACGGATGGACCGGGCTTTATTTGAAACCGTGGAGGTTTTGAAACAAGCCAGGCCACTTGTTCCAAAACTTGTATTCTTCTTAACTTCCGGGAGACAAGATGCCGGAGCGCCATCGCTGGATGAAGCTGCCAGAGCTGTAACTGAAACCGGTGCCATGACGTACTTAGTTTCCATTGGGCAAAGACCAAATCGTAGGGAACTTCGCGTGATAGTGGAGAAACCTGACCACATTATCTCAGTCACAGCGTTTGGTGATCTACAACAACAAAGTAGAGATATTAGCAAGGATATTGCCAACAATCTAGGTGAGTGTTAGTAAAACAATTAAAGATAAAGGCGTTTCTGCATGTTCTGGGTCCAGTTCTATACAATTTAACTTATTTCGGTCCGTGACAATAGGCCATTTCCGAATTACCTTTAGCCTCTTTCTCAAGCGAGTCTTGGTGCTCATCCTTTCATATGAAATTGAGATTCATTCACATGCAAATTAAACTTATTTTCATATGAATGGTTGTGCACCAGGCTTCCCTTTGAAAGAGAAGCTTTAGGTAACTCGGAAATGGTCTATTGGCAGACTTTAACATAAAATCAGTTGTATCGATATTTTACAATGTTTTAGAATACGAAGACCGCTCCCTAAAGGTTTCAAAGCGGACAAAACCTGTCAAATTATGTCTACATATGAAAAGTCCAAAAACGTTATATATAAAATGCGCAATTTATGTCGATGTTTTATTATTCACAGTTTAAGTAAGTAAAGAAATGCTGTTTATGACAGAAGTTGACTTTGATACTGATAATAACGATTTTTTTTTTTTGGATTAAACACCGAGTACAAGTAATTGGGTCTACATAGTCAGGTTCAAAGTAAACGCCACTGGCATTCGTGAAGTCCAGCGATTTCTTCTTTGAACCCGACTTTATGCAACCGATCCCCATAAATCATATATTCTGCTATCATTTTCACGATCTTTGCGAGAGGTGAGAACATGGCTTACGGTCCTTTACAGTCTAGTGAACACGAAATTCGCCGGGACTTTTTTTAAACATTATTCACTATTGGCAAATTCAGTGACATCATTTTCGTGTATTCTTGAGGTTCAGGTTAAGGACGGTGTCTACTTTTGTTAGTGCGCACACGTTCTGTGCATCACGCAAGGCATGGTTCACACTCCGCGTGCGCGCTAGGGTTGACATTGACGTAATCAACTGCGCTACCAAGTACGCGACTTAATGAAAGCAACATTTTTCCTACTGTGACCAAATCACGTTTCATGAAAATGTACTAAAACTATAGGAATATCAGAATAGCAGCGTATCGTTAACTACCTACTGTTATAACGTCTTCCCTCTGAAAAACTAGCTGTTAGCTGTTGAAAATTATACTGAAATCCAATCGTAAACATGAAGCAGATGGCGTAGTGCGAGCGCAAGACAAGTGCGAGAAACACAAATGTTTTACATACTGGGGAGGTGACAGGAAAAATCTCACGGACACCGTAAAAGTTGTCAAAAAAGATGAATAACGTTAAAAACTGCGTTGTTATCCCTACATTTTATGTTATGAAATGGCAGTGGCAAGCCTTTTCAACTCGTGATTAGTTTCTGGTTGTGAGGAAAAGCTATTTAGACTGTATCTTAGCTGAACCAGAGGAAGGCTGATTTTCTTTGCATTTACATTTCAACTTAATAAAAGTCCAGTCACCCTAAGATATTTTTGTGGTAAATCACTGCAAACATTGTTAAATAATCTTTGTAATCTCAAGGGTCTGACGTCACAGCCGATATAGTATTCCTGGTAGACTCCTCCAGTAGTGTCAGCCAAGCAGATCACAAGAAAGAAAAAGATTTCGTGGCCTCTTTGGCGAAAAGCCTCAACTTCGGTTCTGGTAAGACGCGTGTAGCAGTGATACTTTACAGTGATTACGCCAGACAAGCAATAAGGTTTGGTGTGGTCAACAATCCCGAATTCCTTCAATCCGTACTTGATGGTCTTCAGCAGTTACAAGGTGGAAGGAGAGTCGATAGAGCATTAACAAGCGCAATTCAGATGTTTAGAGGAAGCAGGCCCAATGTTCGTCACATACTCGTTCTGTTAACGTCCGGAAGGCATACATCCGAGTTGGCGAACCCCTTTGAAAATGCTGTGGAACAGCTGGAAGCACTAAACGTGGAAAGGTTCGTTGTCGCCATTGGTCCAGGGTCAACTGGGCAAGATTTGAAACCAGTTGTAGAAAGAACCAAAGATGTCATTTATGTACCAACCTTCGACAGTTTGAGGTCGCAGATGTTACGCATTGCGGAACATATTTTGAAAGGTACAGTTCTTTTTGTCTATTCGGTGAAGCTCAGCGATAGTGGCCCTTTCCAAAAAAGCGTTTTTTTGTGATCTCGATTTGACACTTGGCTTCTAATAAACGCCGGGCTCATATAAATGCCGGGTCTACAAGGGCAAGTGTTAAACTAAAACCCTCGCGGTATTTAGTCGATAAGACACTGTACTAAACGGACTTGAAGCAAAGGTTTCTAGCATTTTATCACTCCTTTTCAGAGAATGCTACCACAATAAAATCATATACAAAGGTCCAGTCATTGGTAAACAAGTTATTACCGTGACGCAAAAGGGTTATTACAACAACAGCAACATAGCAACATCGTTCTTTGAAAAAAAATTAGCTTTAGGGGCTTACGAGACGCGTTATTTTGAATGGAAGTGCGTGTTCAGATGCAAGGTTTTGTTTAGAGCAACTTTGATTATTCAAAAAATTTGACTTTTTCTGGTGCAAAAGCCTAAGGATTTGTTCCAGGTTCCTTCCCACAGTGGCCTTGAATGAAAAACCAGATCAATGAATGAAAAACCAGATCAATGGCAACGAGAATAGCTGGTTTGTAATTTAAAAATGTGTTTCCAGGATTACCCATTTACTGTTTTACAGAGGAGACTAATTGAGAAATTAGATAACGAGCTCAGGATTACTTTCACCTCATAGAAATCGAGAGCGAAGACTGTAGAATTATAACAGAGATTCCATCATATAATGACTTCCAGCTCTGTAAGCCCACTGACATCAATTCATTCAACAAGTCGTGTAACTGATGAATTTCGCTAATTTTAATTTAATTTTTTTGAATTAATCAGTTGTGTTTTAAACCCGCCTCCGAAACTTCGGAAACGAGAAAATGCCCCCATTTTGTAAGTGACTTCCTGCCATGCATATTAATGCCAGAAAGTGTAAGGTGGCTTAGCCAATCAGATTACAGTATTTGCAAAAGAATACTAGTAGAATTCTACTAATACAGGTTCAAACCAACAGTAGTCCAGCGTGTCATTCAGAGGGACATCGAAAGTCGTAGTCGCTTCATACTTTAGGAACCCAAGTTGCTCGCTTTCCCCATAAGCTACTAGGAGACCATTTACTTCATACCGACTTTTAAATTTTGTTATAGGAATACAAGCAGATGTCTTCCTTCAAAGTTAACTAACTTTTATTTCTATTCTTTGTTCCTTGAAGCGGAAACGGAGACACCAGAATCGTTTCCTGCCGATTTGGTATTCCTCATCGACTCGTCATCCGACGTTATTCTTGACAACTTTGAAAGGGAAAAGGACTTCGTTAAATCTGTTGCTCAATTCATGAAGGCTGATCAAAACGAAACTAGAGTAGCGGTTGTCACGTATGGTTACATAGCCAAGGAAAAAGCAAGTTTGAGGAGTCCACAAGATGAACTTCTTAGTGGTTTGGATGGAGCAGAGTACGTCGGAGGAAGAAGGAGAATCGATCTTGCCGCTTCCAAGGCTGCCGAGATCTTGGAAGGAAGCAGATTTTTGGTTCCAAAAGTTGTTGTTTTCTTGACGGCAGGAGTAAATGGTGTCCGTGAAGCAGACTTACTTAAAAATGCATCCGAGGCGCTCCGTGACGTTGGGGCTAATACCTATGTTGTTGCCATCGGTGAAGACGTTGACTTAAAGGAACTTGAGATGATCGTGACGAAACAAGAAGACATTTTTGAAGTCCCAGAATTCACTGGGCTAGCAGAAACGTTTGAAGCAACAACCAGAGCTATCATAAGGAAGGCAGGTTAGTTTAGTTTCGTTTTTTTTTGTCGTTAACTCAGTAGTTTCAAGGTTGAAAATATTTATTCACTGGTGTTTACTTTCGAAATAATGATAATTAAGATGATTTCCGCAAAACGTTCGAGCAATAATGGCAAAAATTAAGTTACCTAAAAAACCTCCTGACATGGTAATAGCGGAACGCCGGTGGCCTGAAGGGCCGTCACTAGCCTACGTAGCTTGGCGGTTTAAGCAATTCGAGCGGGTTAAAACGAGCGGCGAAGCCGCGAAGAGGAGCCTGGGGGAGAGACAACTGAGAAACCGCCTGCAAGGATGACCGGTATTTTTTGTTAGGCCAGTACGCTGGCGTACTGGCCATTCCCATTGGATCAGAAGGCTAATACGTCAATCAAAATTTTCGGTAATCTCCCAAGGGACCGCTCCAACAAACAACACCGAATAACAAGAAAATGCCAGAGAAAGCTCTCACGAAAGCGTTATCGCGCCTAAATATTCTTCGTGAAGATCGCGAAATTGTTCTCAAATCTGAGCAAGAAACAGCTGTAAGCGAGTTACTTCATGGGAGAGATCTGATGGCCGTGTAAAATGAGGTTGACTAGCCTACACGACTCCTACGGTTCGTGACATTTGTACATTTGCCGTTCTCTGTTCGATCTCTCGACCTTTATATTGCTTCACTCGTGTTTATGAAGGGCACTTCATGTTGTGTTATAAAGAGGAATTTTTGGTAAAGCTGAGCTGTTAGACTGTGCTATAGCAAATTTAGAGGTCATTGGTCTGCATAGTTTCCGCTGTTATCGGCATGTCGCTTTGCAGAGTTTGACACCTCTGTAATTTGCCATGTGTTTATGCATTGCATAGGCTCATTTCTAATGCAAGGTATGTCTCCAAGAATTTGCTTTCGAGGGACAAAATATGAAATTTACCTTGAACATGTTGCTTACTTGCATCATATAGTGTGACGCCGGGCCCGGCTGTTTGATTAAAGGCTGCATGCAAGAACAGTATGTACATTCTTATCAGTAATCACGGATATCATGTTTGTTCTCGTACTTTTTTCTTCGGAGACGCCGTAGCTTTTACTTCGAGAAAGCTATACGTTTGTCTAGAGACGTTCTTATGTTAATTTCGCCTTTGAGAGGCTTTTTCGGCGTATCGCCCATCGCCGCCCGCGAGCAAACACCGCATCGGATATAATAGTACTGTTTTGATGTGTTCAGTGTGTTTCACCGTGGCTTTTCCCTGCGAATCCATTTCGCGGCAAATTGGAAGTTTCATATTATGACCTGCGCTGTGATTGGCTGGGATAATACGATCCACAAAACCTGTCATCAGGTTGACAAAATATGTAATTGGGGGCGGCAATAAAAAATGTAGGTCATCCGGGCAGGCGGTTACTCGCGGCTTCGCCGCTCGTTTAAACACGCTCGAATTGCTAACCGCCAAGCTACGCAGGCTAGGCCGTCACGCGGAGCAAACCATGAATAACAATTGATTTTCTCATGGTTATCATGGCTAGCGGTATTGCTCGTGGGTGCGTACGTACGACGGCAACGACGGAGTCGCGCAAGATGGCGGCCATACTCCAGCTAACAGGTTGTCAGAGAAATGCAGCCTTGGTTTATAGCCTCCTTCTTCGATATTGGACATCCATGTCATCGTCAATTGACACCTTTTATAACAAGGTATCCGCTGACCAGTCTCACGTCACCATATCGTGGACTCAAGTTAAGAGCTCATCGAGAGCGCGTGTTTTTTCTAAAAGTTGGTTGCTTACCAAGTGCTGGTTTTTCGGTTGGATCGCGGGCTCATGTTAGGTTACCTTGTTGTATATATGCAGGGAAGGGTTGTTCGGAAGCCGGTTAATGCTAACCCAGGATTAAAAGTTAACCGAAGTATACATTTTTCTTTCATACAAATGTTTTTCAGCGCTTTTGTTTGAGACTATTCAAACTTAAAGGCAGAACAATATAAACAGAAAACCTCACCGCAAAGTTACAAAACTCAGATTAAAATCCTGCTTATCCTGGGTTAGCTTAATCAGCCTTCGAACAACCCGGCCCAGGAGCTCCGCTTTTAGGCTTGGCTAAATCTATATATTATTTTGAACACAGTTAAGAAGAACTTATCTAGACTTGAGCTTTCAAGTTGAACCCGCGAGGGAAAAATTGAACTTAAAGTTATCCATATTTCAATCAAAACAGACGTTTCGCGTTAGTTGAAAACACAATAGCACGCGCTTTAAGCATTCTTACGAGGTTTGACATTAACTTTCTCGAGGATTCTTGAGAATTTAATCGCGGTTTCACTTAGAAAAATGAACTAAAGTGAGTTGTTTTAACTAGTATTCCAAAAGTTGCCGTGAGTAGATTTTTAGTAACTAATTTTTGCCCTTATTGCTTGAACTTTGAGCGGAATCTGTCTGTGACGTCAGCTTTTTGACTCAGGAGGCCATGATTTCTACGTACTGAGAAATTTCTCGATAAGTTATGAAGTTTCTCGGTAGTTTATTTTTAACGACTAAACCTTAACTGTCAGAATTGATCATCAGTGTTTTTATTAATAAGTAAACTGTAAGTTCTGCTTTAAACAGCCAGCTGATAGTTGCAAGTTGGTTTTTACGCCATTTTTTCCCGCAGAAATTTCGGTAATTTAACCGAATGCAGCAGTTGACGTCAAGAAGGCTTACTTATTTCTATGTTTCTTACAGAGAGAAAACCTGAGAAAGTGTACGATGTAGATGCCGATATTGTCTTTTTGGTCGATTCTTCGGAGAGCGTTGGGGAAGAAAACTTTCAAAAAGTAAAAGATTTTGTGAACAACGTTGCCCGTTCTCTAAATCTAGCCCCTGGGATGTCCAGGGTTGCCGTAATCCTCTACAGTTCTTATGCACGACTGGCAATAGGATTCAGCGACCACTCCACTATGCGAACATTTAAAGACGATCTGGAAAAACTTTCGCCTGTTGGCGGCTCGAGAAGAATTGATCGCGCCTTGGACGCTGCCGGGACTCTGTTAAAGAACGTTCCTTCAGATCGTCCCAAACTCGTTATCGTAATAACAGCTGGAAAGCAAGATTCTGGTTTTGGTAATACTTTAGCTAGTGCCGGGTCTCCATTACATGCCATGCGAGCACAAACATACGTTGTCGCTATTGGTCGCGAGCCTGATGTGCTGGAATTACGGCCTGTTCATCGCTTCGACTCTAATCTCTTTGTTGTTTCCTCCTTTGCTTCACTGGAACCTCGCACCAGGCCAATTGCCAAACATATAGCAGAAAGAATAGGTGAGAAGTTATCAGCGATAGTTTTGACTCCTTTGCGTGATCGAACCATTTTGACGCAAGCTACCGTCTGAAAGAATAAAGGGGGCAAGTTTCTAAAGAAACTGTGGTGCTGCGTCGGTGGGAGTATTACAAGATAATTTGGTTTTATCAACTGGGTTGATAATTTGAATTGTCCACCGTAAAGAGATTCGGAAGCTGAAACGTCAGCTTCCGAATCTCTTTACGGTGGACAATTCAAATTATCAACCCAGTTGATAAAACTAAATTACCGTCTGAAAGGGCTAATTTAGTTGTGAAGCTTAGTGCCAGTTTCATCGCAGTTTCTTCTTCAGGGTAAAAGGCTCATGCCGGTAGAGGTTACACGAGTTTGTGTAAAACAGAGAGACCAAAATTAATGCCTCTTCCCTCAGATTACATACTTCTCTAACGCAGTCTACTCCGCATTATTTTTTTGAGGTTTTGCTATGCATTTCGGTACCAATTCTTAGATGTAAAAGAGGTTAAACGTCTTGAAATGAAATATCGCTCATCGCTCCTGCCCATACTGTTCGTTTGGAAGGGTACGGGAAATTGAAGATAAGTTGTTTCTTGGTGGTAAAGTCTATATTACATTTCTTTGACATAATATACCATAGCCAAGTTTAGAAAAAAGGAGGTTCGCCTTGCTTTGTGAAAGAAAGACGGGTTTGTGTGGCGAAGCGCAGTTCAATTGAATCAATTTGGCCAAACTAATCTTTATCTCTTCCTCAGAAGTCGATGTTTGTGCCAGATGTCATGCAGTGTTACAAGCTTTTTTATTTCTTTTGCAGAAACACAACCAGAGCCACTACCCGAATTTACAGCTGACATCATTTTTCTAATCGATTCCTCTTTTGGGGTGTCCAAAGACAACTTTAACAAAGAAAAAGAGTTTACCAAGGACCTGTCAGCTGCTCTCAATCTCGCTCCAAAAGGATCACGGGTAGGAATTGTCACTTATGCTTCCTATTCCAGACTCATAAGACTGGGAATATTGCAGACACCAGAGTCCCTGGGCAACAGCTTGGATGGCCTTACACGTATTTCAGGAATGCGAAGAATGGACCGAGCATTAGAAAGGGCATCCGTAGCTTTTGACAACAACCGTCCAGAGGTGAAGAAAATTGTGGTGCTCTTAACCGCTGGTCGACAATCCAGGGGAGGCAAACCGTTAGCACAGGCCGTTCAGCCTCTAAGAACAATTGGTGCCGGGACTTTCGTAGTGGCCATTGGCTCTCAAATCAATGAACCTGAGCTGGCGCCAATAGTCAAAAGGAAACAGGACATTATTCTGGTGCCCAGGTTCAACCAGCTCACCTCTAAAGTAAAGTCTGTGGCTGAATACATTATCAATGGTATGTTGTCACCTTGTATTATTTTGTTTGACCTTATCTACCAAAATCCTTTTACAACAACAATATTAATCCTCACTTTAAAAAAACTGTGCTCAGTAGTAAATAGCCTTTTTTTGTCAACCAAACATTGGTTGACCAAACATTTTCCCAGATAATGTTCTGCAGGATTATGTTTACGCGACCAATCCAGAGGTGGGGCGGGTCCCTCCATAAAGTTTTGCTTGCGCGCGCTCCTTTCGCAATCCTTTACCGGCCTGCGGACTTATCTCCTATGACTTGTTATTACGTTTACAGTTACGTGTATAATTGGGTGGTGATAGTTCTTTTTTCCACCTTTGCAGGGGAGATAATTGTTTGTTTTGAATCCATTGGTTTAAAAATATCACTTTGTGGCAAAGCTATTGGTCTCGTTATGGAGTCTTATGGAGTTTATCAAATGGCTCAATATAAAATAAAGCTTTACTTTGAGTTGCTTTTTACTGAGCGTAGTTAACTTAAAATTTGGTTCTTTATTCAGCTTTCCGATCTGTGATACCACCGAAATTCAAATCTGATATCCTCTTCATCATGGATTCATCCTCCCTTGTGACTGAGGATGACTTAAGGGCGCAAAAAGACTTCGTGAAGTCAATGATGGCATCGTATCATGTTAAACGAGGGCAATCTAGAGCCGCGCTGATCACCTATGGACAGAATTCAGAGAAAGTACTCCGCTTCAATAGCTATCTCTCCGTGAATTATATCGAAAGTGCAGTGGATACAGCAACAAGTGTTGGCGGAACAGCCCGAATTGACAAAGCACTTGTTGATGCCAGTGATGTTTTGAGGGACGCTAATCCTTCGATTCCTAGGATTGTCGTTTTGCTTGCTGCAACCGGCAAAGGAGAAGATCCCCACAAAGAATCGATCAAAGCTGCTGCTGAGAGGATTCACGACCTGGGAGCAAGAGTGTACGTCCTTGCAGTTGGAAGGGAGCCAAATGTTGAAATATTAGGGCATGTCGCTGATCAGCCACAAGATGTTTTCAAAATCCCAACCTTTAAAGATTTGAGGCGGAACAGCGATTCCCTAACAGAAACGATTTACACCAGAGTTGGTGAGTTGCATGGCTCTAGAGGGGTTTTACATACATGTAGAATACCGCAATGAATCGATTTAGTGCCCGTTCTTTTTGAAAGTGTCACAGGACACACTGATTAATTAGACGAAATCATTCTCCTTTCTTATTTGAACGCCACATTCAACATATGTTGGATTATGAGTTAATAATGTTAATTATGTTAATTATTATCAGTTATGAGTCAAATGGTTGCTAATATTATGACTACGACAGCCCATATCGTCGCAATTCTTGAGTTCATGTGTCCGTTGTTGCCCTTTAAATTATTGCATCGCATTCAGCCGAGGCCGCATTCCTCTACTCTTTTAAAGTATTACTCGTAAAGTAGATTTTGCGAATTTGGAGATCCCAGCGTTATCATCGTGTGAGCGGTGACCGAGCACCGAGCAAGGAACTATCAAATAGCTGAGTCAAAGTACAGTAGTAACATCCGACCAATCTTTTTACAATAGCTGCAGAAATTCTCGCTCGCTCATTGGCCAATTTGTATTGTCAATGCTGCGCAGACAGACACATGAATTTATAAATTCTGTCTTGAATTCATGAATTTATAAATTCTGCTATTGTAAGAAGCAAATTGAAGTCAGTTTTTCATGCGTCTGGCCTGTTATAGACGAAGAATTTCGTCATAGCATTGTCAAGGTAGCCTGCGGATCCACAGCTACTTTGTTAAAGTAATGACGAAATTCGAGATCAATAACAGGACAGACACATGAAAAACTGATATCAAAGGCAAATATCCCAGTGTCTTAAATACAACTGAAAAAGAAGCGCAAGAAAATAACTCTGCAAGCTCAGTCACTATTAGGTTTTCTTCCTGCTTATTCGCATCCTTATTCTTTATGTATTGATTGTTTTGGCTATTGATAATGTTGTTGTTAATGTTGTTTATGATGTTGTTACTGCTGGTGTTGTTGTCGACCTGCCGTTCTTGCTGCTAATCTTAATGTGCTTATTGTTATCGCCTTTGTTTTCGTTTTGTCGCTGTGTAAGCTAAGTTGCATTGTATTGCATTCCATACAAAGAATAGGTTACGTTATTCTTTGTTATTGCAGTGCTTCCCAAACCAGTACAACCAATGGAATTTGCGGCTGACATTGTGTTCATTGTGGACTCCTCTTCTGAAGTAAGTCGAGAAAACTACAACAAAGAGAAAGGTTTTATCAAGTCTTTGGCAAAAACCCTTAATCTTTCTCCTGGAAAGACTCGGGGATCTGTGGTAATCTACAGTGGAGTAGCGAGTCTCCAAATAAGATTTAACACTTACTCTAATTCAACGACATTTGATAAAGCTGTGGATGACTTGCCATATATTGGCTCCTTGCGAAGAATGGACTTAGGATTACGAGAAGGCGCTGTTGCAATGAAGGACGCCCGACCAGATGTCCCCAAAGTTGTTGTTCTGTTAACAACAGGGCGTCAGAGCCAATCAAGTAATTTATTGCCTCAAGCTGTCAAACCACTTGATAAGCTTGGCGCCAATGTATATGTCGTTGCAATAGGTTCGCAACCAAATGACCAAGAACTACGGCTTGTTGTTAAGGAGCCTGGTGACGTGTTAAAGGTGTCGAGGTTTGATGACCTTACGCCACAGACGAGGCCAATTGCGAGGCATATTGTAAACAATACCGGTAAGAAACCTAGTTGAACCTTCTTAGTATAGCGTAAAGGGCATTAATGCATGGGTTTGCCTTGTTTAAGGCTTTAGTTAAGTCATATTACCGTGATACCTTCCCTGTCATTTAAAGAACCTATTTACTTATTTTGCTATTATCTTAAATCGGACTTCCCATGTATTTCCTTTTCTTGACACCGTTATGTTTTACTTCAAAATGCAATTGGCTCATTCCGTTATGCCTATTTGCCAAGATTAGAAATCTGTTTTAGGCTCAGGGTATCATTAACACGTTCTGTTCAAAAAGAAAATGAATGTGCGGAGGGGATGAAGGAAGGAGTTAGTCCTGAATGTAAATAATCACTAAAACAAGAGATAGAAGGTCAACTGGGAAGCATAGAGTTCGGAGGAGTATTTTTTTTCTGTAAGCCACAGAGTAAAGTTTTATCTATGCTAACAAAGTATAATAAGGCTTTGGGGACAATGCCGAGAAGTGGATTACATTGTAGCGTGAAGAGAATTTGGAAGATTTATGCTGCGATAATATTATCATCGTCGTCGGCTTTATCATTACCATTGTCATTTATCGCTTCCGCTTCCCTCTATAACTTTTTCAATTTTCTCTGTTCAAGCGCTTGTTGAAATTCCTCCGCTTACTTGGCGTTTCATTTTACATTTCATTTTTTGTTCAGATTATCCATCTACAAAGGGAGATCTAGTTAGCATCATCTTTCTTTTGGATACCTCCTCTGGCGTCAATCGCCGAGATTTTGGAAAAGAGAAAGAGTTCGTGAAGTCAATGGTGCGTTCACTTGTTGCCCCTCACAAAGAATCAAAGATGGCGGCAATTCCATACGGCGCTTTTACTGTGACATCAGGAACATTAAATACCTACCAGTCCTTGAATGAATTTGATGGAGATGTTGATGCGTTACAGATTGTAAGTGGCCAACGAAGAGTGGATGAAGCTTTGAGCGCTGCTACTAATATGCTTCGACGAGAGACGTCACCAGCCCGTAGTATCGTTATTTTGTTGACTGCAGGTAGACAAGCTCAGCTATATCGAGGCCTTCTTGTGAGGGATTCCAGCAAAGAATTGAGGAACGTCGGTGCCGAAATCTATGTGATAACCATTGGTAGTGACGCGAGCTTTGACGAATTAAGGCCCATTGTCGCAGAACCCGAAGATGTCTATCAAGTTGGTTCGTTCAATTATCTTCAGAGGGAAGCGCAGCCCATTGGAAAGGATATTAGTAGTGAGTAAACGACATTTTATATATGTTCCACAGATTATTTTAGGGAAATATCCTTTCAATTGAACACTGGTGTATTGCAGTAAACGCTTGGTTATTTCTTCATTTTGCCAACTCGGGTCATTATTAACTGGTTTTGTGGTGTCAGTACCACATGCTGATTCAGTTTACTCGACGAGACAGTAAGATAAACCAATTCTTGGGCTGTAACTGGCTACCACCAGAGGGGGCACGTTGGGGATATTTTGCCCTCTTGGGATTACCCGCTGTGCCCCGTAAGAAAATTGTGTATTATATATTTATATACCGTTTTATTAACTACGCTTTTTTGGTAGGTTTGGCTTCGTTTTTTCTGTGTGTTTTATGGACTTCGACTACGCCTCTCGGTCATTAAACGCGCAAAAAGAACCTGACCAATATCTAGCCGTATTTACTTCACGTCTGATCAGTAACCCATATATATTTGTCATTAGGTGGTACAAATAGACCGTTAGACGTAACAGCAGACATTGTCTTCATGGTAGACTCCTCGGCTTCAGTCGGCAACGCAAATTATCAAAAAGAGAAGGAGTTCGTCAAGTCTTTAGCACGACTGGCTAATGTCACTTCTGCAAAATCAAGAGTAGCTGTTATCGCGTACAGCAGAACAACCATTCCTGTTGTACGATTCGACGGTTACCAGTCATTAGACGATTTGGACCAGAAGGTAGACGACATGCCTTTGCTTGGTGAATCGTACAGGCGCATGGATGTTGCCTTACAGTCAGCTGCTCAAATTTTAAACTCTGCTAGACAACATACTCCAAAGATCGCAGTGCTATTGACGGCTGGAAGGCAAATACCTGGCGGGGTTTCACTCGACACCGCGGCTCGACAGCTCCGAAGTTT
>OZ026601.1:27099917-27257417 GCA_964020085.1 Micromussa lordhowensis | reverse complement strand
CAGACAAAACGAAGGCAGCCGTTATCAACTACGGGAGCTTGCCTTCAACAAGTGTCAAATTTGACGAATACTCGTCTCTTAAAGGTTTTAAAGGTGGTATTGAACGAATGACTCCGGCTCAAGGCAGTAGAAGAATCGATCGTGCTCTAGATGAAGCAGCGGATCTTCTGAGATCAACTGATCCTTTGTCTTCGAAAATTCTTGTTCTTCTGACTACGGGGAGGCAGGCTCAGGAATCTGATGCTACACCACTTGATGTGTCCATTCAGCCAATTAAAGACATGGGCTCGGAAATGTACGTGGTCGCCGTCGGCAATGAGCCAAGCACACGAGAGCTTCGTCCGTTAGTCACAAAGCTGGAAGATATGTTTCGAGTGCCCTTTGTTGCCATGGAATATGATGTATGGCGTATCGCCAAACACATCCGAGACGGTATGTACATAAAGATGAAAAGAGCTATTTATAAATTCCCTTCAAGTTCATAAAACCTCTCTCCAGCTTCGGTAGATTGGGACGGATTGTGAGCAGACGAAAATTACGACATTGCGATTAAACTCTACAAGATGGGCTATATCTGTGACATGGGGCCTGTTGGAATAGAACAATAATCAGAAGTTAACTTCTCTTTTGTGTTTTTTAGTTTCTTTTAAATATTCAGATAGTTAAGTACATTTAACCCCGGTTATAGGTGCCTATTTATTTTTGGCCTATTTTTTTATTCGCTCTTCTACCCAAAATTTTCATTTACACTCTTGGGTTTTGAGATCTGCTGTAAAACAGTTATGAAAAGTGTCAAACTTGGGACATTTTGGTCTCTGAGCTTGCTCAGCTATGTCCCTATGCTTTCATTACATACTTTCTTAACGAAATTGCTAATCAGGGGCATGCAGTGATATTGCTGGCTGATCTCCTCACTTGGCTGCAGGGGCGGATCTACAAGGAGGGTACAGGGGGTGCGCACTCCCGCACTCCCGCATTTCCCCCCCACATGAGATGATATGCGTCTTTCTTATATAACTGGTATTCTGCAAAACAGAACAGTCCACCCACTCCTAAGAAAAATCCTGGATCCGCTCCTGGGCTGTCTGTGTATTACTGGCTAATGGAGGAAATATTTAACTTTCTCTTTTTTTGCTCTTCTTTTCAGATAATGATATCGATAGCCCTACGCATGACTTTGTGTTTTTGATGGACTCGTCATCCGATCTTAGTGGGCCGGACTTTTATCAAGAAATCGTCTTCGTAAAATCGCTAGCGAGGGAACTAAATACAGACGTATCGCCATTTGAATTTCAAGCTGCCGTTATCGCATATGGTGAAAACTATTACCCAGTGGTGCCTTTTGAAAGTTATAATTACATGCCCGAGTTTTACTCCGCGGTTGATTCGAGTCGTTATCAAGGTGGAGCGAGAAGAATGGATCGAGCACTTGACGCAGCGTCCAAGATGATGTCATCAAGAGAGCCAACGTCCAAGAAGACGGTCGTCCTTCTCACTGGCGGTCGTAATTCCCAGCAAGCTGGACCCAATGCTATTGACCGTTCAGTCCAACGATTGAAACAAATGGGAGCAGATATTATAATTGTAGCATTCGGCAAAAACTATGACGTTCAGGAGCTTCTTCCAGCTGTTCAGCAGCAGCAAGATATTCGTCCAGTGCCACGGGCGAGTGATCTTGTCTCTTACGTAAACCTGATCACATCTTACATCACGTCACGTCCTGGAGGTAAGGAATACAAACTTGCATATTGAAATACCTGATATGATGAGCTTAGGTGAAGCTAAGTTGTCTTATTTGACAATTAAAGATCAAAAGCACGGCTAAATTACGCCTTTATTAGTATCGATAACAGAACTTCTTGATCGTGATTGGTTCTCCGCGCGCTTATTTGTCACGAAATCGTCGCGCGATCACATGGGTGTCCAATTACATGTATTCAATTTGAACGTTTTGCAATTGGACACCTGTAATTGGATACCTACGTGATTTACACGTCAATTATGCGCACTTTAATGGCTTTCTTCGCAATATTTTCTACAATTTTCAAAACTTATGAAAAGCGCTACAGACGTTTTCGCTCAAAAGAAGTTCTCAAAAGACATTTTTTAACTCCGAAACTCTGGTCAGAGACGTTTCGTCAGTGCTCGTAATTTCAAATCGGGCTCGTCCGAGCGCGATTACTTCCTAAATTGTATACCACTCGGTCCAATCACCATTACTTATCATGCTAGTGTAGGAGGCGCGGTGGCATCATGGTTAGTGCGCTCGACCCCGCGGCGAGCGGTCCGCGTTCAATCCCTGGCTGGGGACATCGTGTTGTGTTCTTGGGCAAGGCACTTTACTCTCACGGTGCCTCTCTCCACCCAGGTGTATAAATGGACACTGGCGGATTACATACTGGGGGGTATCCCTGCTATGGACTAGCATCCCATCCAAAGGGGAGTAGAAATACTGCCTATCATGCTAGTGATGAGAAGATGTTAAGATTATTGAGAGGAAAACGTTGATCTATTCCTTTACCATGGCCCCGAATCTGGTCAGAGACGTTTCGTTGTATAATGGCGAACTAAATGTATAAAACTAGGTATACAGGTCATTTCTTCTCTATAGGAAATAAACTGCCAGATTTTGTGATCACCTTTGAGCAAATATGGCTGATTTAGCCCTGATTCATAAATTAATAAATAGGTGGCGTTAATAAACGTCACTTATTTATCTATTTGAATGCACGTCATTTACGTTTGCAGGTCTAGAAATCTATACTGTCTTCACATATAGTCACTTGGTTTTAAGAAGTGCTCATTACCACGGTTGTACCACGTTTTCAAATGTACATTTACGGTGCTTTTTGTATCATTGCTGAGTGTTTTTATCATGCATTTGCTCATGTTTACAGATACCAAGAATACCAAGAAACAACCAGAATTAGAAGCTGATGTCTTGTTCTTAATTGACTCTTCATATGAAGTCAGCCAAGAAGACCTCGCAAGAGAGAAAGAGTTCATCAAGTCTCTCGTTCGAAGTCTTAATATATCATCGGATAGCTCTCGCGCAGCCCTTATTTCCTACGGAGATCGTGGATCAATCAGCTCTAGGTTCATTGGCCTTAAAAGCCTGACTGACTTTGACAGGTCTGTTGACAATGCTTCGTACATTGGTGGTGAAAGAAGGATCGATAAAGCCGTAGAAACGGTGGCTCGCCTACTGAATGAAGCTGGGACAGCTTCTTCGAAAGTTGTGATCTTCCTTACTGCCGGGAAACAGGCAAATAGCGGAAAGTCTCTCGAAGAAGTCGTGCAGCCTCTTCGTCGTCATGGTACCAAAACCTATGTTGTAGCCATCGGGAAACAAACAGACCTCCAGGAATTGAAACCGCTTGTTGTCTCTCCAGAGGACGTGGTTACAGTGCAATCATTCACTGAATTACGCTCTCAAGAAAACCGAATTGCAAATCATATAAGTGAGAGGGCAGGTAAGAGGCAAAACCACATGATGTGTACTGTTTTAAAGTAAACACACACGAAGTTACTTCTTTCAGGCTGAGATCTCTATTTGCTGTTTTGAGTCTAAACGGCTTTCACAAAGACTAATCTAGTTAATGTCTGAAGAGGCTAGAGCTTCAAAGAAGTACGTTTTGGAATAAATACATGTAGTAAGTTTTATTCTTCATATGATATTCATTGTATTTATTTATATATTTCCAGTTTCCCTGAGTCCGGATAACATCGCAGACGTTGTTTTCCTCCTGGACACATCCGCTGGAGTGAACCCCCTCAACTTTAAAAAAGAAAAGGCATTTGTCAAATTACTGGCCAAGCGTTTAAACGTATCCCCGGGGAAGTCTCGAGCTGCTGTCATCGCCTTCGGTTCTACCTCCACTCTGGCAATTCGTTTTAATAGCTACAACAACTTCCAGGCATTTGAAACTTTAGTAGACCGCGTATCTTCTATAGGTGGAGCCCGCAGAATAGACAAAGCCTTACAAGCTGCTGCTCAAGTTCTTAAAGACTCGCAGTCCTCCGTTCCCAAACTGGTGGTTCTGTTAACTACTGGCCAGCAGCCTCTGGATGCTCCATCTTTAGCGGAGTCTGCAGTGCCACTTCACTCAATCGGTGCAATATTCTACGTTGTTTCCATCGCCAATGAACTCGATCGGAAGTACTTTGAAGTCCTAGTAGACGACTCAACCAAGCATGTATCCGAAGTGTCCTGGTTTGATTCACTTAACGTGGTTCTGCCTCAACTGACACGGGAAATAGAGGAAGGTAAGCCAAGCAAAGTTCTTAAAATTTAGCTCTAGTCAGTAGCAGATGTCAGCTTTAGGGAAACGGGCAAAATGCAAGTACTTGCAAGGAGAGAAAGAAAAACTATTGCCGGTTGACCACAATATGCGAGTTTGGAACAGACTATTTAAAAAGGTAAGTCTCGAATGCAGCGCTCCCACAAACAAAAGAGAGTTTTAAAAAAACTGAAATCAGTGACAGACAGCAAAGAGCTTTTTATAAGTCAATAAATTCCAGTAGAAACGTTTATGCAGAACGCTTGTGTATACCATGTTTCCCTAAGAGTTGATCACTTAGGGAGTTTTGATGTTTATCTCTGTCTTCAGTAGCCTCAACACGAGCATCTGGGCTCGACTGGGTCTCGCCGAAACACGAACGAAGGCTCGACCAAAGTTCCCGCTCTCTTTAATTTATCTTTTGGTCTTTGCTGTAGGTATCATCAGCCGGAAACGACTTAATGCTGACGTTATATTCCTAATGGACGCCTCCACAGCTGATAGCCCAAGATTCTTTCAAAGTCAAAAAGACCTCATTAAGTCGATAATGAGGAGCCTGGGTAATTCAGCAGACAACTTTCGTGCAAGTCTGGTGGTATACAGTTTTTCATCAACTGTCTTGGCAGACCTAAATTCTTACACCACTCCGCAGAGATTTGAAGAAGTAGTCAACCGGGCAACGTATGTAAGAGGTGTGGGATGCTTTGTGTATCAGTACTTAAATATTACCATAAATTAATCGTCAAAAACACGAAAAAATGTAGGGGTACCGAAAAAAGATAAGATGAGAGTGGGATCGTAATTTAATGTCCTCCAAATGCACGCATATGATAAAATCCAACCTCAAAATAAACCCTAACTTTTTCAAACCCATGCCTGCTCCTTGTTCCACCAATAATTTTGAAGTTTCATGTTATCTTCTACTATAACTGTTATCACTGCATTGTCTTGGTACAACGTCTAACCTGTGTGCTTGACACCGCATTTATATTGAACAAAGGGCGACCCTGCTCGCAACGCCACCCTTCACTGTCAATTTAATGTTTGTAGCCCCCCCCCCCCCCCATTTCTCGTAACTTTGTGCCAGAATCCATGATAGAGTTAAACTGTGGTCCTGCGATGTCTGTTACTTCACAATACATGTATGCTTTTGTGATGATATAAAAACGGAAATGGTTAACGGAGGCTCTCTTTATATGCAACTATATAGATCACTTTCCATTTCGACTTTTCCCTTCCACAAAGCCCGCCATTGGCCTGCGCAAAGGGTCTCTTGGCTTCCTTGGAAAAGCATTTGCAACGGTACATCAAAGGCTTTAATCCCGTTAATGCTTAAGTCTTTTTCAAGGTTTTACATGTAACCGCCACCTTGATTTACCATTGCCAACTTTTCGTTTAATCATTTAATCAATCTATCGATACAATCCATACTTTGTTGGCGATAGCTACCAAAAAAAGTAAGAACACTTATCTTATTAACTCATTGTTGTTCAAGGCGTAAGACGAATTGATTTGGCTCTGGCCACTGCGGCACAACAGTTGTCACAAACAAGACCGAACGCTGCCAAGATTGTTATTTTGATAACTACTGGACGACAGGCACAAGTGTTTGGGATGACGCCACTGGACGAAGCCTCCCAACCATTACGTGATGCTAACGCTAACGTAGTTGTTATTGGGATCGGCAAAGAACCCGACAGCCGAGAGCTTAACCTCATCACACGGAATCCGAAAGCTGTGGAGATCATCCCAACCCCAGATGAAGTCATTGTCAATGTGCACCTGTTAAGCAAGCAACTGAGGCAAGATGCTCTTAAAGGTACAAACATGATTTTTATTCGATTCTGAAGAAGAGAAGACCAGTAGTTGAATTTTATTACACAAGTGTGCATTTTTCTCCTAAATCCTGCAATCAGGTTACTACACAAATGAACCTTTAAAGAGTAAGAACTCGTCCATCTTCTCTGAAAGGTAGTGTCTCATGGAGTAACTGTCCTTTTTTTCCAAGAAAGCCAAAGAAAATGGAGAAAGTAGAACTCAAGCAATTCGCCAACGACACACCATCAAAATTATCTCTAATTTGAATTACAGTCCAATCTTTCTTAACAGATAATTTGGTTTTATCAACTGAGTTGATAATGTGAATTGGCCGTTTCGAGCGAATCGCTCCGACGAAATTATCTTGTAATACTCCCCTCCGACGCAGCACCACAGCTTTTTTAGAAACTCAGCCCCTTTCTTAACAGAGACTGTCTTCATCTGGACACCTCATTGTTATATTACGGACACTTGACTTTCTCCTAGAGTAGCCAAAGTTCATATAATCTTTATCTCTCAAGAACACGGACACCTCCGTGATACTGGCACGCTACCCCGCTACCTTCGTTGTCCGTGTTAAAGAGTTTCGACATTAATCTATCGGGCTTTACCAGTGTCGTTTTAGTTCTTCTTGGAAATAGCGTTAAGTGCGTGTATAAACGTGCGTGAGAACAACATCAAGATTATTGAAGACTGCAGGAACTAAACTTTGAAGAAAATAGCGGTAAGCTGGAATGCGTCTAGTGAAAGGAGCACCAGCCCTATCTTTTTACACTATGTAAAAGTGATTTGGGTCTGTTTCGTCTCTTGAACGTTTCTACACGAGAATAACATCTCTCGCTTTCTGGAAATGGTTGCTTACTTTCCTTTTCCTTAGTTTTTTGGACACCAATATGGTTACCATGAAGCGCTCCACAGCTGATCATTTTGACGATTTAATCATGGCCATTCAATATTCGCGAATGTGATTTGTTCTTAGCACACCCTATTTTTCACGAAAAATGAAGTGTCCAATAACAAAATTTACTTTGCGTGAGCGCTTTATTTGTTTTCTCAGAGGGATAGAATAGTCTTCTATATTCCCAAACCCTTCAGAAATGACTATTTCTAAGTGACTTGGTAGAGTCCAATTTTGTCCGCAATTCAAATTCTTCATTACTGACCGGACTAAACTTCACCATTACTTACCATGTAAAAGTCAGAAAAGAGAACTCAACAGAACGAGATAAGCCTACTAATAAGACGCGATTAGCCTTGTTATACGTCGGCGTAACTGAAGAATAGTCAAACAAATATCAAACCAGGATATGAAACCAATTCATTTCTGTAAAACCCTGGCCAAGGATACTCGCAAGTAGCCGCAAAGTTGAACTTGCGTAGAGACTTGCGTTGGGTGGCCAAACAGACTCACAAGTTCCCTCGCCAGTACATGCAAGTCGCCAAAAACAAACTTTTCAAGGCTACATATCCTGTATTTCGTTGGCTAATAGGTTGCTATAACAACGAATGAACGTCGATCAACTTGCGTCGACTTAGGTTGGGTGGCTAAACGGTGAAAAAAACGCGTCAGCTTGTGTCCAAATTTAATCTCGACCAAAGTGAGCGCAAATCATCGCAAACCAACCCAAGTGTACACAAGTAGATGCAAGTACATCCAAGTTTTCAACTTGCGTTTACTTGCAAATCCGTTTGGCCAGGGCTTAACGTTAGTGTGATACAGTAAAAAATGCACAATAGCATAAACAGTTTATACATTTGTTTCCTTTCTAGGAATGGAAGTAACACTCATTTACCGAGCAGACCTGATTTTCCTACTGGACTCGTCTAATGACGTTACAACTGAAGTTTTCAAACAACAGAAAGAGTTTATCAAGTCAATCGTGGGAAAATTCCAAATTGCAGCAAACAAATCACGAGCAGCAGTCGTAAGATACAGCTCAACTGCCAGCTCCGTTATAAAATTCAACACCTTTAATAGTCTTCTTGATCTGGTGCGGGGAATTGAAAACATTCAGTTCCTTGGCGGCAGTAGGCGCATGGATACCGCTCTCAAGGAAGCCAACAAAATGAGAGAAACCGCTCGCCTGGATGTCCCGACGTATGTCATCCTTCTGACAGCTGGCCGCCAGCTGTTTTCCACACCGCTCGCCAGAGCTGCCCAGCCGCTCCTGGACTCCAGTGCGCGTGTGTTGGTGGTGGGCATCGGCTCTAGACCAGACGGGAAAGAATTACGCTCAATGGCGGAGCACGACAGAGATGTATTCCGTGTCCTTCCGGATGAGTTAAAACTACAAGCTCCTTTGTTTGTGGTTTATATGGCTTCCCAAGCAGGTAAATACGGCATATTTGTGAGCATTTTTTGATATGAAGTGTAATAACCAAAGCTAAATTCTAATTACACCCCACGTCACCATAACAAATGAAAGTGTTGAAGCTGTGGGAAATAAACAAAACAATATTAAAATTTCTTCCCGTAAGTTCAATAGCTCAATCTTCACTGTTTTCTCTATTGTCGACATGCATGAAAATCAATATTTATCCTAATTTTTGTCAAGGGCCACTCAATTTAAAAGATTTCAAAGGGAAGTGTTGTTAGAGGTTGTTTGAATACGCGATGGGTTCATGGATAGTGCTGATAGCGAGTGGTTAGGGTTCGATCCCTGGCCGAGGTAATTACGTTGTATTCTTGGGCAAGGCACTTTACTCTTACAATGCTCCTCTCCACCCAGGTGTATACGTTGGTATGAACGAATTTTATGCTGAGGGTTAACCCTGCGATAGTTTAAATACTCCTTGTTGCTTAGCGCTCCAGGTCCGGTGACATTGGCCACTTGGCCAGACGCAGACTTTACCTACCTACCTACTTACCTACATGTATGTAGCTTCAATTTGAGATTATAGTCTTAACAGAGAAGGAGGGCATACATATTTGAAATACTGTAACAAATTAGCAACAAGATTATAACGGAAAAGTAAACAAGAAGTGTTCATTCTTTGAAAGAAACAATGATGTTATTAGATTTTCGATGGCAAATGAAGTCCAAAAATGATCGTATAATAAGATACTTATTGATTGAGTGAGGTCGGGCGGCACGGGAAAATATTTGGCTCTCAATCAGGACGCACGCACCCAGCACAGCGAGGTCTATGCGTCCTGACTGAGAGCCAAATATTTTCCCGTCCGCCCCTCTCACTCAGACAGGGTGAAAGGTAGGTAAAGTATGCATACGAGGCAAGTGGCCCATCAGGCCGGAGATTATCCAAGATTCAGTACCATGAAACGACTAGGAGTTTTTCTACTTCCCCCTAGATGAGATGCTGGTCCATTGCAGGGTTAGACCCAGCATTAAATTCGCCGGCACCCATTTATACACTTGGGTGGAGAGAGGCAATGTGAAAGTAAAGTGTCTTGCCCAAGAACACAACACAATGCTCTCGGCCAGGGCTTGAACCCGGACCGCTCGATCCGGGGTCGAGCGCACTAACCACGAGGCCACCTCCACAAAACTCATTTAAAAAGGTCATATTTCGAATGCTAACAAATACTTCTTCTTAGAATATATTTCTCCCATATCAAACCAAGATTGTCATTTACCTGCCAAGGTAGCCTAACTAATTCCTTACAAATCCCATGGTGTTTGTCTCTGTTTGTATCTACACTTTTCTTTACCATTCTTTCCGTTACCTTGCAGTCTTGATCTACGGCTCTAATTAAGCCGGAGATGAACTTCGAATTTAAACAAATCTTTTTTGACAGTATTGTCTCATTAGCAAAATGCTTGGTGCATTTAATTTCATGAAAAAAATCTGAGCTCATTGTATTGAGTACTTTTTGTGTTACTCGGGTTCAAAAACTAATGATTGTTTTCAGGATATAACAATGTCAATGTCAATCGCATATTTTGCAGCTAATGTATTTTAACGCCAGTATCTAAGTTAATATCAGACACACAGAGCTAGAAACTTCGCCGGTTGCCAAGTTTGACAACATGTTAACGTTAGTAGTAAATTCTTGCCTTGCATAAGGTCTTCTACATGTATGGATTCTGTATGTAGTTATCATAACGCTTATGAGGCAAAATGTTAGCAATGACATCACGCTTGATTTCCGTTATATTTGTCTCTTTGTTACAGGTGCTCCACTACCAAGAGACTTTAAAGCTGATGTTCTGTTCGTGGTGGACTCTTCTCAGAGTATAAGCAAGGAGAAGTTCCTTAGAGAACTTGACTTTGTGAAAGCATTCGCTCGTACGCTCGACATCTCCCCAGATAGATCACGAGTTGGCGTTGTAACGTTCGGTAACACACCAACTCACAGCATACGATTTGAAGAATACACTAGCATTCAGTCGTTTTCAAGAGGTGTTGACGTCGTGCCTTACATGGCAGGACCGAAGCGACTGGACAAGGCTTTGGTCTTTGCTGCAAGAACCCTCTCCAAAGCAAGACCAGACGTTAATAAGATGCTGGTCGTGCTCACAGATGGCAAGCAACCTCTCGGACGTGACCCACTGGATGCGTCTGCTAAACCGCTTCATCAACTGGGTGTGAAAATCAGCGTTATTGGAGCGGGAGGAAATGTATCAATGCAAGAGCTTAGTAAGATAACGTCAGAACCTGGTGACCTGTTTTACTCGAGGACGTTCGGGGGCATGATTCTTCAAGTTCCAGCTTTCTTTGAACATATCATTTCCGGTAAGTTTAGAAAGTGTTTCTCAAATGCTTAATACATTGATATCAATTAGAGTCGAGATGTGAACCCAACAAAAACCTAAGCCTTCAAGAGGTAGTATTCAAACGAAATAAGACGCCAAGCAAGTAGAACTCACATTTTGTTTTAAAATAATTACAAAATTTCAATCTGGATAAATTTGTTAATCGGCTGAGAATGCTAACGAGTACGAATAACGTCTTTGAAAAGACAGCTAATTGCGTTTGGAAATGTGAAAGCATGTCTCACGTGTTTGATATTTCTTATGAACCGAGTTTGAAAAAAGAGGAAAAAAACAAACAAGTTCACGAAATCGTAAAATTCTATGCTTATTAACATGCGATACCAAACCACAGTCATGGCTACGACTTCGTCCGTTGAAATTATGATGAACTGTTAACGGTTTTGACTTCGGTTCTTCTTTTCCCGATCTCTTGAAGTTTATGTCTTATTGAAAAACTATTTTTACTTGACATACGTGTTTATGCAAATCAATATTTATCCTAATTTTTGTTAAGGATATTAATAGGAAGTATTCTAAGATGTAGTTTCAATACGCGATGGGTTAATGGATAGTGCTGATAGCGAGCGGTCAGGGTTCGAGCCCTGGCCGAGGTAATTACGTTGTGTTCTCGGGAAAGACACTTTACCCTTAAAATGCTCCTCTCCACCCTTTATTCGTTGTTTAAGGATGAGAGAGTCGTTTTATATCGTCGTCTTTTTATCTCTTAAAATAGCTGGAACACCGCAGAAAGTTAGACACGGCCTGTTCCTCATCGACTCTTCAGCATTTCGCAGTAAAAGCGAGTACGAGGGCCAGCTCGACTTCATCAAGTCAATATCTAAGCGCCTTAACGTGTCTCCCACTGGGACACGCGCTGGAGTCATTTTGTATGATGACGACCCAAAGTTGAGCGTGGGACTAGATGACTACAACACACTCCAGGAATTTTACTCCTTACTGGATGATCTTAAATTTCAACGCGGTGGCCGTTCTCTCCATAAGGCAAGTAGCTGACAGAAATACAGAATTAAAAAACATGGGTCTGTTGCTTGCTTGCTTGCTAACTTTCTTGCTGTCGTGCTCGTAAGGCACGGAGGAAATACCAATGGTCGGGTCAACCTACAGAAACGCTCCGCATTCCCTGGGCGTCTGTTGGCCCGAGCACAGACCTCTAACCTCTTTTATTACAAAAAACACCAGCGAGATGTATTTACCCTGTGGCCAGAAAGATAACTTTGTTTGTAACCTTGTTTCTTTCCACAGTGGGTAAGAAATTAATACGTTTTTGTCTCTCTTTCTTTTAAAAAAAGGCATTGACATTAGCTGGCGAAACCCTTCAGAAATCGTCGCAAGCATTACCAAAATTCGTTGTCGTTCTTGTAGAGGGTCGACAATACCTTTCTAGCTCATTGGTGTTGCTGCGTAATGCAGTCAAACCCCTCCAAGCCCTTGGCGTTACTGTTTTCGTCGTTGGAATTGGAAATAGGCTGAACAGTCAAGAACTTGTCTCCATGGTGCAAAATTCTGAGCACATTGTTAGGGTAACGGGCTTTGCAGATCTGCTGCGTCAAGTGGAATCCATTGCACAGCTTATAGGTAAAAAAAGTTACTTATAGTTTTGTGATCGACCGACACACCAACTACATGTACGGGGTGACAAACAGATCAACTGGCCGACCAGCCGAGTTACCCACTGACCGGCTGATGACTGAGTTATAAAATTGCTGACTGACTAGCTAAGCGACTGACTGTCTGACCGAATAATCGACTGACCAAAGGATCAACTGAGCAACAGACCCAGTGACTGACCGACGGAATGGAGGACAGACAGACCGCGACAGACAGAATGAACAACCCACTAACCACTGAGTGTCTGACCGACGGACGGACTGACTGACTGACTGACTGACTGACCGACGGACTGACTTACTGACTGACTGACTAACTGACTTTCGATAAACACTGACGTTAACTGTCTTATTTTCAAAAGATTTCACTATAACTGCACCTTGTAAAGAGACCATAGACGTGGGATTTCTGATGGACGCATCTGGAAGCGTGGGATTGGAGAACTTTTCTAGAGAGAAGAACTTCGTGAAGCTGGTCTCCAGACGTTTTGCAGCCACCTCACCCGACACAAGACTAGGTCTGATAGTGTTCAGTGATACACCGAATCTATTTGTCGATTTTGGTGACTTTGAACGAAAGACAATTGACCAGTTCCAAGCGACCGTGGACCAAGTACCATTCCAAGGAGGAAGATCAAGAATAGACTTGGCTTTGCGAGCGACATCACAGGACCTGTTCACTAACAGACGACGTGGTGTCCCCAGGGTGAGTGAGAATAATAAAACCAAAGGAAATACCATACTAAGATCTTTGTCTTCCTTTAATAATAATAATAATAATAATCTTTATTTATATAGCGCCATTTCTACTAAAAAACCAACAGCGCTTAACAAAACTACTTATTATAAACAAATAAACATTACTTTAGTAACCTTTCTTAGTATAAAAGTATGTAAACCAGATTGAGCAGTAACATTATCGTCAGATTAAAACGGCAGACCCTGTCAGATAAAATGGCGACCAATGTTAACCACCTCTTGGGCAAGACCAATTCCCCCTTGTGCCTTTGAAATGATGTACGTTTGTAACTGAAGAAGAGGTGCACTTTAATTGTAATTTACATGTAACTCTTCACGTTCAGATTTTCCCTCAGCCAGTAACCAGGCTAATTTGTTTGGTTTTGTATTGAAATTCGATTAGTTGCTTTTTGTTGTTGTTGTTGTTGTTTTACTTTAGTTATGATACACTCACTACATTACCCGAGAACAATTATTACTTACACTCTACCATAAAATTGTTTCAAAAGGAAAAGCATTGCCAAAATTATTTTGCCTTGATAATAAAAACCAAATCGTTTTTCATGTGTTATCATATTGTCCAAGCTGAAGATTTCCTTAAAGATGGATGGAGATCATTTAAGTCCTCGGAAACGTTTTGTCAACATTTTTGGTTTTTGATTCCCAAGCGCCATTTGGGATATCACGACGTCACAGGGTTGTACTATCATCAAACAGAAGAAGCTTCTTTGTGTGTAAAACATGAGGAAAATTCAAACTGAGGATGACAGAGACTTCTATCCAGTTATTTTGTTTTTGTTATTTTTACTTTTTTTTCTTTGCTGGTAAGAAACTATTCCTCCTCAAACATGTGTAAACGAAGTTAACAGCAACGTGTTCCAAAAGTGAACGATCTTTTAAAAAATGAAATTCCAGCAACGTTCCTTGACCAATTTTCTCCTTTTCTGTGGAAATTTGGGATTTTCAGGTTTTGATCCTCGTCTCAGATGGACGACAGTCTAAAGATCCCGGATATTATCCGCTTGCCACCGCCATCAAACCGCTCCAGGCTCAGCGAGTTAAAGTCTTAGCTGTTGGCTTCGGAGATAATGTTAACACCAGGGACTTAAAGATTGTCACTGGAAGCAGCGATCTCATTCTCTCGGAACAAGAAATTGGCAATATCGACAGACTTCAAAGGGAGCTGGTGTCCAAAGCTTGCATAGTGTAGAAATGGGTGAGTACTTGAATTGAAATTGCTACTGAGAATTTTATTATTATGATTATGGAAATGTTGCAATCTGATTGGTTGAGCTATTGTACACAATCAGTATGGAATACCATACCATACAAATGCTAAGCCACTCCAACCTACGCCACTCCACGTATCGCCAAGCCAAAATTGTAGAATTCTACTTTTACAATAATGGAAATGCCGCAATCTGATTTGCTGAGCTATCGTACACAGTCAGCATACCATACCATACAAATGCCACGCCATGCCATGCTATACACCCTAATTATGATCCTTTTGCTTCACGTTTTACAGGACATTTGACATAATGAGCTGAATGGAAGAAACTGGTAGTAGTCGTAGTTTAAGTCAGGAGGCTAAACGGGTCATGTTATGCTACTAAGTTCTAAGCTAGGTATTATAGTATATCTGCAAATGTATTAATCACGAGCTGCTGCCTTAAACAAATGTCAATAAAGTATTTTATTTGCATTCAATCGAATTGTTCTATAGTAAATACGCAAAGATCATTGGTTCCCTCGTCGTTCACTATATTTGTTATTAGCTAGAATTCTACTATTATATTAATGGAAGTACTGCAATCTGACTGTTTGAGCTACACTCAGCCATTTCAGTGGATGGGGATCGTCGACATAATGGCAACGTTTCTACAACTTTCTTAGTGATTTATCCAGTGGATGGCGTTATCCATCCTTTAAAGAATCAGGGCCAGGAGATCACTTGTAGTTTTGTCCCTACCCTTCGACCCGTTCGGCATGGGCCATAAAGCGATTAGACTAATCCCCCTCGTTTCTTCTAGACTTTCTTTTCCACAGAATACCCGTGTGTTATGTTTTTCTAGGGCTCCCTTAGTAACTACTGTACGCTCCTACAAACCCTTGCGAGCCTGCGTAAACAAAATAGGACAGGCCATGTTGAATGTGTTGCAAGCAAGTTCTTGTCCGTGCGTTTGTATTCGTTCGAAAGTACCTTGTGGATCCATGCTTGTGTAGGTATTTAGTTTGGATTAACTTTCAGAGCAATATTTAAACGGAAAACTGTTGCGTTTGCTGCAAATTACACCGTAGTCGAAGTGAAGAGAAACTGTAATCTCACGTACCCGTATGGACAATAATTAAACCTTGTTTGTAACCTCAGATGCCTCTCAAGCCAAAGCACGGACGACCACATCTTACTTGTGGTGTTTCTTATTAGCGCTAACGGAGAATCGCCGCTACACTTGATTGCTGAACAAGGATTATTTTTCTGAGTATTCCAAAAGTGACAAATGCAGTGAAGGGCAGAATCAGATGGAGAATAATTCACATGTAATAATAAGAATAATTCACATATCTCAAGCCTGGAAACGTTTTCCATTTAGGGCGGAGACCCCGTGTATAGAGAATCCCTGAGGGGTCAGCCATCAGCAACAATACCAATGCACACAATGATGTCACGTCACCCATCTGTCAACCTTTAGCCTGGCGAAAAAAAATGATTTTCGTTTCATGTACCCATAATACTGGTATCTAAACTGGTTTAGTATTTGCCTCGACTTCGTCTCTCGTCTTGGAAAAGATCAATCATCACCGATCATTCGATGCATTTTTGCTATTCCTTTTTTTGGTCGAGACCCCACAACGTTGGTCTGCTAATAACTACCTACAAATAATGGTGTGCTCATGCACCATCTGATAGTGTCAGATATTTTGCTCAATGTCATACAATGTTACAGTACTCACTCATGCAGAGTGTAGGTTTGTGTCGAGGGTCGAGGGTAAAATACTTTAAATTATTATCTGAACCCTCCACATTTTACCCTCGACCCTCGACAAAAACCTACACTCCAATAGCTTAGTTTCACAGAAATTGATTGTTTTTCTTTTTGCGGTTTGATAATTTTTTACTTAAAATAACACAAAACAACAAGGTGTATTGTTTGAGGAAGCGCCACTCAGGCTCTCAACTTCGTTTTTCCCTCCTAGATAGCTGCCTGGTGGTTGTTATTGTTGATGGTGATTGTTATTGATCAATTGCGATCCCTCTTGTCTGGAACGGTGGTTAACTGACCGGAATTTCACGTGCACTAACGGTCAGTAAATGCGCGATATCAAAAAACGAACAAATCTGTTCCAAAATTTAGGTAGGTTCCCAAACTAGGGGCTGCATTTTTTTATGTTAGTTATCCTGCGATTTCCCTAATCACTTCCTGTGTTGAGTAACTGATACCAACACTAAGAGAGGTCCTTCAAAATGACCAAAATTTCTTTAACAAAGGTGTTTTTATTTCATAAGTGTCATTAAAAACACATGACAAAAAAAGGAAGAAAAATCAAAGACAATGAAGGACATGAACACCTAAGAAGCAAAACTGGAAAATATATATGAGCAAACTCAAAAAAAAACTTCAAAGTTCAGATTAATTAACACAGTTTATAAAACATAAACGCTTTGATCTTTATTTGATGGCGAAATGGATCCGAATCGTACTAGGCGTGTGAAATTTTTATCAGAAGGGTAATTAGCGACCACGTACGTGATCAATGATTAAGTGATCAAATAGGAAAAGAACAGTTTATGATATAGATTTTATCGACTACTAACGATTTAAAAGTTTCATTAACTACTTTGATCGACTGCGACACTTTATAAAAGATTTCGTGCTCGATTAGGAATGTTCGGCTCTTTTTATAAGTTCACTGAATGCAAGCATAAGGTCACGCATCAAAACATTCCGCCGCTGAATGCAGACCACGCGACACAAATGTCACGCAACCAAACGCCGCCTTACGGCAGCTCGTTGTTGTCTGTATAAACTCATTTCAAAATCAATTATAATTTAATGCAGCAAATTATTAGAAAAACGGCTGCGGTGTATCTTTATAGAAGAAAAACACCCAATTATCACATATAAGTGGCTAACATAAACAGGTGATTTTCACTGAGATTTTTCTCTGCAGAAACGTTTCTCCAGTCGTTCAGTGAAAAAAATGTTAGCGAGCGTGAACTGTAACGCAGCTGTGATTAGAGCCTTTAGGATACACTTGGATTTTATTAGCTTGATTTTTAAGGGTCAGACGAGTCAAATGTGAGGGTACATTACACGAAATACCTTTCATTGGCCACGATCACGTTCCAGTTCCGCTGCCTACCAAGAAACGCTTTTTGCCTGTAGGAAAAGTTGTCTAAGTTGATAGATTCGTCCAAAGGAAAAAAAACATGAAACGTTCTATTTCTCCAGATCGAAGAAAAGTGAATGCGACAGGGGTGATATGTCGGAACGCAATTCCCTATTCGTCATCAGACGGTATACAGTCTAAATCAATAGTGGAACCAAAGAAAAGTTAACAACAGAAAGGAACATAGGTACCTCCTGGGCCCAACTCATAGACCTGCAACTGCACGATGGTTTTTCAAGAAGGACAAAATTACCTCTATACTATCAGACACAAAATGTTGCGGTCTCTAATTTTGGCGATTTTTGTGGCTTTTTCCACGATCTGCAAACAAAAAAGAGCTCCCGCAAAAATAAAGTCCGGATCCCAACAAAATTTTCTCCGCAAAACATTTACTCCACTGGCGGAATTATAGCCTGCGTAGCAACCGTTTCCTTTCCTTTTCCAACGAACAGATCGAGCAAGCGAGCGGGCGAGTGACGGAGTGCGCCTGGGGTGAGCAAAGAACTGAGGAGAAGCTCCTTATTTTTCGCATTCGCTCGCAGTTTCGACCCCTTCACGGCTTTTTCGGAAACGCTTGCTACGCAGGCTAGAGAAACTATGCATATAAACTTCACATGTACAATCTTATTGATGCAAAAAATCGCTGATGCGCAGGGTTGAATGGTAACTATAAGCTAATTAATTAATTATTGACTTGAATCAGTTAATATATTTACACTGTTGTGAAGCTAAATGCTGTTTTTCTAGTCTTTACCTGTTCTCTCCTGTTCCACTTTTGACTCTGTTTGAAAATACTTGGATCATGGAAAATTGACTTCATAATTTCTTACCATCGGCATCTGTCAAGTATGAAAAGTTAGACGCTGCGAAATGGATATGGCATTCCTTCCCATGAAGGAAGGCACAATGGATCGAGAGCTATTTTAGTGGCAAAACAAAACTGAAGGAAGTTGAAGACCGGAAATTGAATGTCTTGCTCCTTTTCATCTATTTTGCACCGACTGAAGGATGGATAAGGAAACATAATGACAAACAAAAACGGGTTATGTCCGGTTAAATTTATTGAGTCGTGGTACAACTGTACCTCTATTTGTCAACTGATATTCTCAGCTTGAATCTGTTATACATTTACAAAGTCTGTTGTAATCGCATACAGATTACACATAAAGCGCGTTATACCGCGCCGCGGTAGCCGCTTTACTTGCCGCGCCAATAAAGGATCACAGACGATCAACGGGAAACTGGCTAACACACCCACTTTTTAAGACACTATCCTTGAAGACATCAAAACTGGAATATGGGCCATGCCGAGCTGTCATACATATCAAAATAAAAGCGTTTTGGGCTACATATTAAAAAAACAATTTTTTTTATGCTTGTTAGTTAAATTTATGGGAACAGTGTACAAACGTGCATGCTATGCGGCTACTTGCGGATTTAGTTATGATGACTATGACAGTGCAAAATCAACACCTAACAGATGAAAGGCCTGCTTATTCAGCAACGCTAGACCTCAATAACGCGTGGACTTTCCCGGCATGCACACTCTGTGACAAGTTGTCATCGCGTGAGATCTCAGACCAGCTCCTGTGAACACGGTTGCTTACATAATGACCTTCTGACGTATCATAACTGATATCACGAATTTATGGTCAATTCGCAGGAAAGTAGCCATAACATAGCTATCTATCCCATTTTGCGTCTTCGATCGACTGACTGATCGATAGCATTTCCAAGTTGCGTTCACGACGAAGTCTTTCAGCCCCACCTGTAATTGCTGTCAAGTTGTTGTATTCCTTCGTCCAATTTTATGAGCTTTCACCACGTCGCTGAACGCAAAAGAGATTGCATTCTAACGGAGCTTTGGGCCGTTACAAAATGAAAGCCTAGGATCATGAATAAGGCGCGGATGTTTCTACCCGGTGTATTGGTATTTGCTGTGATATATGTACAGTTTGCAGTTGCACAAGGTAAGTGAAGAATACTTTACGGCTCATGATCAGAAAATTTATGTGTTTCTATTGAATATATACGCTTAATATTTTTGTTTTACTTTGGTGGGATGATGGCAAAGCTCCCATTTTGTTTCTTGGTATCCTCTGCAATGGTTTTTGTTCAGCGTTTTCGTAAAGCATATTTTATTCATTTATTCCATCCATAAAAGTCGTGTGAAGAACACTATATCTCGTGTCATTGGCTGATCGGCGATATAAACATGATTTAATTTTATCAGGAGTCTGACAACCTTGATACGGCAATCATCTTGAGTCATAACGGGAACCCATGTGCAATCAGCAGAATTAATTTTTTGAATAGCTCGTAATGAGATATTTCTAGCGCTGTATTTCTCTAAAACTGCGCTATGTATGTAGTATGGCTCTTTAACGAAAGAACAAAGATTTAAGGTGGGCGATTTCCCAAGTGCTTTTTGCCACATCCGGAAGCCAATATTTTACAGTCACGCTTTGCTTTTCAGGAGGTCAATATTTTCAGAAACAACAAGGAGAACTCTCACTTGTTTTTACACCGCCCTTATCGACATCGAAAATCTTTTTCATGTGTTTAAGTTTATCAAAAGCTGTTATAAAGTTCACGAATTGTCTCAAAAGCGTTCTCGTGACAACATTCCAAGGATGAACTCCAAATTGCTTTAAAACCTTTCCCTCTTGAGATATGTTAGTGTAAAGAAAAACCACGGTCATTGTAGCCTAATGTGTCTCAAAGTGATGACAACAAATTCCATCGGAATAAATGCCTGTCGGAGTGAACACGCCGTGTTGTATAAACAGGCCTGGGTTGTTCAAAAGGTGGATAATGCTATCCACAAGATAAATCACTATCCAGCGGATGGCGTGGTTTGTTTTGTGAGCACTTATCCACTGGATAGCGATTTATCCGCCAGATAGCGTTATCCAGCCTCTGAACAACTGGGGCCTGATAAATAAGCAAACCCCAGGGGGAGGGGGTTGTTAAAGAGTAAAGCCTGGCATCAACGTGTGAACTGAGGGATTTTAATTGGTGCAAATTAGAACATAGGAGAATTCGATGATTTAGGAGCATTTGCGGTATTTTTTCCGGTATTTGTTTTCTTATTTTGTTTTTGAAGGATCAGATGCTGTGGTTATAGCAGTATTAAGGATGAATGTGTTTTATTCTGAAGTAATTATGCGCCACTTGGCGTGAAGTAGTTAGGTGAAGTAGGTGATTCTCAAAAATGTGTCCTTTGGTTTGGTCCGATAACAATAACAGCAACCCTTCCTCTATCAGGATGGCCTCTCGAGAAAATTGAAGTATAAATTATTTTCTTGGTTCAATTGTCACATGGGTATTTTTCCACGAGTTCCTCTTTGGGGCTGGGAGAGAGGGAACTTGTGCATGACCAGTATTTCTAAGTAAAAAAACGTGAGGAAAAACTCTCTGTCTCAAAAACCTTCGTCCACGTAAACCACAAGAATCAATTGCTTGCAGTTACAGATGAAAACCCCAGACAAACTCACGTCTTTGTTTCGGATATCCCAAAATCCGGGCACTTGACCGTAAGTTCTTTTATGTCTTTTCGCAGCCCATTGACTCCAAGAACAAAATATTACTACAATTTCTAAGTGTAAAGGTTTGGTGGTATAAAGCTGTATAAGATTTCACAAACTGAATTTTTCTCAATCAACATCTCGAAGATATTAAAATACTACAAAAAATGTAAAATAATTAATTACTGTTGTACCGTATCATTATTGCATAGACCAGTTCCAAAGTATCGGTTATGCGTGCTATTATTTTTTATCCATCTGTTACCAGAATATTCAACTATTTGTTCTTTATATATTTTTTTCAATTCTGTTTTTGTAAGATGATCAATTTCTTCAAGCAGTTCGTAACCAAGGCTAACGCAATAGAATGAGTCAAAAAAGATGATTAAGGGAAGATGAAGAAAACATAAATCGTCTGCGTTGCGCATGATGTATACTTGACGTTTTTGTTTTAGCTTGACTGTGTGTTGTTGTTGTTGTTGTTGTTGTTGTTTTATTTCTGTCTGTGGTTGCTTCTGTTTTGATACCTGTTCTTCAAGCTGGATGTCGAGTCAGGATCACTAGTCAAGTATTTCGAGAATAGGAGCGGTTACTTTTCACTCTGGTTTGCTTGCTGTCATTTTTCAGCGGTTAGCTTTACTTGCGGTTGGCTTTCATTTGTTGGAAAGGGCAGTGCTACTTGTATTTACTACATGTGGTGTCAAAATTGCATGAATATCATGATTTGGTAACACGGTCTTCGCAGTTTCACCACTAAGTTCACAAATGGTGTTCCTGAGCCTAGATCCCAACTCGAAATCGCTAATTAATCCAACTCGAAATTCTGCCTTCATAGTTAGTTTATCTGCTTTCTTCTGCCCAATACACATCCTCACTGCATAAAGCCAGAAAACTGTTCTAAGAGGTAGAAAGCAAAATTATATGATGAGTAAACACAAGAGAAAATCTAGCCCACTCCCCACCTGGGGACAAGGAACTAAGAGAAGAGGTCACAGATGATCACCTTCAACCAACCATTTCCAATCAATCAATCACATAGAACAATTAATTTCATTCCATAAGGTAATAAAGATCACGAAAACACGTCGAACTTTCAGCACAGACTGCGCACGGAGATTCGTCAGTAAAAACCGGCAAAACCTGTGTGATCAACAAGAGAAACAGTTTTACAAATGTAGTATTGGCCAAATCTAAGACAAGTTACATGTATAAAGTGATTAACAGATCGTAAAATGGGCAGAGAATGGGTCTTCTTTGATAAAAAGCTGGAAGTTAAGATTGTTCTAGAACATTTTCCCCTGAAACGTCAAGTGAGTAGGGTCATTAACCTCGAATGACAATGATCGAATCGACAACAACGGATCTTTTTGTACGTCGGCCATAAGATTGATACGCGGAGGTTAAGAAGTTTCGTTCAATTAATGTCACTCAGTATTTGATGTAATACTAAGTGAAGGTCAAAAAAAGGTCACTTTCTTTCGGATTTTTGGAGATTGTAAAACTGATACAAACACGGACACGAAATCCATATATTATCTGTCTGGATGTTTAACCAATCATTTACGGTGTGCGTGACGTGTATATAAAACGGCTGTGAAATCGAGACCAAAGCAGAATTCTAAATCCGGGCGGATGTATTCATTTCAATTTACCATTCATCAGTAATGAGGCTGATTAAACCGATAACATTTCAAACGGCCGAATGTTTTCCCTTTTCAGCCTTTTAGAGAAAACAACGCTTTGTTGATCTCGCAATGTCTGAAGTTCTCATTATGTCAGCTTGATCTTGTAGCTACTACTCCATGTAGGTAATGTTTGTCGATGTTTCAGGCTCACATTAGTACATACTATGGACTTACATCATTCCTTCCTTTTACCATAAAAAAGCTACAGTAAAAGGTGAGGAGAGGTAAAACAGAGCAGAGCAAAAGGGCGCCCTTAATCGACTATCTCCTCCATTCGAGACAACCGTCTACAACCGCAATTCTTACCTTGCTTGCGGGGGTATTTTAATTTCCATTACATTCCTAGCCTAAAACTCCACTTAACAAGCGCACGCAACCAATTTTGTACCAAAGTGGACAGAATTTAGTATCATGTATAATGAAAGGAAAAAGTAATAACACTATGTGACAATCTAACATTTCCTATTGATGCCAAATTTTGTCTCATTTCATTTGGCACACACGGAATTTCTATCATCCAATTATTTTCACATATTTTATTTCACGTAAGTCTGATAAAAAATTCTAAATTTCTGATACAACATCTCTGCCATGTTTCGCCGACCTGCAGAGCAAACAATCTCGTACTCTCAAAAAACCTAGGGAAAAAAAGGCGAAAATTATGACTGTTAACTCTTCCTAAAGAAAAATCAGTTGTAGCACCGAGGCAAAAATCAAGATATCTCGGCAAATTGTTCACGTCACAAGATATGGTTTCACGTGGAAAGAGGAAACGTCAGAGACGAAAGACCGGACAGTTGGACAGTTGGTTAAAACCTAACTTACGGATAGAGCGCCCTAAACCGTTTGACTTAGCGTTTCCAAGTTGGTCTATCGTTATCCACGCCACTCTTCTTCAGCTCTGAGCCTCTGGTTCTACTATTGCCTTTTCGTTGTTTGTTCACCCTAATACCCAACTATTAAAGATTATTAAGTTGTTTCGATTAAGAAAAATATATTTATTTATTTATTTATTTATTTATCAAAAAAGCTTTTTGAAGTTATTTACTGGTTGGGATAAGACAAGTCGCAATATCAAATCTTACTTTTATTAGTACTGAACACAATAATAACAATAAAAGAGTCGAGATATTCAACACAAGAGTTAAGCTCAGATATCATTCAAGTTGCTTCGTTGAATATCCTCTTTATCAAATTTCAATTAAGTCAGTCGTCATAGTTTTGTCAGTGTTCTGTTGGTTTCAACTCATATATGTCTCATTTATTATCTTGTGAGGCCTAGCATGAACTTTGTTCATGTGGCTAACTTTCAAGCTATAGAATTCGTGGACCGACCCGTTCCGAAAACGTGCGACATCTTTGTATCTGAGTTAACCGTATAAGACATGCTTCTTCAGTCCAAATATTGTTTTCACACCACAAAGCATTATTATACTCACGAAGGCCGAGCACCGATAATCGAGCTGTCGCATTCTCATCCCCAGTTTCCATTCTCCCCGCAAGGAACGCATGGAACTTGGCCCAAGAGAAAACGGATTCCATTTTTGGACTGGGACTTTCCTACGAAAAGCCCGAGTAAACGCCTTTCTTTACTTTCGGTTGATATATTTTAACTAAAAAATAGCTAAAACTATACAACCCCTCCATCAAATTGATTTCGAAGCTTGCGGCTTGTTCTTCTGCTCACCGGTTTACCCCAATTATTTTGCAATTGCACCAAAAGAGCCACAGCCAAACGCGGCCGCGTGTTGTTTGAACACATTTCCTTTTTCTATTGATATGTAACTATGCAGTCATGAGCAACGCAATATATTAATACTCCTACAGGCATTTTGTTCGTCGGATTGTTGAAGATTATATTTCTGGAATTTTAGAATTTTTTTAGGATTCTGCAAGTGCCATAAACCATGTTGTCGCCCGCGAATGCATCTAGCGTAAAAAGAAAGGAAAGCAAGCTACTAATGTACTGATAATGAGGTCACACTAAGTAGAAAGCACTAGCCTCCGGCATGTACTTTCTATATTTCTCATGTGTTTTAGAAGAGCTCGTATAAGACAGTATGACCCATTGCTCTGGCTTCGCAATTTGACAGATACCACTAATTCCTACCTAACTGTCTCCAGGGAATAAGATAAGTTAAGTTAAGATATTTTTGGCGTCGTCTAAATTATACTGGGTTTTATCTCCACTGAACTTTCCAACAATGGTAAAAACGTTCCACTCTGATAACCTTTCTTCAGTATTTGGTGCAGAGATAAGCTGGTCTTCGCGCTTCACTTTGACCTCCTAGTAATCCCGGCATCTAACAACTATAAATGAAGTGAGGCTTGCAGAATTAAGCTGACAGTTTCCCGCTAGCCTGCGTAAAGCCGCCTCGTCCCCTCAAAAAGATCGGGGAGAGAGACAACGTCTTCTGCCCAATTATTTTGAGAGGAGGGGACGGCTATTTCCCGCCTGATTAGCGAAAGTTATTTTTTCTAGTTTCCATGAAACAGCGGCAAAAATGACTGCGCATGCTCAAAGTTGTTCGTCCATTTTCTTGCGAGAGGGATGTAGCACCATGATTTTTCCATAGAAAAAACCCGCAGTTCAAAAAGGCGGCAATTCAAATTAAAATCTCCGGAATTTGTTTTCATTTCACAAGGCTATATAGAACAAACTTTCCAAATTTCCTCAAATTAAAATCGGCTGTTTTTCGGAGAGATTGATTCAAGAAAAGGTCAGCAAAGAATGTCGGAAACGCTGTAGCAGCTTGCAGATGGGCGCTGTTCTGGAGGGCACGATTAAGCCAATCCAGGGTTTCTATTTCAACTTGTAACCTTTAGATGCTATTTCGGTTTACATTTTTGTCCTGTAGGGTTGATTGAGTTTGTCTCGTTTCAATAATCAGAAAATATTTGAAACACTTCTCTAAACAAGAGAATTTAAAGCCTTAACCAATTTTTAATCTAATATTTAGAGTTAAGTTATCATAAGTTATCATCCCCTGTAATCATATTTTAAACAGTAATACCAGTTGAAGAATTCAAACGATACAACTGTGTAAGATTACCTGAATAGCCCCTTTAAGGCCCTAAAAGACACGGGAAACGTGAAAACGACATTCCCAGCCTTACTAAGATGTCGTCATTGCCTCAGACTAATTGTCAATCCAGACACATACCATCTTTATTCTCCTAGCGAGGCGAAAGTGTTACCATAAATAACTGTCTGAATTGCAAAACATCTGCGGCGAGGAAATAATGCCAAACAATGTTCTAATTGTTTTCATTGCTTGTTGTTGAAACAGCTTTTCAGCATTGCTCAGCTTTCGCTTAAAATGAAATTGGTCAACGTCCGCAAACTCACAAAGGCTAATCATTTATCCGGGGGGTACTCCCTATAATGGCCTATACGGGGGGGCTCCGCCTTTCCCACGCTTAAGGTATATGAAAGGGAAGGGATTTTCAAACCCTAAGGGTAGGAAAACCTGTCATTTAGGTATTTAAAAGGACCTTTCATTAAAATATTTCGAACACAATACCTCATGACTGCACTGTTTTAATTTATTGAGCGCAAGAAGACTTCCTATTTTAGCGATTTATTCACAAGACGGGCCAGTTAGAGCAGTTAAAAATTAGACTCGTTGGGTTTGCATTACAGTCCATCCGCGTGCTTGGTGGACTTCAGTCAACGCGTCACGCTTTTGTCTATCTTTTTTACTTCATCTTGCCGACATATTTAGTACAACTTGAATGCCCTGCTTAGTCAAGGTTCGCTTGATTTCAGTGTACATGAGAGGTTCATTAACTTCACCATTCTAAGGTCTTGATAGGGGATGCAGTGTTCTTTAGTTGGTTTGGGGTAATATTTTCCAATGGAGGGTATACGAAAGGGATACCATTAATCAATTGAAGGTGTACGAAAGGGGCATCTTTTCTGCCAAAAATGGTATATAAAAGGGTAAGGAGCGAACCTCAACGGAGCCTCCCCGTATTAAATTCTTTTTAGTACACCCTCCGGGTCAATTTACGATCTGTAGAACTGAGATACCTAGAGCTCCAGACACCCTGGGACATGAAATATTCCATTACCTCCGGGTAATTAAAAATATGCGCTGTAGAACTATCTAGATGCTGTATTGAAATATTCATATTTCAGTTCAATTTGTCATTGTCTCAATATCTGGTTTTGTTATTCTTTCGGATAAAGTGTGCTCTAAATTTCTTATTCTAAGCTCCACGCTAAGATTTAATTTGCCAATCCTTAAAAAATAGCAATAATAATAACTTTACTAACACTTCCATCCGTTGTAATGTATTTTTGTTCACAATAAAGATAATCAGGTGAATAATCTTTACTGGGGTATCTGTAGTCTGACAACTACATGCTAATCCCTACGACCTATAAGAGGACAAGCACTTAAATCTTCAGATTGTGGGACAAGGTCCTACGACGTAATCATAACGGATTCATACTTGGAACAAGGGCCCGGGTCACAGAATGTTCTCGTGTGTTCCCACTATTTAAAGATTCTTTGTTTCCCCGCTTCTAATAGACAAAAGACTAGCAAACATCTATATGTATTTGCGCTGTGTTCTTGCGTTGCCTTTTCAAACAAGAAAGCTTATCAAATAACATGCAAATAACTCACTAATATCATACAGACAACAGAGGCTGCAAGATTACAACGCATTGTAGATTACGTTATTCAAATTACATAACTGCTTTAAGAGTTACTCACACACGCGAACATAGCAAGCTCTGACCATGGCCCGCGGTCAAAACTGTAAGATGGTGGGATTCAGTTGTCACTCATTTATAAAACGGTCACTATAAAAGACAATGGCTGATGCTGCTGTGAAAGCATTTTGAATGGACGATGTTTCATAACTGACCCGCGCGGCTGCTTTGTGTCGCGTAAAGACACGTTTTCTGGCAATCCGCAATAATGGTTGGCTATTACGCGCCAAATTTATAATCCCGTGGTTTTTCATCAACCGCACCATGGTATAGTTCTCCTCGGCCGGGTTGCCCAAAGCAAAGCCCCATTAAGCTAACCCAGGAATGGCGAGAATCTTGATTTCAGTTTTGTAACGTTTCTGTGAGGATTTCTATTTGTATCATTTGTCCTTCAGTTTTGAGCTTAAGTAATCTCAAACTAAACAAAACACAAGAAGTGAAAACATATATAAACAATAACAATTAATAATGTTTAACTTGTGATCCTGGATTAGCGTTAAAGAGCTTTCAAAAAGCTCGGCCCAGCTGTTTAGATTTGTGCAGGAATTAGAAAATTTGCTTTGCTTATCTCTCTCGAAACTTCCGAGGCCCTGTACGTAAGATTATCCTTATGCAAAAGTATGATAACACAAGGTGTTGCACTCTCGTCCCCAGTGTCCACTCTCGCATGGAGCACCTGGGACCATGACCCCCCTTTTGGCGACTAACAACGGCTTGCATTTTATGACTCGGGCTTTCCTACGGAAGCCCGAGTAATAATGTCATTTAGGTAGTTTTGAGTCTACGTTGCCATCAGATGACCTATTCCCTCATCAGGAGCCCGATACGACTACATTTAAATCTGACAGTTAACACATCCATGTAAGGAATGCCGAGAAATGACCTAGATGAAGTTCGTTTTCTCATAGTCTGCCCTGCACTGAGCTCCATATTCAAGGGGATTTTGTCGTACCATGCTCAAGTCTTGTCCTATCTGTTGTTGATTGTACACGACCACATCAGCTTTGCTGAACTTTTAATCGTGTTTAAATATATGCTGTTATTATTATTATTATCATTATTATTATTATTATTATTATTATTATTATTATAATTATTACTATTATTATTATTATTATTATTACTCTGCACTTTTCTCAAACAAATACAGGTAATTCACAATTTTTCATCATTTTCTCAAACAGAAAAATGTAATCCCAATGTTGATGTCGCCTTCCTGATCGACTCTTCAGGGAGCATCTCCTCCTCAAACTACAGGAAAGTAAAAACATTCGTTGCAAACTTGGCCGCAAAATTCAACATTTCCCCAGGGGGATCCCGTGCGGCCGTCGTCCTCTACAGCACAGGTGCGTCTACGGATATCAAGTTCACGGACTTCACCAGTTCTGCGTCATTTGCTGGAGCTGTACGAAAGATGACACATCAGCGCGGGTTCACTCGGATAGACCTCGCCCTTCAAAGGGCTTATTATGACCTGTTCAGTCCACGGGCTGACTCCTCTCGATTTGATGTGCAAAAAATTGCCTTCCTGCTCACTGACGGAGAACAGACGCCAAGCCCTGGTGCAATGCCTCTTGATAGGGCAGCTAAGTTGCTCAAAAATGAGGGTGTGCGACTTATTGCGATAGGAGTTGGTAAAAATGTGAAAAAAGAAGAACTAAACTTGATCGCCAGCAGCGACAGGGATGTCATTTTAGCCGACACGTTTGATGGCTTGCTAGAGGAGGTGGAGCCATTAACTAAGAGCGTTTGCGAAGGCCTTGAGCGTAAGTTCCCTAAAAATATAAGTTTCCCTATTTTTTTTGGAGGGGGGGGGGGTATGATAGTTACAATTACATGATAATTTCATGATCAAATCTCTTGCGGATTTTGTGACAGACGACTGAGGATAAAGCAATTCAATTCAGGAACTCTTTTGGCAACAATTTGAAACGATGTCAACAAAAACTTCTGCCCCACAGGCCGAACGTGCACTCCTTATAGTGCGATTTACCACATGCTCAAAGATACAAAAAAAAATGGCGCCGACAATCTGTACCAGCGCTATCTGGGGTATTTTCATCATAAATATGGATATTTCTCGAGAAGCACCTGTTTGAATTTCACGAATTTTGGCAAAAAAATTATTTGGAAAATAAGTAAGTGGGTTATGAAGAATAACTGACATTTAACAGAACGAGGGAAGTCTAAATTCTGCAGTTATTCTTTTATTTAAATATCTCTATGTTAAACTATTAGTACAAAAAAAAAATTCAATAATATTTTTTGTTGCTTGCAAATAATGAAGAAGATCTAACGAATAGACTTTTGTTATTATTTTACACTTACACGATTTTAAGGGGCTCTTTATCCAACAAATTACCGAAGTCTAACCTGTGCTGTAAACCTGAATCTGGCCATTTTCGGAAACCAAAGGTTGAAAGATTTTAGAGAAATGCAGCGTTAAGCTAGTCTTCACGAACACAAAATAGTAACAAAAAATTGTTACCATGAATTACTGAAGAATTACATTTAAAATTCGTTATAATACTCACTTTGGAGGGTAATTTAGTTATTGCAACTTATTTATAAAAGGTAGCATAAATCTAGGTTTACTTGGGTGCAGTTGGCGTTGTTTTCTACCAAATTGTTAGACGATTCAAACATGGTTAATATTAACTTATGTTTGTTGGGTATGAGGGTGGCAGTGTCCGTGGTATTGATTGGCCACAATGTTTAACTTTTCTTAAAACTTCTTTCATTTTTTAGTGTTTGACGCCCCAGCAGAGGACCAAGGTAAAATTCCCTTTTTTAAATGTTTTGAAAGGCTGATCTAAAACATTTTGTAAGAGTTTGCATATGATTCTTCCCAATAAACTAGATAAACTATCGATAGAGTGCCAACGAGCGAATAATTTGTGCTATAATAAGGGGTTTATTAATACAGCATAACGGATTTTTGGTTCTCTTCTGTTGCAAACATTACCGAGAGAAAATTATTACGCGTTTACCGGCCGGTAACGTTCGTCACGCAATCCCTGAATATCAAGAGTATTGGAATGTATCGCTGCTCGGTCGAACTTTCAGTTCAATATGATGGGCAAAGTCAAACTGAAAGTGAACACGCTAGTTTGATTGATGAACACGACTCGTTTAATTCTGTGGCAAAACAGATCCGATTTGTGTTTTGAACACTGGATTCGACTGTATGATAAACACGCTCGTTCAGTTCTGTTCGGAAACACTGCCGACTCAACCTTCAGTTCAATATGCTAGATTTCAACACTGGATTTGCTCTAGTGGTTCGACTGGTGAACACAATCTTTCCAAAAAAGCTTCCCGATGGAACTTTCAGTTCGATATAGGTAAACAGAGAAGGAATACACTGTTTCGATTCATGAACATGATCGTTCAATTCTGTGGTGAACACTCTGGTTCGTTTTCGTGTCGATTTTGTGTCTTGGATTTGCTCTTGTCTAACGGTTTTCCTGAATATTCGAATTAGAAGAAGAGTTTTGTAAAGGGTACGCTCCCCAATTGAACTTTCATTTCGATAAAGTGAGAGAGGAAACACGCTGGTTCGATATGTTCTGAGACTATGAAATTGTTCACAGTTGATAAACACAACAGCAAAGAAAACAATGATATTCCACGAGACAAGTCTAGATCTAACGGGCCTCCTGATTGGCTAAAAACTACAATCGCTCGAATAGTTCCGTCCTTGCAATTGGCTCAAACTGAGCCATTGTTACATCTTACACCTTACACTTACACTTTCAGAGCTCGATCGAGAATGTTTTCGCATACGCCATTCTTCGCGCGGCACTATTCTCTGCCGCCTCGCCAGCCGAGTGTCTTCGCTCGGCTGGCTCGTTGGCAATAAAGTAAAATGATAACACAATATTTGTTTATGAAGTTGTGTTGAAAATCTCTGTTATTCGACTTTCAAACAGGGGAATGTGATTCCAATTTGGATGTCGCCTTCCTTGTCGACTCGTCAGGGAGCATCTCCAGCAGAAACTACAGGAAAGTGAGGCAATTTGTGGCCGACTTAGGTGCCAAATTCAATATTTCCCCAGGGGGATCCCGAGCCGCAGTTGTTGTGTACAGCACGTCGGCATCAACGGAAATCCAATTCACAGAACACAGTAGTCCTGACTCATTTGCTAGAGCTGTGCAACGGTTAAGACATCAGCGTGGATTCACTCGAATAGATCTCGCCCTTCTGCGGGCATACTTCGACTTATTCAGTAGACGTGGGACAGCTCGCGGCTTTCTGGTTCCAAAAATTGCCTTTTTGCTTACTGATGGAGAACAGACCCCAGCTCCCGGTGCAATGCGTCTGGATAGGGCAGCCGGGCTCCTCAAAGGAGCAGGAGTGCGGCTTATTGCAATAGGGGTTGGAAGAAGGGTGAACGAAGAAGAGCTTAAGATGATTGCCAGCAGCGACGAGGATGTCATAATAACCGACGATTTTGATAGCTTATTAGCGGAAGTAGAACCACTGACCAGGACCGCATGTGAAGGCATTGAAGGTGCGTTTGTTGTAGAATAAAAAAGTAATGAAACTTAAGGTGGCTCAAACCAAAACAGTTTACAGCAGTTAGAGTTTGATGAGTCATTTTAACCACTCTTTATCACTTGATGCTACAATCATGGTTTCAAAAACTTCCACATCATTGGGGAACACGGTGTTATCATTTTTGTGGCACAATAGGTTACCATAGCAACAGTATGATCTGCTAAAACACCCTTAATTATTCCTTTAGGCGCTATTAATTCAAAAACGGCACTGTGAAATTTTAATAAGCATGATATGACCCACCTTTTGGCAAAGTTATTAAAAAGTCTATACAGAGTTCGGAGCCACCTTATGGTTTTGTGAATTTAAGATGGCTCTGATGAACCCCATGTACAGATTTTGTTTAAACCTTGCCAAAAGTGGTCTTATCGTGCTTATTAAATATAAGAACAATTTCGCCGTGACGTTTTGAATTATAAGCCCCTGGAGCAATAATTAAGGGTGTCTTTAGCAGGTTGTACTGTTGCTATGGTAACCTGTTGTGTCGCGAAAACGATACCAATGTGTTCGCCAATGATAGGGCAGTTTTTTATACCATGATTGCAGCATCAAGTGATAAAGAGTGGCTATAACGACCCATCAAAATGTAAGTGCTAGAAACTGCTTTGAGCCACCTCAATTTATTTCGTAAGGCACATTATTTCAAAACAGTTATTTAAGTGATTTATTAAAGATATATACGTTGAGACTGAATAGCTCAAAAATTAACAATTTAACAAGGCTGAAGTTTCATCTTCAGGATCCAATCTTCGAGAAAATAATAATGCATACTGACTAACACCGTTTTAAATTCCGATTTATCAGAGCTTCCCACTTGTGATGCATCGGTAGATATCGCTTTTCTGGTGGACTCATCGGGAAGTATTTCAAGAACCAACTACTTAAAAGAAAAAGCCTTCATCAACGCAGTTGCTCAAAGCTTTGGGATTTCCAAGAGCCAGTCTCGGGCTGCTCTTGTGTTGTTTAGTAATTCGGCTTCTGTGCAGATTCGATTTCAGGACCATGCCAGCACAAGCTCTTTCCAGGCAGCTGTCGATCTACTTCGTCACGAGCGAGGCCGCACACGCATCGACAGAGCATTGCAGGTTGCTAGCAAAGATGTCTTTCCGTTCGCTCGCAAGGACGTGCATCAGATAGCCTTTGTTATAACAGACGGAGAGCAAACTCAAGAAAGCGATACGGAAGATCTCAAAGTAGCGTCCGAACCTTTACGAAAGGCCGGTGTTCAGGTGTTGGCGTTAGGTGTCGGTTCAGGGATCAATCCTGATGAGTTGAGACTGATTGTGGAGAGGGACGAGGACGTTCTGATCGCGAAGAACTTTCAGGAATTGCTTGAAAGAGTTGGTAGCTTGATTAAATCCACTTGTTACCTAGCAGGTAAGCGAAGGTTATAGTTGCCTCGTTCGCTATACTTCTCACAATCGTTTACACAATCGTTTACATGGCCGTGTCTTGCTAGTACTAGTTAGGACTGGGAACTGCCAAACTCAAGAATTTGGGAGAGTTGCAAACAAATATCTAACATGTCTAAAATCATATGGCTTGTTTATTCTAAAAATACTAAATGAAAAAGACTAAAGACTTCGGTACTACAAACTTCGGTAATTTGAGTTCAAATCGTGCAATATAAAACACCACCTGACGACAAAATTGGGAAGTTTCTACCAACCTAGAAGGAAAAACTACGCAATACGAGACGAACAGTGACTTAAACGCCTATAGTCAATAAAAAAGGCTAATGAAATTAAAAAGCTACATGTCGGTAAGTTCGACCTTTTCTGACCTAATTTTTCAACCAATTCGCAAGCAAAACGGAAGGTGACTTACGAACCGGCTACATTAAGCAATTTTCAACGAATTGAAGATTTCGTTTTGGTGGATTTGACGAACATCTTATTAATCGAGTTTGATCGGTCTGTCTGTCTGGGAGAATCTCACCACCTCGTACTCACCAACTCAGTCAACATTCTCCCGTTCAGACCACCCGCTCGGTTAACAAGAACATCATTGTTTCGTCACACACCCAAGCTAGGTGTTATGCTCTAACATTTCCACCGCTATAGTCGCACGACCTATTACTGGAATAAAAGTCAGTTCTTCCTCCCCATCCCTCTTGGCGCACACACCCCCCCCCCCCCCACCCCACCCCATCGTGCCGTCGATTCCAAAAGTAAGCAAGGGGAGTGGGGTAAAGGTAACTTGAGACGCTTCGTCCTCTGAAATGTTTACGGCAAGGCAACGTATGGTGCTAAGGATGACTGCTTTCAGCAGTATTCTGTATAGAAATTCATGGCAATCCATCAAGAATCAGTATGCTCGCCACCCAGAGATGATTCTGTTGCAATTGAAAGCATTAGGACAGCCATTTCGGTAAGATGCTTCGAGAACATTGCTCGTATTTTCCGTTTTGACGTTACAAGTAAGCTTTTACTGCCCTTTTCAATAACATGCGGACCTCAGAGTCCGCATGTTATTGAAAAGCGCAGCAACAGTGATGCTATTGTATCGTTATTTTAAAATCGACACTGTGTACGTATGTTTGGTACAGTAATTTATATTATTCATTCAAACTGAAAAGCGGAAATATACTCATTACTTGATCATTTCAAAATTTCGCCTGCTCACAAAATCTCGGTCGGTGTAGTTTCACCATGAATAACTGATCGATCCCATTCGGTAAGAAGAGGCGTATTTGGACAACCTTTAACAAGACATTTTTAACCAGAAAAACCTTATGCTACATGGCACGAATATGGACATGCGAGCGGTGAACAGGAAAAATTGCAAAGGAAAACAAAAAGTGTTGCGACCGAACTGCGGAGACAGTTGTACATGTCACGCAACGATAATTAATTTACACTACTACATTTTTATTACAATGTACAGGCTGAAATTTGCGAAATTTTAAGAATATTTTAGGAATAAATTCGAGCTGAGATTTTGAAAAGAATAATACAATACGATTACTTGTTTTTAACTAAACTGTATAAAATTCTTCCTTTCTCTACACGGTAAAACTAGGCAAAAATAGCACTAGCCGTATATGCTCGATGCTAGTAAGATTTCTGCAAGAAGTTATGTGCTTGACATCAGGCTTAAATCCCTGCAGGCTGGCTCCAAAATCACTTAAACGCCATGCAGACACTAAATACATTCGAAGACGGAAATGTCATCACCCTGCGAGCAGAGCCTCGTTTTTTATTTATTTTTTTTTGCACGGTACAAAGCATATGAACCGTAACAATAGGCTCTGCTTGCAGGGTGAAATATGTCATACGCTTTACTCTTAAAATTACACAAGAATATTTTCAGTCTAAAATCGGCAGAAAAATAAGAATATTTAGCCTCGGCCGGAAAACAATAATCTTATTAAAGAAAAGAGTTTGTTTAAGTCATAAGACAGAATGTGTTGAAATAGCGACTGGTTTCCGGCGAAAATCTATCACGTTGTGCTCGATGATCGAATCTAATCGAACGACTGAGTTCGATTGCCGAGCGGTTCGCTCAGTAAGGGGTATATATATAAATTCAAAATTTGTACTTAATTTTATCCATAGAAGTTTTTCGCAAAAAACATCATCAGTATATTATATTATATACCGAGGGAAAATTTCGCAGTTATAGGAATTTAACTAACTGCGAAAAGATTCTTTCTATAGGTGTTTTGAACCACAAATTTCGCAGTTACTGAAGTGTTATTAACAGCGAAAAGCTTCGCTCTGTATAAGTACGTAACTTCAAATTTCGCAGTCACTGAAATGTCATTGACTGCGAAAAGTTTCGCTCTGTATATGACTATAGAGAAATACAAATTTCACAGTTATTGAAATGATATCAACTGCGAAAAGTTTCGCTCTGTATAAAAATGTTAACCTCAAATTTCGCAGTCATTGAAATGTCATTAACTGCGAAAAGTTTCTCCCTATATAAATTTATATACGCTAACCCCAAATTTCGCAGTCATTGAAATGCAGTTAAAACTGCGAAAACAATTCGTGCTATACATGCATTTGAACCACAAATTTTGCATTTATTTAAATCTCATCAACTGCGAAAAGTTTCGATCTGAATATATGTTATTCTATAATTTCGCAGTAATTGAAACTTCATTGACAGCGAAAAGTTTCTAACTGCGAATTATTTGGTCTTTGTTATTATTGAGTCATCTTTTCGCCATTAACGAAATTTCACTAACTGCGAATTATCCCCGCTTTAATATTATTGCATGATTACTTCGCAGTAAATGAAATTTTATTAAATGCGAAATATCGATCTATATAATATATCGAGAGCTTTAGCTGCGAAATTTTATTTCTTTCTATAGAGTAGAATAATTGCAAAATTTGCATTTGTAAAAGTACCGCTCAGTAAGCTTTTCATATTTCTTCCCGAGTAACCAAAACAAAACGTTTAAGAATGAAACTGAGAGTCATATCGGCTATCGAAACGAACGGTTAAACTTAATACAAATTTTTAACAGTAATCAAATTTCCTTAAACCATTTTCACTCCAATTTCAGAACCGGACCCCTGCGACATTTCAGTAGATTTAGCGTTCATTTTGCCCTCCGGAGATATTGGGGCAGACAACTTCCTGAGACAGAAGACCGCCGTAAAAACGATTGCAAAGAGCTTCGGCATTTCACCAAGAAGGAGTCGTGCTTCCATAGTGACGGTCAGTGATTCCAGGGCTTCCTTGGTTGCGTCTTTGGACGCATTCTCATCCACGAACGAATTCGAAGAAGCCTTGTCTTCTTTACGCTATGGAAGGGGACGGGGTGATCTAAGTGAGGCGCTCAAAATTGTACAAGAAAAGGTATTCCCAGAGGCAAGAGAGAGAGTTGCAAAAATCGCTGTGGTTATCCTCGACGACAAGGAAGACAGAAATGGGCGTTGGCGAGATTATGTGCTCTCTTTGAGGAAGGCAGGTGTCCGGGTTTTACTCGTGGGGGTTGGTTCTCAAATTGACCGCGATTCCTTGCGGACGCTAGTTCACAGTGATGGAGATGTCCTCATTATAGACTCATTCATTAACTTACTGAAGAATTCCGTTGGAATCGCCAAGAGCACCTGCGAAGTTGCGAGTAAGTAAATACATATTGTTTTCTGTATATGTGACTATACCAATAACTGAGAAATGGGCGTTGGCTTCAGGAATATCAAGTTTTGTTCTGCATTGGACTTTGGCTGTGCAACTCCACCCCTTTCTTAGGAATTGAGGGCGAGACCCTTCCTTTACATCTATTTAAAGAGAGTTGACGGTTAAATACACAGGCAAAACTCCAGAAAAACTATTAGCTTTAGAAGTGACCCGGTTCACAATATTTAGCATTTACTAGCATTGTCACGACATTGAGGAGAAAGGTCATCTATTAATTTGATTTTATAGAGCTGGCAATACGGTTTAGTGAGCGGTCAGTGTAAAACGAAGACTGCGGACTGCAAGGCTGGGGGCCGGCTAAAATGCAGACCGCAGACTGCACACCTGTTAACCGGTGCGATATTCAGGAGTGAAGACTTTCCCTCCGCGATAAGCCTGAATAAGCCTGTTTAAGCTTAGCACTCGATAATGGAAATAACACTATTTATACTTAAAATATCTGTAGTATGCAGTCTGCATATTAACCCCAGTCTTTACTCCAAAATCGGCAGTCCGCAGTCCAAGTTTTACACTGACCGGTTTAGTGAGTTGTTTATCTCGATCAGGTAACATTCGGTACTTTTATGTGAGGCATATATTAGTCTGTGCAGGCCAGGGTGTAGGCCACTGTTCGTTCAGGCAATGCACAGTAACTGTAAGAGCAGGCGCAGTAAGCGAGAGGCATAAATAAGTAATGGTAATAGGACTGAGTGGAGTCCAATGTGGTCTGTAATCATACAAGTGATAACAAAAAAATGTCTTATTACCAATTAATCATAAAAATTACAATTTCCGGGAAAAAAGAGTTGCCAAGTTATAGAAGAAAGGGAAAATTTTGCATTAAAAGACTGAAAAAGGAGGAGTAAATTATTTCACTTCACTCTGAAATTGAGATTGGTTGATTTAAACTACAACTTTGAATGTGATTGGCTTATTGAACTGTCCGATACCAAACTGTCCGATACCAAACTGTCCGATAATAACTTGGGAAGTGAATTAGTGGAAATAGGAGTTTTTTCAAACCAATCACAATCGAGGAAATAATAATTTCTAGGATCAATCACGGACAATAAAAATATGAACGATATGGCTCTAAAAGAAATCAATGGTGGTTGAGGAGCGATTGCTCGGGTTGATAGAAAAAAGAGGGTCGTCAAATACAGTCATTTTTACTTTGTTTATATAGTTTTTCACAGCTACAAACAAAGACATTACTGTTCCGTAAGGGCGCCTAAAGCAGGCGTTTACAGTAGCTTGATGGTGCTTTAGGGATTTTACGGCGCTTACGAGGGGTTAGGGTAGCTTCACCGTGCTAAAGCGGGCGTTTACAACGGCTTTACGGGATTTTACGACGCTGACCCAGCACAGGCTTGCCTCATTTACAAGTTATATAAATCGCCTGCTTTTCGTATTACGTTTGTGTTGATAAAAATGATGCATTTCTTGCAGTTCCACCGCCGTGTCAATTTTCAACGGACATCACCTTTCTGGTAGATTCATCCACAAATATTGGCAAGAGTGAATTTTCCCGACAGATGACCTTCTTGAAAATCATAACGAAAAGTTTTGGAAACAACAGCCGTTCCGCCGTTGTCACCTACGGAGAAAAAGCTTCCATTGTTGCCAGCTTTGATAAGTTTACGAATATAACCGACTTTCTCGAAGCTGTTTCCAACTTGACACAAGACAAGGTCGGCAGCGGAAAGGGGCGATTGGACGAAGCAGTGAATTTAGCTATCAGAGACGTATTTCCAAAATCCCGAACAGGAGTTTCCAAGCTAGCAGTCGTTCTAACTGATGGAAAGCAAACGACTGGACCAAACGCCTTGGAACTCAAGCAAGCCTTCGAATCTTCCAGAAAGGCGGGAATTCGCATGCTTCCCTTGGGCGTTAGCAAAAACATGAAGCTTGAGCAATGGAGTAGTTTGGTTGAACGTAAACAAGACCTGCTTCAAGTGAATAGTTTTCAAGATCTAACCTTGAAAGTCCATGAGATCGCCGCTAGCATTTGTCTTGCAGCAGGTAACAATATTCACACATGGATGTAATTCAGTTAACTGCATAGGTGGTTGCCAATAGTAATCAACTTCTCATCTTCTTTTATAGTAGACATTTAACAAGAATAACCGTTGGGAATTGCCAAAACTCTTCAATCTAATGAAAAGGAGTGATTGGAAAGAGATCGGCTGTTGCTTGAGTAGAAAAAGACGTAATTAACGAGCAACATAAGCGAAAGATATTTACAGCATGGGTGATATTAAGATGGACGTAGCGCAGCAACTGACCAAAACTCGTTTTCTTATGACATATGGGTTTATTTGCCACTGATTCAAATACTAGCAATACTTGTGCGATTGTTTGTATTGGTATTCATTTTGCTCGTCGTTTCTGAGATATAACAACCAGAAATATCTTTCCAATAATTTCTATACAATGGTTTATGATCATTTTTATCACGCAGAGCCAATCGAACAACCAAGCTGTGGCTACGCGGCCGACGTCATCTTTATTCTGGATTCTTCAGATTCTATAACCACCGGCGACTACCGGAAACAAAAGGCGCTCATAATATCCATCGCAAGGAGCTTTGGCATCTCGCACAATACCAGCAGAGCGGCTGTGGTGCTGTACAGTGACTCGGCATCAGTTCAGTTCCAACTAGGAGATTCGTCAAGTACAAGAGAATTTGAGACAGCTGTCCATAAAATGACCCATAAAAAAGGGCCTGCCAGAATAGAAAAGGCTTTTGACCTAGCTGTTACAGACGTGTTACCATATGGCAGGAAGGGAATACCTCAAATAGCATTCGTCGTAACCAATGGCAAACACGCTTCTGAGGAGGGAGTTAAAGCTCTAGATGTGGCTTCCACTCAGCTAAGGAGGACAGGAGTAAAGGTGATCGCCCTTGGTGTTGGCACAAAAGTTGACTCTAAAGAACTGAGGCAAATGGTGAATGACGAAGAACTCGTTCTTCGGGCTAATTCCTATGACGAGCTAATTTTGGACAGGAAAAACTTCAGCCGCAAGATTTGTGAACAAGCGGGTAAGTTTAAATACTCAAGTGGTACTCAAAAAAATCATAAAGACGGAGGGCTACGAATGAGACCTAATTATGATATCCCTTGGCAAAAATACTACACGTACTTTCGCCACAGTAGAAAGTGACATGAAACTTTTCGCACCAAACAATATCATATCTTAACTTACATATATATATACAACAAATACATATACCGAAATAAATAGACGACGTTTCGACATCGTCGGATGTCATTGTCAAGTAAATGTGTACGTTAGTTTTTCCATTATAAATTATTCGCATAAGGTGACAAAATACCTTAAGTAATAAGGGAAACTATGTTAATTAAACAAACAATTATGCTCTGATTGTTTAATTAGCGTAGTTTGCTAATCACTTTTTCTTGTTTTCTCGTCATTTAACTTATTTTGCCATCTTATGCACATTATTCTATAATGCAAAATCTGACCTACACATTTACTTGACAGTGCCATACAAAGATGTCGAAGCGTCGTTTACTGATTTCGCTAAGTTTTGTGTTGAAAATATTCCCTCAAGCCTTATTAAAACGATTAACAACTAACAAATGAAAAATATCTCCACTCGTCAAATTACCCTAACACTATCCAATAGGACAAAGAAAAAACAGAATCAAGGAAAATTTTCTACACCCAACATAGCTTCGGCACCACCTAGACAGTTCTAGTATTGACGTTTTTAAGTTTGTGTTTGTGAGGAAATGCAATTACCTGTCATTCATGCTTGCACATGCAGCAAAAAGTCCTCATATAAAAAAAATTAAGATTTCAAAGTCAACGTAATAAGTGTCTTCTAAGAAGTTAAGTTATGTTGGTTTTAAAAAGATAATTATTGTTTTAACTGAAGAGGGTGCTTGCTACTGTAGTCCCTTCCTTATAGAAATATAAGAACACATGATTATCTTGAAAAACTAAGCGCCATGCAGAGCAGGCACACGCCTTCTCTGATAAATAGAGGAAACTACATCTGTACAAAAATATCAAGCTTTACTGTTTAATTCACATAAGATCCACCACATTCCAATTGGCTTTTGAAAAAAGCCGAAACGCCTTTCTTGTTATCTATGTTTTTTTTCTATCTAAATCTACATTATTTTTCTAACTTTATTTCATAATCAAGGAAAATAGTACCACTACAAAAACCTATTTACCTGATTATTTACGCCCTAAACTAGTGTCCAACCATTCAAAGGCGCCAATCGCGATTGGACTGAGTGCCAGAGAAGCGCTCATGCCATGGTTTAAGGCCGCAGCTCGTGTTCTTTCTTTTTCCACCGGTCAATAAATCTGTCTGGCCTTTTGGCGCGTTAGCTAGCTTGTCTGGCTTCCAACAAGGCGCTCATGAAAACAAGGTCTTGACCTCTTGATAGAAGGGCTGGCACAAGAATGAGCTTTGCTGAGTCTCAAGAAAGTACAACTGCATGACACTAATTGCCTTGAATTTCTGTCTCATTAGCACCACCGCCATGTAGCTCTCCTGTGGATGTGGCATTTATCATCGATTCTTCGGGCAGCATTGGGAGACGCAACTACCTGAAACAGAAGAACTTTGTCAAGGAAGTAGCCAAGAGTTTCGGCCTAGCAGCAGACCAGAGTCAAGCAGCCATGGTTCTGTACAGTAACTCAGCTTCAGTACAGGCTCGATTCGGCCAGTATGCGACCACGGAGGAGTTCGCCAAAGCTGTGGATGCTCTACCTTACGAGAGAGGCCTAACACGAATTGACAGAGCGCTGGATTTAGCAGCCACTGACATCTTCCCAGAAGCCAGAGCGGGCGTGCCTAAGCTTGCCCTGCTGATAACTGACGGTACCCAGACCCCAGCAGCCGACGCCAAAGGCTTGAGAGAGGCCTCCGAGCCCTTGCGAAAGGCAGGCGTTCGTGTTCTAGCCGTGGGTATTGGCAGTGGTATCGACCGAGATGAACTACGATTGGTAACGGAGACTGAAGACGACGTTGTGGTGGCCACTGACTATCAAGACCTGCTGCTGAAAATTGGCAACCTGACCAGCAGGGCCTGCGAACTGGCTGGTGAGTGTGGTCAAAGTTAGATATCGCTTTGTGGCCTGGCTTTGGCTTTTGCAAAACAGGTCTAGCTAGATAGGAATACTGAGATTTCCTGCTTGTATGCTAGCCCGCCAAGTTAATTTGCGCCCCAAACTAGTGTCCGACCATTCAAAAGGCGCCAATCGCGATTGGACTGAGTGCCAGAGAAGCGCTCATGCCATGGTTTAAGGCCGCAGCTCGTGTTCTTTCTTTTGCCACCGGTCAATAAATCTGTCTGGCCTTTGGGCGCGTTAGCTAGCTTGTCTGGCTTCCAACAAGGCGCTCATGAAAACAAGGTCTTGACCTCTTGATAGAAGGGCTGGCACAGGAATGAGCTTTGCTGAGTCTCAAGAAAGTACAACTGCATGACACTAATTGCCTTGAATTTCTGTCTCATTAGCACCACCGCCATGTAACTCTCCTGTGGATGTGGCATTTATCATCGATTCTTCGGGCAGCATTGGGAGACGCAACTACCTGAAACAGAAGAACTTTGTCAAGGAAGTAGCCAAGAGTTTCGGCCTAGCAGCAGACCAGAGTCAAGCAGCCATGGTTCTGTACAGTAACTCAGCTTCAGTACAGGCTCGATTCGGCCAGTATGCGACCACGGAGGAGTTCGCCAAAGCTGTGGATGCTCTACCTTACGAGAGAGGCCTGACACGAATCGACAGAGCGCTGGAGTTAGCAGCCACTGACATCTTCCCAGAAGCCAGAGCGGGCGTGCCTAAGCTTGCCCTGCTGATAACTGACGGTACCCAGACCCCAGCAGCCGACGCCAAAGGCTTGAGAGAGGCCTCCGAGCCCTTGCGAAAGGCAGGCGTTCGTGTTCTAGCCGTGGGTATTGGCAGTGGTATCGACCGAGATGAACTACGATTGGTAACGGAGACTGAAGACGACGTTGTGGTGGCCACTGACTATCAAGACCTGCTGCTGAAAATTGGCAACCTGACCAGCAGGGCCTGCGAACTGGCTGGTGAGTGTGGTCAAAGTTAGATGTCGCTTTGTGGCCTGGCTTTGGCTTTTGCAAAACAGGTCTAGCTAGATAGGAATACTGAGATTTCCTGCTTGTATGCTAGCCCGCCAAGTTAATTTGCGCCCCAAACTAGTGTCCGACCATTCAAAAGGCGCCAATCGCGATTGGACTGATTGCCAGAGAAGCGCTCATGCCATGGTTTAAGGCCGCAGCTCGTGTTCTTTCTTTTTCCACCGGTCAATAAATCTGTCTGGCCTTTGGGCGCGTTAGCTAGCTTGTCTGGCTTCCAACAAGGCGCTCATGAAAACAAGGTCTTGACCTCTTGATAGAAGGGCTAGCACAAGAATGAGCTTTGCTGAGTCTCAAGAAAGTACACCTGCATGACACTAATTGCCTTGAATTTCTGTCTCATTAGCACCACCGCCATGTAGCTCTCCTGTGGATGTGGCATTTATCATCGATTCTTCGGGCAGCATTGGGAGACGCAACTACCTGAAACAGAAGAACTTTGTCAAGGAAGTAGCCAAGAGTTTCGGCCTAGCAGCAGACCAGAGTCAAGCAGCCATGGTTCTGTACAGTAACTCAGCTTCAGTACAGGCTCGATTCGGCCAGTATGCGACCACGGAGGAGTTCGCCAAAGCTGTGGATGCTCTACCTTACGAGAGAGGCCTGACACGAATCGACAGAGCGCTGGATTTAGCAGCCACTGAGATCTTCCCAGGAGCCAGAGCGGGCGTGCCTAAGCTTGCCCTGCTGATAACTGACGGTACCCAGACCCCAGCAGCCGACGCCAAAGGCTTGAGAGAGGCCTCCGAGCCCTTGCGAAAGGCAGGCGTTCGTGTTCTAGCCGTGGGTATTGGCAGTGGTATCGACCGAGATGAACTACGATTGGTAACGGAGACTGAAGACGACGTTGTGGTGGCCACTGACTATCAAGACCTGCTGCTGAAAATTGGCAACCTGACCAGCAGGGCCTGCGAACTGGCTGGTGAGTGTGGTCAAAGTTAGATGTCGCTTTGTGGCCTGGCTTTGGCTTTTGCAAAACAGGTCTAGCTAGATAGGAATACTGAGATTTCCTGCTTGTATGCTAGCCCGCCAAGTTAATTTGCGCCCCAAACTAGTGTCCGACCATTCAAAAGGCGCCAATCGCGATTGGACTGAGTGCCAGAGAAGCGCTCATGCCATGGTTTAAGGCCGCAGCTCGTGTTCTTTCTTTTTCCACCGGTCAATAAATCTGTCTGGCCTTTGGGCGCGTTAGCTAGCTTGTCTGGCTTCCAACAAGGCGCTCATGAAAACAAGGTCTTGACCTCTTGATAGAAGGGCTGGCACAAGAATGAGCTTGGCTAAGTCTCAAGAAAGTACAACTGCATGACACTAATTGCCTTGAATTTCTGTCTCATTAGCACCACCGCCATGTAGCTCTCCTGTGGATGTGGCATTTATCATCGATTCTTCGGGCAGCATTGGGAGACGCAACTACCTGAAACAGAAGAACTTTGTCAAGGAAGTAGCCAAGAGTTTCGGCCTAGCAGCAGACCAGAGTCAAGCAGCCATGGTTCTGTACAGTAACTCAGCTTCAGTACAGGCTCGATTCGGCCAGTATGCGACCACGGAGGAGTTCGCCAAAGCTGTGGATGCTCTACCTAACGAGAGAGGCCTGACACGAATCGACAGAGCGCTGGAGTTAGCAGCCACTGACATCTTCCCAGAAGCCAGAGCGGGCGTGCCTAAGCTTGCCCTGCTGATAACTGACGGTACCCAGACCCCAGCAGCCGACGCCAAAGGCTTGAGAGAGGCCTCCGAGCCCTTGCGAAAGGCAGGCGTTCGTGTTCTAGCCGTGGGTATTGGCAGTGGTATCGACCGAGATGAACTACGATTGGTAACGGAGACTGAAGACGACGTTGTGGTGGCCACTGACTATCAAGACCTGCTGCTGAAAATTGGCAACCTGACCAGCAGGGCCTGCGAACTGGCTGGTGAGTGTGGTCAAAGTTAGATGTCGCTTTGTGGCCTGGCTTTGGCTTTTGCAAAACAGGTCTAGCTAGATAGGAATACTGAGATTTCCTGCTTGTATGCTAGCCCGCCAAGTTAATTTGCGCCCCACACTAGTGTCCGACCATTCAAAAGGCGCCAATCGCGATTGGACTGAGTGCCAGAGAAGCGCTCATGCCATGGTTTAAGGCCGCAGCTCGTGTCCTTTCTTTTTCCACCGGTCAATAACTCTGTCTGGCCTTTGGGCGCGTTAGCTAGCTTGTCTGGCTTCCAACAAGGCGCTCATGAAAACAAGGTCTTGACCTCTTGATAGAAGGGCTAGCACAAGAATGAGCTTGGCTAAGTCTCAAGAAAGTACAACTGCATGACACTAATTGCCTTGAATTTCTGTCTCATTAGCACCACCGCCATGTAGCTCTCCTGTGGATGTGGCATTTATCATCGATTCTTCGGGCAGCATTGGGAGACGCAACTACCTGAAACAGAAGAACTTTGTCAAGGAAGTAGCCAAGAGTTTCGGCCTAGCAGCAGACCAGAGTCAAGCAGCCATGGTTCTGTACAGTAACTCAGCTTCAGTACAGGCTCGATTCGGCCAGTATGCGACCACGGAGGAGTTCGCCAAAGCTGTGGATGCTCTACCTTACGAGAGAGGCCTGACACGAATCGACAGAGCGCTGGAGTTAGCAGCCACTGACATCTTCCCAGAAGCCAGAGCGGGCGTGCCTAAGCTTGCCCTGCTGATAACTGACGGTACCCAGACCCCAGCAGCCGACGCCAAAGGCTTGAGAGAGGCCTCCGAGCCCTTGCGAAAGGCAGGCGTTCGTGTTCTAGCCGTGGGTATTGGCAGTGGTATCGACCGAGATGAACTACGATTGGTAACGGAGACTGAAGACGACGTTGTGGTGGCCACTGACTATCAAGACCTGCTGCTGAAAATTGGCAACCTGACCAGCAGGGCCTGCGAACTGGCTGGTGAGTGTGGTCAAAGTTAGATGTCGCTTTGTGGCCTGGCTTTGGCTTTTGCAAAACAGGTCTAGCTAGATAGGAATACTGAGATTTCCTGCTTGTATGCTAGCCCGCCAAGTTAATTTGCGCCCCACACTAGTGTCCGACCATTCAAAAGGCGCCAATCGCGATTGGACTGAGTGCCAGAGAAGCGCTCATGCCATGGTTTAAGGCCGCAGCTCGTGTTCTTTCTTTTTCCACCGGTCAATAAATCTGTCTGGCCTTTGGGCGCGTTAGCTAGCTTGTCTGGCTTCCAACAAGGCGCTCATGAAAAACAAGGTCTTGACCTCTTGATAGAAGGGCTGGCACAAGAATGAGCTTTGCTGAGTCTCAAGAAAGTACAACTGCATGACACTAATTGCCTTGAATTTCTGTCTCATTAGCACCACCGCCATGTAGCTCTCCTGTGGATGTGGCATTTATCATCGATTCTTCGGGCAGCATTGGGAGACGCAACTACCTGAAACAGAAGAACTTTGTCAAGGAAGTAGCCAAGAGTTTCGGCCTAGCAGCAGACCAGAGTCAAGCAGCCATGGTTCTGTACAGTAACTCAGCTTCAGTACAGGCTCGATTCGGCCAGTATGCGACCACGGAGGAGTTCGCCAAAGCTGTGGATGCTCTACCTTACGAGAGAGGCCTGACACGAATCGACAGAGCGCTGGAGTTAGCAGCCACTGACATCTTCCCAGAAGCCAGAGCGGGCGTGCCTAAGCTTGCCCTGCTGATAACTGACGGTACCCAGACCCCAGCAGCCGACGCCAAAGGCTTGAGAGAGGCCTCCGAGCCCTTGCGAAAGGCAGGCGTTCGTGTTCTAGCCGTGGGTATTGGCAGTGGTATCGACCGAGATGAACTACGATTGGTAACGGAGACTGAAGACGACGTTGTGGTGGCCACTGACTATCAAGACCTGCTGCTGAAAATTGGCAACCTGACCAGCAGGGCCTGCGAACTGGCTGGTGAGTGTGGTCAAAGTTAGATGTCGCTTTGTGGCCTGGCTTTGGCTTTTGCAAAACAGGTCTAGCTAGATAGGAATACTGAGATTTCCTGCTTGTATGCTAGCCCGCCAAGTTAATTTGCGCCCCACACTAGTGTCCGACCATTCAAAAGGCGCCAATCGCGATTGGACTGAGTGCCAGAGAAGCGCTCATGCCATGGTTTAAGGCCGCAGCTCGTGTTCTTTCTTTTTCCACCGGTCAATAAATCTGTCTGGCCTTTGGGCGCGTTAGGTAGCTTCTCTGGCTTCCAACAAGGCGCTTATGAAAAACAAGGTCTTGACCTCTTGATAGAAGGGCTGGCACAAGAATGAGCTTTGCTGAGTCTCAAGAAAGTACAACTGCATGACACTAATTGCCTTGAATTTCTGTCTCATTAGCACCACCGCCATGTAGCTCTCCTGTGGATGTGGCATTTATCATCGATTCTTCGGGCAGCATTGGGAGACGCAACTACCTGAAACAGAAGAACTTTGTCAAGGAAGTAGCCAAGAGTTTCGGCCTAGCAGCAGACCAGAGTCAAGCAGCCATGGTTCTGTACAGTAACTCAGCTTCAGTACAGGCTCGATTCGGCCAGTATGCGACCACGGAGGAGTTCGCCAAAGCTGTGGATGCTCTACCTTACGAGAGAGGCCTGACACGAATCGACAGAGCGCTGGAGTTAGCAGCCACTGACATCTTCCCAGAAGCCAGAGCGGGCGTGCCTAAGCTTGCCCTGCTGATAACTGACGGTACCCAGACCCCAGCAGCCGACGCCAAAGGCTTGAGAGAGGCCTCCGAGCCCTTGCGAAAGGCAGGCGTTCGTGTTCTAGCCGTGGGTATTGGCAGTGGTATCGACCGAGATGAACTACGATTGGTAACGGAGACTGAAGACGACGTTGTGGTGGCCACTGACTATCAAGACCTGCTGCTGAAAATTGGCAACCTGACCAGCAGGGCCTGCGAACTGGCTGGTGAGTGTGGTCAAAGTTAGATGTCGCTTTGTGGCCTGGCTTTGGCTTTTGCAAAACAGGTCTAGCTAGATAGGAATACTGAGATTTCCTGCTTGTATGCTAGCCCGCCAAGTTAATTTGCGCCCCACACTAGTGTCCGACCATTCAAAAGGCGCCAATCGCGATTGGACTGAGTGCCAGAGAAGCGCTCATGCCATGGTTTAAGGCCGCAGCTCGTGTTCTTTCTTTTTCCACCGGTCAATAAATCTGTCTGGCCTTTGGGCGCGTTAGCTAGCTTGTCTGGCTTCCAACAAGGCGCTCATGAAAAACAAGGTCTTGACCTCTTGATAGAAGGGCTGGCACAAGAATGAGCTTTGCTGAGTCTCAAGAAAGTACAACTGCATGACACTAATTGCCTTGAATTTCTGTCTCATTAGCACCACCGCCATGTAGCTCTCCTGTGGATGTGGCATTTATCATCGATTCTTCGGGCAGCATTGGGAGACGCAACTACCTGAAACAGAAGAACTTTGTCAAGGAAGTAGCCAAGAGTTTCGGCCTAGCAGCAGACCAGAGTCAAGCAGCCATGGTTCTGTACAGTAACTCAGCTTCAGTACAGGCTCGATTCGGCCAGTATGCGACCACGGAGGAGTTCGCCAAAGCTGTGGATGCTCTACCTTACGAGAGAGGCCTGACACGAATCGACAGAGCGCTGGAGTTAGCAGCCACTGACATCTTCCCAGAAGCCAGAGCGGGCGTGCCTAAGCTTGCCCTGCTGATAACTGACGGTACCCAGACCCCAGCAGCCGACGCCAAAGGCTTGAGAGAGGCCTCCGAGCCCTTGCGAAAGGCAGGCGTTCGTGTTCTAGCCGTGGGTATTGGCAGTGGTATCGACCGAGATGAACTACGATTGGTAACGGAGACTGAAGACGACGTTGTGGTGGCCACTGACTATCAAGACCTGCTGCTGAAAATTGGCAACCTGACCAGCAGGGCCTGCGAACTGGCTGGTGAGTGTGGTCAAAGTTAGATGTCGCTTTGTGGCCTGGCTTTGGCTTTTGCAAAACAGGTCTAGCTAGATAGGAATACTGAGATTTCCTGCTTGTATGCTAGCCCGCCAAGTTAATTTGCGCCCCACACTAGTGTCCGACCATTCAAAAGGCGCCAATCGCGATTGGACTGAGTGCCAGAGAAGCGCTCATGCCATGGTTTAAGGCCGCAGCTCGTGTTCTTTCTTTTTCCACCGGTCAATAAATCTGTCTGGCCTTTGGGCGCGTTAGCTAGCTTGTCTGGCTTCCAACAAGGCGCTCATGAAAAACAAGGTCTTGACCTCTTGATAGAAGGGCTGGCACAAGAATGAGCTTTGCTGAGTCTCAAGAAAGTACAACTGCATGACACTAATTGCCTTGAATTTCTGTCTCATTAGCACCACCGCCATGTAGCTCTCCTGTGGATGTGGCATTTATCATCGATTCTTCGGGCAGCATTGGGAGACGCAACTACCTGAAACAGAAGAACTTTGTCAAGGAAGTAGCCAAGAGTTTCGGCCTAGCAGCAGACCAGAGTCAAGCAGCCATGGTTCTGTACAGTAACTCAGCTTCAGTACAGGCTCGATTCGGCCAGTATGCGACCACGGAGGAGTTCGCCAAAGCTGTGGATGCTCTACCTTACGAGAGAGGCCTGACACGAATCGACAGAGCGCTGGAGTTAGCAGCCACTGACATCTTCCCAGAAGCCAGAGCGGGCGTGCCTAAGCTTGCCCTGCTGATAACTGACGGTACCCAGACCCCAGCAGCCGACGCCAAAGGCTTGAGAGAGGCCTCCGAGCCCTTGCGAAAGGCAGGCGTTCGTGTTCTAGCCGTGGGTATTGGCAGTGGTATCGACCGAGATGAACTACGATTGGTAACGGAGACTGAAGACGACGTTGTGGTGGCCACTGACTATCAAGACCTGCTGCTGAAAATTGGCAACCTGACCAGCAGGGCCTGCGAACTGGCTGGTGAGTGTGGTCAAAGTTAGATGTCGCTTTGTGGCCTGGCTTTGGCTTTTGCAAAACAGGTCTAGCTAGATAGGAATACTGAGATTTCCTGCTTGTATGCTAGCCCGCCAAGTTAATTTGCGCCCCACACTAGTGTCCGACCATTCAAAAGGCGCCAATCGCGATTGGACTGAGTGCCAGAGAAGCGCTCATGCCATGGTTTAAGGCCGCAGCTCGTGTTCTTTCTTTTTCCACCGGTCAATAAATCTGTCTGGCCTTTGGGCGCGTTAGCTAGCTTGTCTGGCTTCCAACAAGGCGCTCATGAAAAACAAGGTCTTGACCTCTTGATAGAAGGGCTGGCACAAGAATGAGCTTTGCTGAGTCTCAAGAAAGTACAACTGCATGACACTAATTGCCTTGAATTTCTGTCTCATTAGCACCACCGCCATGTAGCTCTCCTGTGGATGTGGCATTTATCATCGATTCTTCGGGCAGCATTGGGAGACGCAACTACCTGAAACAGAAGAACTTTGTCAAGGAAGTAGCCAAGAGTTTCGGCCTAGCAGCAGACCAGAGTCAAGCAGCCATGGTTCTGTACAGTAACTCAGCTTCAGTACAGGCTCGATTCGGCCAGTATGCGACCAAAAAGGAGTTCGCCAAAGCTGTGGATGCTCTACCTTACGAGAGAGGCCTGACACGAATCGACAGAGCGCTGGAGTTAGCAGCCACTGACATCTTCCCAGAAGCCAGAGCGGGCGTGCCTAAGCTTGCCCTGCTGATAACTGACGGTACCCAGACCCCAGCAGCCGACGCCAAAGGCTTGAGAGAGGCCTCCGAGCCCTTGCGAAAGGCAGGCGTTCGTGTTCTAGCCGTGGGTATTGGCAGTGGTATCGACCGAGATGAACTACGATTGGTAACGGAGACTGAAGACGACGTTGTGGTGGCCACTGACTATCAAGACCTGCTGCTGAAAATTGGCAACCTGACCAGCAGGGCCTGCGAACTGGCTGGTGAGTGTGGTCAAAGTTAGATGTCGCTTTGTGGCCTGGCTTTGGCTTTTGCAAAACAGGTCTAGCTAGATAGGAATACTGAGATTTCCTGCTTGTATGCTAGCCCGCCAAGTTAATTTGCGCCCCAAACTAGTGTCCGACCATTCAAAAGGCGCCAATCGCGATTGGACTGAGTGCCAGAGAAGCGCTCATGCCATGGTTTAAGGCCGCAGCTCGTGTTCTTTCTTTTTCCACCGGTCAATAAATCTGTCTGGCCTTTGGGCGCGTTAGCTAGCTTGTCTGGCTTCCAACAAGGCGCTCATGAAAACAAGGTCTTGACCTCTTGATAGAAGGGCTGGCACAAGAATGAGCTTTGCTGAGTCTCAAGAAAGTACAACTGCATGACACTAATTGCCTTGAATTTCTGTCTCATTAGCACCACCGCCATGTAGCTCTCCTGTGGATGTGGCATTTATCATCGATTCTTCGGGCAGCATTGGGAGACGCAACTACCTGAAACAGAAGAACTTTGTCAAGGAAGTAGCCAAGAGTTTCGGCCTAGCAGCAGACCAGAGTCAAGCAGCCATGGTTCTGTACAGTAACTCAGCTTCAGTACAGGCTCGATTCGGCCAGTATGCGACCACGGAGGAGTTCGCCAAAGCTGTGGATGCTCTACCTTACGAGAGAGGCCTGACACGAATCGACAGAGCGCTGGAGTTAGCAGCCACTGACATCTTCCCAGAAGCCAGAGCGGGCGTGCCTAAGCTTGCCCTGCTGATAACTGACGGTACCCAGACCCCAGCAGCCGACGCCAAAGGCTTGAGAGAGGCCTCCGAGCCCTTGCGAAAGGCAGGCGTTCGTGTTCTAGCCGTGGGTATTGGCAGTGGTATCGACCGAGATGAACTACGATTGGTAACGGAGACTGAAGACGACGTTGTGGTGGCCACTGACTATCAAGACCTGCTGCTGAAAATTGGCAACCTGACCAGCAGGGCCTGCGAACTGGCTGGTGAGTGTGGTCAAAGTTAGATGTCGCTTTGTGGCCTGGCTTTGGCTTTTGCAAAACAGGTCTAGCTAGATAGGAATACTGAGATTTCCTGCTTGTATGCTAGCCCGCCAAGTTAATTTGCGCCCCACACTAGTGTCCGACCATTCAAAAGGCGCCAATCGCGATTGGACTGAGTGCCAGAGAAGCGCTCATGCCATGGTTTAAGGCCGCAGCTCGTGTTCTTTCTTTTTCCACCGGTCAATAAATCTGTCTGGCCTTTGGGCGCGTTAGCTAGCTTGTCTGGCTTCCAACAAGGCGCTCATGAAAACAAGGTCTTGACCTCTTGATAGAAGGGCTAGCACAAGAATGAGCTTGGCTAAGTCTCAAGAAAGTACAACTGCATGACACTAATTGCCTTGAATTTCTGTCTCATTAGCACCACCGCCATGTAGCTCTCCTGTGGATGTGGCATTTATCATCGATTCTTCGGGCAGCATTGGGAGACGCAACTACCTGAAACAGAAGAACTTTGTCAAGGAAGTAGCCAAGAGTTTCGGCCTAGCAGCAGACCAGAGTCAAGCAGCCATGGTTCTGTACAGTAACTCAGCTTCAGTACAGGCTCGATTCGGCCAGTATGCGACCACGGAGGAGTTCGCCAAAGCTGTGGATGCTCTACCTTACGAGAGAGGCCTGACACGAATCGACAGAGCGCTGGAGTTAGCAGCCACTGACATCTTCCCAGAAGCCAGAGCGGGCGTGCCTAAGCTTGCCCTGCTGATAACTGACGGTACCCAGACCCCAGCAGCCGACGCCAAAGGCTTGAGAGAGGCCTCCGAGCCCTTGCGAAAGGCAGGCGTTCGTGTTCTAGCCGTGGGTATTGGCAGTGGTATCGACCGAGATGAACTACGATTGGTAACGGAGACTGAAGACGACGTTGTGGTGGCCACTGACTATCAAGACCTGCTGCTGAAAATTGGCAACCTGACCAGCAGGGCCTGCGAACTGGCTGGTGAGTGTGGTCAAAGTTAGATGTCGCTTTGTGGCCTGGCTTTGGCTTTTGCAAAACAGGTCTAGCTAGATAGGAATACTGAGATTTCCTGCTTGTATGCTAGCCCGCCAAGTTAATTTGCGCCCCACACTAGTGTCCGACCATTCAAAAGGCGCCAATCGCGATTGGACTGAGTGCCAGAGAAGCGCTCATGCCATGGTTTAAGGCCGCAGCTCGTGTTCTTTCTTTTTCCACCGGTCAATAAATCTGTCTGGCCTTTGGGCGCGTTAGCTAGCTTGTCTGGCTTCCAACAAGGCGCTCATGAAAAACAAGGTCTTGACCTCTTGATAGAAGGGCTGGCACAAGAATGAGCTTTGCTGAGTCTCAAGAAAGTACAACTGCATGACACTAATTGCCTTGAATTTCTGTCTCATTAGCACCACCGCCGTGTAGCTCTCCTGTGGATGTGGCATTTATCATCGATTCTTCGGGCAGCATTGGGAGACGCAACTACCTGAAACAGAAGAACTTTGTCAAGGAAGTAGCCAAGAGTTTCGGCCTAGCAGCAGACCAGAGTCAAGCAGCCATGGTTCTGTACAGTAACTCAGCTTCAGTACAGGCTCGATTCGGCCAGTATGCGACCACGGAGGAGTTCGCCAAAGCTGTGGATGCTCTACCTTACGAGAGAGGCCTGACACGAATCGACAGAGCGCTGGAGTTAGCAGCCACTGACATCTTCCCAGAAGCCAGAGCGGGCGTGCCTAAGCTTGCCCTGCTGATAACTGACGGTACCCAGACCCCAGCAGCCGACGCCAAAGGCTTGAGAGAGGCCTCCGAGCCCTTGCGAAAGGCAGGCGTTCGTGTTCTAGCCGTGGGTATTGGCAGTGGTATCGACCGAGATGAACTACGATTGGTAACGGAGACTGAAGACGACGTTGTGGTGGCCACTGACTATCAAGACCTGCTGCTGAAAATTGGCAACCTGACCAGCAGGGCCTGCGAACTGGCTGGTGAGTGTGGTCAAAGTTAGATGTCGCTTTGTGGCCTGGCTTTGGCTTTTGCAAAACAGGTCTAGCTAGATAGGAATACTGAGATTTCCTGCTTGTATGCTAGCCCGCCAAGTTAATTTGCGCCCCACACTAGTGTCCGACCATTCAAAAGGCGCCAATCGCGATTGGACTGAGTGCCAGAGAAGCGCTCATGCCATGGTTTAAGGCCGCAGCTCGTGTTCTTTCTTTTTCCACCGGTCAATAAATCTGTCTGGCCTTTGGGCGCGTTAGCTAGCTTGTCTGGCTTCCAACAAGGCGCTCATGAAAACAAGGTCTTGACCTCTTGATAGAAGGGCTAGCACAAGAATGAGCTTGGCTAAGTCTCAAGAAAGTACAACTGCATGACACTAATTGCCTTGAATTTCTGTCTCATTAGCACCACAGCCATGTAGCTCTCCTGTGGATGTGGCATTTATCATCGATTCTTCGGGCAGCATTGGGAGACGCAACTACCTGAAACAGAAGAACTTTGTCAAGGAAGTAGCCAAGAGTTTCGGCCTAGCAGCAGACCAGAGTCAAGCAGCCATGGTTCTGTACAGTAACTCAGCTTCAGTACAGGCTCGATTCGGCCAGTATGCGACCACGGAGGAGTTCGCCAAAGCTGTGGATGCTCTACCTTACGAGAGAGGCCTGACACGAATCGACAGAGCGCTGGAGTTAGCAGCCACTGACATCTTCCCAGAAGCCAGAGCGGGCGTGCCTAAGCTTGCCCTGCTGATAACTGACGGTACCCAGACCCCAGCAGCCGACGCCAAAGGCTTGAGAGAGGCCTCCGAGCCCTTGCGAAAGGCAGGCGTTCGTGTTCTAGCCGTGGGTATTGGCAGTGGTATCGACCGAGATGAACTACGATTGGTAACGGAGACTGAAGACGACGTTGTGGTGGCCACTGACTATCAAGACCTGCTGCTGAAAATTGGCAACCTGACCAGCAGGGCCTGCGAACTGGCTGGTGAGTGTGGTCAAAGTTAGATGTCGCTTTGTGGCCTGGCTTTGGCTTTTGCAAAACAGGTCTAGCTAGATAGGAATACTGAGATTTCCTGCTTGTATGCTAGCCCGCCAAGTTAATTTGCGCCCCAAACTAGTGTCCGACCATTCAAAAGGCGCCAATCGCGATTGGACTGAGTGCCAGAGAAGCGCTCATGCCATGGTTTAAGGCCGCAGCTCGTGTTCTTTCTTTTTCCACCGGTCAATAAATCTGTCTGGCCTTTGGGCGCGTTAGCTAGCTTGTCTGGCTTCCAACAAGGCGCTCATGAAAACAAGGTCTTGACCTCTTGATAGAAGGGCTAGCACAAGAATGAGCTTGGCTAAGTCTCAAGAAAGTACAACTGCATGACACTAATTGCCTTGAATTTCTGTCTCATTAGCACCACCGCCATGTAGCTCTCCTGTGGATGTGGCATTTATCATCGATTCTTCGGGCAGCATTGGGAGACGCAACTACCTGAAACAGAAGAACTTTGTCAAGGAAGTAGCCAAGAGTTTCGGCCTAGCAGCAGACCAGAGTCAAGCAGCCATGGTTCTGTACAGTAACTCAGCTTCAGTACAGGCTCGATTCGGCCAGTATGCGACCACGGAGGAGTTCGCCAAAGCTGTGGATGCTCTACCTTACGAGAGAGGCCTGACACGAATCGACAGAGCGCTGGAGTTAGCAGCCACTGACATCTTCCCAGAAGCCAGAGCGGGCGTGCCTAAGCTTGCCCTGCTGATAACTGACGGTACCCAGACCCCAGCAGCCGACGCCAAAGGCTTGAGAGAGGCCTCCGAGCCCTTGCGAAAGGCAGGCGTTCGTGTTCTAGCCGTGGGTATTGGCAGTGGTATCGACCGAGATGAACTACGATTGGTAACGGAGACTGAAGACGACGTTGTGGTGGCCACTGACTATCAAGACCTGCTGCTGAAAATTGGCAACCTGACCAGCAGGGCCTGCGAACTGGCTGGTGAGTGTGGTCAAAGTTAGATGTCGCTTTGTGGCCTGGCTTTGGCTTTTGCAAAACAGGTCTAGCTAGATAGGAATACTGAGATTTCCTGCTTGTATGCTAGCCCGCCAAGTTAATTTGCGCCCCACACTAGTGTCCGACCATTCAAAAGGCGCCAATCGCGATTGGACTGAGTGCCAGAGAAGCGCTCATGCCATGGTTTAAGGCCGCAGCTCGTGTTCTTTCTTTTTCCACCGGTCAATAAATCTGTCTGGCCTTTGGGCGCGTTAGCTAGCTTGTCTGGCTTCCAACAAGGCGCTCATGAAAAACAAGGTCTTGACCTCTTGATAGAAGGGCTGGCACAAGAATGAGCTTTGCTGAGTCTCAAGAAAGTACAACTGCATGACACTAATTGCCTTGAATTTCTGTCTCATTAGCACCACCGCCATGTAGCTCTCCTGTGGATGTGGCATTTATCATCGATTCTTCGGGCAGCATTGGGAGACGCAACTACCTGAAACAGAAGAACTTTGTCAAGGAAGTAGCCAAGAGTTTCGGCCTAGCAGCAGACCAGAGTCAAGCAGCCATGGTTCTGTACAGTAACTCAGCTTCAGTACAGGCTCGATTCGGCCAGTATGCGACCACGGAGGAGTTCGCCAAAGCTGTGGATGCTCTACCTTACGAGAGAGGCCTGACACGAATCGACAGAGCGCTGGAGTTAGCAGCCACTGACATCTTCCCAGAAGCCAGAGCGGGCGTGCCTAAGCTTGCCCTGCTGATAACTGACGGTACCCAGACCCCAGCAGCCGACGCCAAAGGCTTGAGAGAGGCCTCCGAGCCCTTGCGAAAGGCAGGCGTTCGTGTTCTAGCCGTGGGTATTGGCAGTGGTATCGACCGAGATGAACTACGATTGGTAACGGAGACTGAAGACGACGTTGTGGTGGCCACTGACTATCAAGACCTGCTGCTGAAAATTGGCAACCTGACCAGCAGGGCCTGCGAACTGGCTGGTGAGTGTGGTCAAAGTTAGATGTCGCTTTGTGGCCTGGCTTTGGCTTTTGCAAAACAGGTCTAGCTAGATAGGAATACTGAGATTTCCTGCTTGTATGCTAGCCCGCCAAGTTAATTTGCGCCCCACACTAGTGTCCGACCATTCAAAAGGCGCCAATCGCGATTGGACTGAGTGCCAGAGAAGCGCTCATGCCATGGTTTAAGGCCGCAGCTCGTGTTCTTTCTTTTTCCACCGGTCAATAAATCTGTCTGGCCTTTGGGCGCGTTAGCTAGCTTGTCTGGCTTCCAACAAGGCGCTCATGAAAAACAAGGTCTTGACCTCTTGATAGAAGGGCTGGCACAAGAATGAGCTTTGCTGAGTCTCAAGAAAGTACAACTGCATGACACTAATTGCGTTGAATTTCTGTCTCATTAGCACCACCGCCGTGTAGCTCTCCTGTGGATGTGGCATTTATCATCGATTCTTCGGGCAGCATTGGGAGACGCAACTACCTGAAACAGAAGAACTTTGTCAAGGAAGTAGCCAAGAGTTTCGGCCTAGCAGAAGACCAGAGTCAAGCAGCCATGGTTCTGTACAGTAACTCAGCTTCAGTACAGGCTCGATTCGGCCAGTATGCGACCACGGAGGAGTTCGCCAATGCTGTGGATGCTCTACCTTACGAGAGAGGCCTGACACGAATCGACAGAGCGCTGGAGTTAGCAGCCACTGACATCTTCCCAGAAGCCAGAGCGGGCGTGCCTAAGCTTGCCCTGCTGATAACTGACGGTACCCAGACCCCAGCAGCCGACGCCAAAGGCTTGAGAGAGGCCTCCGAGCCCTTGCGAAAGGCAGGCGTTCGTGTTCTAGCCGTGGGTATTGGCAGTGGTATCGACCGAGATGAACTACGATTGGTAACGGAGACTGAAGACAACGTTGTGGTGGCCACTGACTATCAAGACCTGCTGCTGAAAATTGGCAACCTGACCAGCAGGGCCTGCGAACTGGCTGGTGAGTGTGGTCAAAGTTAGATGTCGCTTTGTGGCCTGGCTTTGGCTTTTGCAAAACAGGTCTAGCTAGATAGGAATACTGAGATTTCCTGCTTGTATGCTAGCCCGCCAAGTTAATTTGCGCCCCACACTAGTGTCCGACCATTCAAAAGGCGCCAATCGCGATTGGACTGAGTGCCAGAGAAGCGCTCATGCCATGGTTTAAGGCCGCAGCTCGTGTTCTTTCTTTTTCCACCGGTCAATAAATCTGTCTGGCCTTTGGGCGTGTTAGCTAGCTTGTCTGGCTTCCAACAAGGCGCTCATGAAAACAAGGTCTTGACCTCTTGATAGAAGGGCTGGCACAAGAATGAGCTTTGCTGAGTCTCAAGAAAGTACAACTGCATGACACTAATTGCCTTGAATTTCTGTCTCATTAGCACCACCGCCATGTAGCTCTCCTGTGGATGTGGCATTTATCATCGATTCTTCGGGCAGCATTGGGAGACGCAACTACCTGAAACAGAAGAACTTTGTCAAGGAAGTAGCCAAGAGTTTCGGCCTAGCAGCAGACCAGAGTCAAGCAGCCATGGTTCTGTACAGTAACTCAGCTTCAGTACAGGCTCGATTCGGCCAGTATGCGACCACGGAGGAGTTCGCCAAAGCTGTGGATGCTCTACCTTACGAGAGAGGCCTGACACGAATCGACAGAGCGCTGGAGTTAGCAGCCACTGACATCTTCCCAGAAGCCAGAGCGGGCGTGCCTAAGCTTGCCCTGCTGATAACTGACGGTACCCAGACCCCAGCAGCCGACGCCAAAGGCTTGAGAGAGGCCTCCGAGCCCTTGCGAAAGGCAGGCGTTCGTGTTCTAGCCGTGGGTATTGGCAGTGGTATCGACCGAGATGAACTACGATTGGTAACGGAGACTGAAGACGACGTTGTGGTGGCCACTGACTATCAAGACCTGCTGCTGAAAATTGGCAACCTGACCAGCAGGGCCTGCGAACTGGCTGGTGAGTGTGGTCAAAGTTAGATGTCGCTTTGTGGCCTGGCTTTGGCTTTTGCAAAACAGGTCTAGCTAGATAGGAATACTGAGATTTCCTGCTTGTATGCTAGCCCGCCAAGTTAATTTGCGCCCCACACTAGTGTCCGACCATTCAAAAGGCGCCAATCGCGATTGGACTGGGTGCCAGAGAAGCGCTCATGCCATGGTTTAAGGCCGCAGCTCGTGTTCTTTCTTTTTCCACCGGTCAATAAATCTGTCTGGCCTTTGGGCGCGTTAGCTAGCTTGTCTGGCTTCCAACAAGGCGCTCATGAAAAACAAGGTCTTGACCTCTTGATAGAAGGGCTGGCACAAGAATGAGCTTTGCTGAGTCTCAAGAAAGTACAACTGCATGACACTAATTGCCTTGAATTTCTGTCTCATTAGCACCACCGCCATGTAGCTCTCCTGTGGATGTGGCATTTATCATCGATTCTTCGGGCAGCATTGGGAGACGCAACTACCTGAAACAGAAGAACTTTGTCAAGGAAGTAGCCAAGAGTTTCGGCCTAGCAGCAGACCAGAGTCAAGCAGCCATGGTTCTGTACAGTAACTCAGCTTCAGTACAGGCTCGATTCGGCCAGTATGCGACCACGGAGGAGTTCGCCAAAGCTGTGGATGCTCTACCTTACGAGAGAGGCCTGACACGAATCGACAGAGCGCTGGAGTTAGCAGCCACCGACATCTTCCCAGAAGCCAGAGCGGGCGTGCCTAAGCTTGCCCTGCTGATAACTGACGGTACCCAGACCCCAGCAGCCGACGCCAAAGGCTTGAGAGAGGCCTCCGAGCCCTTGCGAAAGGCAGGCGTTCGTGTTCTAGCCGTGGGTATTGGCAGTGGTATCGACCGAGATGAACTACGATTGGTAACGGAGACTGAAGACGACGTTGTGGTGGCCACTGACTATCAAGACCTGCTGCTGAAAATTGGCAACCTGACCAGCAGGGCCTGCGAACTGGCTGGTGAGTGTGGTCAAAGTTAGATGTCGCTTTGTGGCCTGGCTTTGGCTTTTGCAAAACAGGTCTAGCTAGATAGGAATACTGAGATTTCCTGCTTGTATGCTAGCCCGCCAAGTTAATTTGCGCCCCAAACTAGTGTCCGACCATTCAAAAGGCGCCAATCGCGATTGGACTGAGTGCCAGAGAAGCGCTCATGCCATGGTTTAAGGCCGCAGCTCGTGTTCTTTCTTTTTCCACCGGTCAATAAATCTGTCTGGCCTTTGGGCGCGTTAGCTAGCTTGTCTGGCTTCCAACAAGGCGCTCATGAAAACAAGGTCTTGACCTCTTGATAGAAGGGCTGGCACATGAATGAGCTTTGCTGAGTCTCAAGAAAGTACAACTGCATGACACTAATTGCCTTGAATTTCTGTCTCATTAGCACCACCGCCATGTAGCTCTCCTGTGGATGTGGCATTTATCATCGATTCTTCGGGCAGCATTGGGAGACGCAACTACCTGAAACAGAAGAACTTTGTCAAGGAAGTAGCCAAGAGTTTCGGCCTAGCAGCAGACCAGAGTCAAGCAGCCATGGTTCTGTACAGTAACTCAGCTTCAGTACAGGCTCGATTCGGCCAGTATGCGACCACGGAGGAGTTCGCCAAAGCTGTGGATGCTCTACCTTACGAGAGAGGCCTGACACGAATCGACAGAGCGCTGGAGTTAGCAGCCACTGACATCTTCCCAGAAGCCAGAGCGGGCGTGCCTAAGCTTGCCCTGCTGATAACTGACGGTACCCAGACCCCAGCAGCCGACGCCAAAGGCTTGAGAGAGGCCTCCGAGCCCTTGCGAAAGGCAGGCGTTCGTGTTCTAGCCGTGGGTATTGGCAGTGGTATCGACCGAGATGAACTACGATTGGTAACGGAGACTGAAGACGACGTTGTGGTGGCCACTGACTATCAAGACCTGCTGCTGAAAATTGGCAACCTGACCAGCAGGGCCTGCGAACTGGCTGGTGAGTGTGGTCAAAGTTAGATGTCGCTTTGTGGCCTGGCTTTGGCTTTTGCAAAACAGGTCTAGCTAGATAGCAATACTGAGATTTCCTGCTTGTATGCTAGCCCGCCAAGTTAATTTGCGCCCCACACTAGTGTCCGACCATTCAAAAGGCGCCAATCGCGATTGGACTGAGTGCCAGAGAAGCGCTCATACCATGGTTTAAGGCCGCAGCTCGTGTTCTTTCTTTTTCCACCGGTCAATAAATCTGTCTGGCCTTTGGGCGCGTTAGCTAGCTTGTCTGGCTTCCAACAAGGCGCTCATGAAAACAAGGTCTTGACCTCTTGATAGAAGGGCTGGCACAAGAATGAGCTTTGCTGAGTCTCAAGAAAGTACAACTGCATGACACTAATTGCCTTGAATTTCTGTCTCATTAGCACCACCGCCATGTAGCTCTCCTGTGGATGTGGCATTTATCATCGATTCTTCGGGCAGCATTGGGAGACGCAACTACCTGAAACAGAAGAACTTTGTCAAGGAAGTAGCCAAGAGTTTCGGCCTAGCAGCAGACCAGAGTCAAGCAGCCATGGTTCTGTACAGTAACTCAGCTTCAGTACAGGCTCGATTCGGCCAGTATGCGACCACGGAGGAGTTCGCCAAAGCTGTGGATGCTCTACCTTACGAGAGAGGCCTGACACGAATCGACAGAGCGCTGGAGTTAGCAGCCACTGACATCTTCCCAGAAGCCAGAGCGGGCGTGCCTAAGCTTGCCCTGCTGATAACTGACGGTACCCAGACCCCAGCAGCCGACGCCAAAGGCTTGAGAGAGGCCTCCGAGCCCTTGCGAAAGGCAGGCGTTCGTGTTCTAGCCGTGGGTATTGGCAGTGGTATCGACCGAGATGAACTACGATTGGTAACGGAGACTGAAGACGACGTTGTGGTGGCCACTGACTATCAAGACCTGCTGCTGAAAATTGGCAACCTGACCAGCAGGGCCTGCGAACTGGCTGGTGAGTGTGGTCAAAGTTAGATGTCGCTTTGTGGCCTGGCTTTGGCTTTCGCAAAACAGGTCTAGCTAGATAGGAATACTGAGATTTCCTGCTTGTATGCTAGCCCGCCAAGTTAATTTGCGCCCCACACTAGTGTCCGACCATTCAAAAGGCGCCAATCGCGATTGGACTGAGTGCCAGAGAAGCGCTCATACCATGGTTTAAGGCCGCAGCTCGTGTTCTTTCTTTTTCCACCGGTCAATAAATCTGTCTGGCCTTTGGGCGCGTTAGCTAGCTTGTCTGGCTTCCAACAAGGCGCTCATGAAAACAAGGTCTTGACCTCTTGATAGAAGGGCTGGCACAAGAATGAGCTTTGCTGAGTCTCAAGAAAGTACAACTGCATGACACTAATTGCCTTGAATTTCTGTCTCATTAGCACCACCGCCATGTAGCTCTCCTGTGGATGTGGCATTTATCATCGATTCTTCGGGCAGCATTGGGAGACGCAACTACCTGAAACAGAAGAACTTTGTCAAGGAAGTAGCCAAGAGTTTCGGCCTAGCAGCAGACCAGAGTCAAGCAGCCATGGTTCTGTACAGTAACTCAGCTTCAGTACAGGCTCGATTCGGCCAGTATGCGACCACGGAGGAGTTCGCCAAAGCTGTGGATGCTCTACCTTACGAGAGAGGCCTGACACGAATCGACAGAGCGCTGGAGTTAGCAGCCACTGACATCTTCCCAGAAGCCAGAGCGGGCGTGCCTAAGCTTGCCCTGCTGATAACTGACGGTACCCAGACCCCAGCAGCCGACGCCAAAGGCTTGAGAGAGGCCTCCGAGCCCTTGCGAAAGGCAGGCGTTCGTGTTCTAGCCGTGGGTATTGGCAGTGGTATCGACCGAGATGAACTACGATTGGTAACGGAGACTGAAGACGACGTTGTGGTGGCCACTGACTATCAAGACCTGCTGCTGAAAATTGGCAACCTGACCAGCAGGGCCTGCGAACTGGCTGGTGAGTGTGGTCAAAGTTAGATGTTGCTTTGTGGCCTGGCTTTGGCTTTTGCAAAACAGGTCTAGCTAGATAGGAATACTGAGATTTCCTGCTTGTATGCTAGCCCGCCAAGTTAATTTGCGCCCCAAACTAGTGTCCGACCATTCAAAAGGCGCCAATCGCGATTGGACTGAGTGCCAGAGAAGCGCTCATGCCATGGTTTAAGGCCGCAGCTCGTGTTCTTTCTTTTTCCACCGGTCAATAAATCTGTCTGGCCTTTGGGCGCGTTAGCTAGCTTGTCTGGCTTCCAACAAGGCGCTCATGAAAACAAGGTCTTGACCTCTTGATAGAAGGGCTGGCACAAGAATGAGCTTTGCTGAGTCTCAAGAAAGTACAACTGCATGACACTAATTGCCTTGAATTTCTGTCTCATTAGCACCACCACCATGTAGCTCTCCTGTGGATGTGGCATTTATCATCGATTCTTCGGGCAGCATTGGGAGACGCAACTACCTGAAACAGAAGAACTTTGTCAAGGAAGTAGCCAAGAGTTTCGGCCTAGCAGCAGACCAGAGTCAAGCAGCCATGGTTCTGTACAGTAACTCAGCTTCAGTACAGGCTCGATTCGGCCAGTATGCGACCACGGAGGAGTTCGCCAAAGCTGTGGATGCTCTACCTTACGAGAGAGGCCTGACACGAATCGACAGAGCGCTGGAGTTAGCAGCCACTGACATCTTCCCAGAAGCCAGAGCGGGCGTGCCTAAGCTTGCCCTGCTGATAACTGACGGTACCCAGACCCCAGCAGCCGACGCCAAAGGCTTGAGAGAGGCCTCCGAGCCCTTGCGAAAGGCAGGCGTTCGTGTTCTAGCCGTGGGTATTGGCAGTGGTATCGACCGAGATGAACTACGATTGGTAACGGAGACTGAAGACGACGTTGTGGTGGCCACTGACTATCAAGACCTGCTGCTGAAAATTGGCAACCTGACCAGCAGGGCCTGCGAACTGGCTGGTGAGTGTGGTCAAAGTTAGATGTCGCTTTGTGGCCTGGCTTTGGCTTTTGCAAAACAGGTCCAGCTAGATAGGAATACTGAGATTTCCTGCTTGTATGCTAGCCCGCCAAGTTAATTTGCGCCCCAAACTAGTGTCCGACCATTCAAAAGGCGCCAATCGCGATTGGACTGAGTGCCAGAGAAGCGCTCATGCCATGGTTTAAGGCCGCAGCTCGTGTTCTTTCTTTTTCCACCGGTCGATAAATCTGTCTGGCCTTTGGGCGCGTTAGCTAGCTTCTCTGGCTTCCAACAAGGCGCTCATGAAAACAAGGTCTTGACCTCTTGATAGAAGGGCTGGCACATGAATGAGCCTTGCTGAGTCTCAAGAAAGTACAACTGCATGACACTAATTGCCTAGAATTTCTGTCTCATTAGCACCACCGCCATGTAGCTCTCCTGTGGATGTGGCATTTATCATGGATTCTTCGGGCAGCATTGGGAGACGCAACTACCTGAAACAGAAGAACTTTGTCAAGGAAGTAGCCAAGAGTTTCGGCCTAGCAGCAGACCAGAGTCAAGCAGCCATGGTTCTGTACAGTAACTCAGCTTCAGTACAGGCTCGATTCGGCCAGTATGCGACCACAGAGGAGTTCGCCAAAGCTGTGGATGCTCTACCTTACGAGAGAGGCCTGACACGAATCGACAGAGCGCTGGAGTTAGCAGCCACTGACATCTTCCCAGAAGCCAGAGCGGGCGTGCCTAAGCTTGCCCTGCTGATAACTGACGGTACCCAGACCCCAGCAGCCGACGCCAAAGGCTTGAGAGAGGCCTCCGAGCCCTTGCGAAAGGCAGGCGTTCGTGTTCTAGCCGTGGGTATTGGCAGTGGTATCGACCGAGATGAACTACGATTGGTAACGGAGACTGAAGACGACGTTGTGGTGGCCACTGACTATCAAGACCTGCTGCTGAAAATTGGCAACCTGACCAGCAGGGCCTGCGAACTGGCTGGTGAGTGTGGTCAAAGTTAGATGTCGCTTTGTGGCCTGGCTTTGGCTTTTGCAAAACAGGTCTAGCTAGATAGGAATACTGAGATTTCCTGCTTGTATGCTAGCCCGCCAAGTTAATTTGCGCCCCAAACTAGTGTCCGACCATTCAAAAGGCGCCAATCGCGATTGGACTGAGTGCCAGAGAAGCGCTCATACCATGGTTTAAGGCCGCAGCTCGTGTTCTTTCTTTTTCCACCGGTCAATAAATCTGTCTGGCCTTTGGGCGCGTTAGCTAGCTTGTCTGGCTTCCAACAAGGCGCTCATGAAAACAAGGTCTTGACCTCTTGATAGAAGGGCTGGCACAAGAATGAGCTTTGCTGAGTCTCAAGAAAGTACAACTGCATGACACTAATTGCCTTGAATTTCTGTCTCATTAGCACCACCGCCATGTAGCTCTCCTGTGGATGTGGCATTTATCATCGATTCTTCGGGCAGCATTGGGAGACGCAACTACCTGAAACAGAAGAACTTTGTCAAGGAAGTAGCCAAGAGTTTCGGCCTAGCAGCAGACCAGAGTCAAGCAGCCATGGTTCTGTACAGTAACTCAGCTTCAGTACAGGCTCGATTCGGCCAGTATGCGACCACGGAGGAGTTCGCCAAAGCTGTGGATGCTCTACCTTACGAGAGAGGCCTGACACGAATCGACAGAGCGCTGGAGTTAGCAGCCACTGACATCTTCCCAGAAGCCAGAGCGGGCGTGCCTAAGCTTGCCCTGCTGATAACTGACGGTACCCAGACCCCAGCAGCCGACGCCAAAGGCTTGAGAGAGGCCTCCGAGCCCTTGCGAAAGGCAGGCGTTCGTGTTCTAGCCGTGGGTATTGGCAGTGGTATCGACCGAGATGAACTACGATTGGTAACGGAGACTGAAGACGACGTTGTGGTGGCCACTGACTATCAAGACCTGCTGCTGAAAATTGGCAACCTGACCAGCAGGGCCTGCGAACTGGCTGGTGAGTGTGGTCAAAGTTAGATGTCGCTTTGTGGCCTGGCTTTGGCTTTTGCAAAACAGGTCTAGCTAGATAGCAATACTGAGATTTCCTGCTTGTATGCTAGCCCGCCAAGTTAATTTGCGCCCCACACTAGTGTCCGACCATTCAAAAGGCGCCAATCGCGATTGGACTGAGTGCCAGAGAAGCGCTCATACCATGGTTTAAGGCCGCAGCTCGTGTTCTTTCTTTTTCCACCGGTCAATAAATCTGTCTGGCCTTTGGGCGCGTTAGCTAGCTTGTCTGGCTTCCAACAAGGCGCTCATGAAAACAAGGTCTTGACCTCTTGATAGAAGGGCTGGCACAAGAATGAGCTTTGCTGAGTCTCAAGAAAGTACAACTGCATGACACTAATTGCCTTGAATTTCTGTCTCATTAGCACCACCACCATGTAGCTCTCCTGTGGATGTGGCATTAATCATCGATTCTTCGGGCAGCATTGGGAGACGCAACTACCTGAAACAGAAGAACTTTGTCAAGGAAGTAGCCAAGAGTTTCGGCCTAGCAGCAGACCAGAGTCAAGCAGCCATGGTTCTGTACAGTAACTCAGCTTCAGTACAGGCTCGATTCGGCCAGTATGCGACCACGGAGGAGTTCGCCAAAGCTGTGGATGCTCTACCTTACGAGAGAGGCCTGACACGAATCGACAGAGCGCTGGAGTTAGCAGCCACTGACATCTTCCCAGAAGCCAGAGCGGGCGTGCCTAAGCTTGCCCTGCTGATAACTGACGGTACCCAGACCCCAGCAGCCGACGCCAAAGGCTTGAGAGAGGCCTCCGAGCCCTTGCGAAAGGCAGGCGTTCGTGTTCTAGCCGTGGGTATTGGCAGTGGTATCGACCGAGATGAACTACGATTGGTAACGGAGACTGAAGACGACGTTGTGGTGGCCACTGACTATCAAGACCTGCTGCTGAAAATTGGCAACCTGACCAGCAGGGCCTGCGAACTGGCTGGTGAGTGTGGTCAAAGTTAGATGTCGCTTTGTGGCCTGGCTTTGGCTTTTGCAAAACAGGTCTAGCTAGATAGCAATACTGAGATTTCCTGCTTGTATGCTAGCCCGCCAAGTTAATTTGCGCCCCAAACTAGTGTCCGACCATTCAAAAGGCGCCAATCGCGATTGGACTGAGTGCCAGAGAAGCGCTCATGCCATGGTTTAAGGCCGCAGCTCGTGTTCTTTCTTTTTCCACCGGTCAATAAATCTGTGTGGCCTTTGGGCGCGTTAGCTAGCTTGTCTGGCTTCCAACAAGGCGCTCATGAAAACAAGGTCTTGACCTCTTGATAGAAGGGCTGGCACAAGAATGAGCTTTGCTGAGTCTCAAGAAAGTACAACTGCATGACACTAATTGCCTTGAATTTCTGTCCCATTAGCACCACCACCATGTAGCTCTCCTGTGGATGTGGCATTTATCATCGATTCTTCGGGCAGCATTGGGAGACGCAACTACCTGAAACAGAAGAACTTTGTCAAGGAAGTAGCCAAGAGTTTCGGCCTAGCAGCAGACCAGAGTCAAGCAGCCATGGTTCTGTACAGTAACTCAGCTTCAGTACAGGCTCGATTCGGCCAGTATGCGACCACGGAGGAGTTCGCCAAAGCTGTGGATGCTCTACCTTACGAGAGAGGCCTGACACGAATCGACAGAGCGCTGGAGTTAGCAGCCACTGACATCTTCCCAGAAGCCAGAGCGGGCGTGCCTAAGCTTGCCCTGCTGATAACTGACGGTACCCAGACCCCAGCAGCCGACGCCAAAGGCTTGAGAGAGGCCTCCGAGCCCTTGCGAAAGGCAGGCGTTCGTGTTCTAGCCGTGGGTATTGGCAGTGGTATCGACCGAGATGAACTACGATTGGTAACGGAGACTGAAGACGACGTTGTGGTGGCCACTGACTATCAAGACCTGCTGCTGAAAATTGGCAACCTGACCAGCAGGGCCTGCGAACTGGCTGGTGAGTGTGGTCAAAGTTAGATGTCGCTTTGTGGCCTGGCTTTGGCTTTTGCAAAACAGGTCTAGCTAGATAGGAATACTGAGATTTCCTGCTTGTATGCTAGCCCGCCAAGTTAATTTGCGCCCCAAACTAGTGTCCGACCATTCAAAAGGCGCCAATCGCGATTGGACTGAGTGCCAGAGAAGCGCTCATGCCATGGTTTAAGGCCGCAGCTCGTGTTCTTTCTTTTTCCACCGGTCAATAAATCTGTCTGGCCTTTGGGCGCGTTAGCTAGCTTGTCTGGCTTCCAACAAGGCGCTCATGAAAACAAGGTCTTGACCTCTTGATAGAAGGGCTGGCACAAGAATGAGCTTTGCTGAGTCTCAAGAAAGTACAACTGCATGACACTAATTGCCTTGAATTTCTGTCTCATTAGCACCACCACCATGTAGCTCTCCTGTGGATGTGGCATTTATCATCGATTCTTCGGGCAGCATTGGGAGACGCAACTACCTGAAACAGAAGAACTTTGTCAAGGAAGTAGCCAAGAGTTTCGGCCTAGCAGCAGACCAGAGTCAAGCAGCCATGGTTCTGTACAGTAACTCAGCTTCAGTACAGGCTCGATTCGGCCAGTATGCGACCACGGAGGAGTTCGCCAAAGCTGTGGATGCTCTACCTTACGAGAGAGGCCTGACACGAATCGACAGAGCGCTGGAGTTAGCAGCCACTGACATCTTCCCAGAAGCCAGAGCGGGCGTGCCTAAGCTTGCCCTGCTGATAACTGACGGTACCCAGACCCCAGCAGCCGACGCCAAAGGCTTGAGAGAGGCCTCCGAGCCCTTGCGAAAGGCAGGCGTTCGTGTTCTAGCCGTGGGTATTGGCAGTGGTATCGACCGAGATGAACTACGATTGGTAACGGAGACTGAAGACGACGTTGTGGTGGCCACTGACTATCAAGACCTGCTGCTGAAAATTGGCAACCTGACCAGCAGGGCCTGCGAACTGGCTGGTGAGTGTGGTCAAAGTTAGATGTCGCTTTGTGGCCTGGCTTTGGCTTTTGCAAAACAGGTCTAGCTAGATAGCAATACTGAGATTTCCTGCTTGTATGCTAGCCCGCCAAGTTAATTTGCGCCCCAAACTAGTGTCCGACCATTCAAAAGGCGCCAATCGCGATTGGACTGAGTGCCAGAGAAGCGCTCATGCCATGGTTTAAGGCCGCAGCTCGTGTTCTTTCTTTTTCCACCGGTCAATAAATCTGTCTGGCCTTTGGGCGCGTTAGCTAGCTTGTCTGGCTTCCAACAAGGCGCTCATGAAAACAAGATCTTGACCTCTTGATAGAAGGGCTGGCACAAGAATGAGCTTTGCTGAGTCTCAAGAAAGTACAACTGCATGACACTAATTGCCTTGAATTTCTGTCTCATTAGCACCACCGCCATGTAGCTCTCCTGTGGATGTGGCATTTATCATCGATTCTTCGGGCAGCATTGGGAGACGCAACTACCTGAAACAGAAGAACTTTGTCAAGGAAGTAGCCAAGAGTTTCGGCCTAGCAGCAGACCAGAGTCAAGCAGCCATGGTTCTGTACAGTAACTCAGCTTCAGTACAGGCTCGATTCGGCCAGTATGCGACCACGGAGGAGTTCGCCAAAGCTGTGGATGCTCTACCTTACGAGAGAGGCCTGACACGAATCGACAGAGCGCTGGAGTTAGCAGCCACTGACATCTTCCCAGAAGCCAGAGCGGGCGTGCCTAAGCTTGCCCTGCTGATAACTGACGGTACCCAGACCCCAGCAGCCGACGCCAAAGGCTTGAGAGAGGCCTCCGAGCCCTTGCGAAAGGCAGGCGTTCGTGTTCTAGCCGTGGGTATTGGCAGTGGTATCAACCGAGATGAACTACGATTGGTAACGGAGACTGAAGACGACGTTGTGGTGGCCACTGACTATCAAGACCTGCTGCTGAAAATTGGCAACCTGACCAGCAGGGCCTGCGAACTGGCTGGTGAGTGTGGTCAAAGTTAGATGTCGCTTTGTGGCCTGGCTTTGGCTTTTGCAAAACAGGTCTAGCTAGATAGGAATACTGAGATTTCCTGCTTGTATGCTAGCCCGCCAAGTTAATTTGCGCCCCAAACTAGTGTCCGACCATTCAAAAGGCGCCAATCGCGATTGGACTGAGTGCCAGAGAAGCGCTCATGCCATGGTTTAAGGCCGCAGCTCGTGTTCTTTCTTTTTCCACCGGTCAATAAATCTGTCTGGCCTTTGGGCGCGTTAGCTAGCTTGTCTGGCTTCCAACAAGGCGCTCATGAAAACAAGGTCTTGACCTCTTGATAGAAGGGCTGGCACAAGAATGAGCTTTGCTGAGTCTCAAGAAAGTACAACTGCATGACACTAATTGCCTTGAATTTCTGTCTCATTAGCACCACCACCATGTAGCTCTCCTGTGGATGTGGCATTTATCATCGATTCTTCGGGCAGCATTGGGAGACGCAACTACCTGAAACAGAAGAACTTTGTCAAGGAAGTAGCCAAGAGTTTCGGCCTAGCAGCAGACCAGAGTCAAGCAGCCATGGTTCTGTACAGTAACTCAGCTTCTGTACAGGCTCGATTCGGCCAGTATGCGACCACGGAGGAGTTCGCCAAAGCTGTGGATGCTCTACCTTACGAGAGAGGCCTGACACGAATCGACAGAGCGCTGGAGTTAGCAGCCACTGACATCTTCCCAGAAGCCAGAGCGGGCGTGCCTAAGCTTGCCCTGCTGATAACTGACGGTACCCAGACCCCAGCAGCCGACGCCAAAGGCTTGAGAGAGGCCTCCGAGCCCTTGCGAAAGGCAGGCGTTCGTGTTCTAGCCGTGGGTATTGGCAGTGGTATCGACCGAGATGAACTACGATTGGTAACGGAGACTGAAGACGACGTTGTGGTGGCCACTGACTATCAAGACCTGCTGCTGAAAATTGGCAACCTGACCAGCAGGGCCTGCGAACTGGCTGGTGAGTGTGGTCAAAGTTAGATGTCGCTTTGTGGCCTGGCTTTGGCTTTTGCAAAACAGGTCTAGCTAGATAGGAATACTGAGATTTCCTGCTTGTATGCTAGCCCGCCAAGTTAATTTGCGCCCCAAACTAGTATCCGACCATTCAAAAGGCGCCAATCGCGATTGGACTGAGTGCCAGAGAAGCGCTCATGCCATGGTTTAAGGCCGCAGCTCGTGTTCTTTCTTTTTCCACCGGTCAATAAATCTGTCTGGCCTTTGGGCGCGTTAGCTAGCTTGTCTGGCTTCCAACAAGGCGCTCATGAAAACAAGGTCTTGACCTCTTGATAGAAGGGCTGGCACAAGAATGAGCTTTGCTGAGTCTCAAGAAAGTACAACTGCATGACACTAATTGCCTTGAATTTCTGTCTCATTAGCACCACCACCATGTAGCTCTCCTGTGGATGTGGCATTTATCATCGATTCTTCGGGCAGCATTGGGAGACGCAACTACCTGAAACAGAAGAACTTTGTCAAGGAAGTAGCCAAGAGTTTCGGCCTAGCAGCAGACCAGAGTCAAGCAGCCATGGTTCTGTACAGTAACTCAGCTTCAGTACAGGCTCGATTCGGCCAGTATGCGACCACGGAGGAGTTCGCCAAAGCTGTGGATGCTCTACCTTACGAGAGAGGCCTGACACGAATCGACAGAGCGCTGGAGTTAGCAGCCACTGACATCTTCCCAGAAGCCAGAGCGGGCGTGCCTAAGCTTGCCCTGCTGATAACTGACGGTACCCAGACCCCAGCAGCCGACGCCAAAGGCTTGAGAGAGGCCTCCGAGCCCTTGCGAAAGGCAGGCGTTCGTGTTCTAGCCGTGGGTATTGGCAGTGGTATCGACCGAGATGAACTACGATTGGTAACGGAGACTGAAGACGACGTTGTGGTGGCCACTGACTATCAAGACCTGCTGCTGAAAATTGGCAACCTGACCAGCAGGGCCTGCGAACTGGCTGGTGAGTGTGGTCAAAGTTAGATGTCGCTTTGTGGCCTGGCTTTGACTTTTGCAAAACAGGTCTAGCTAGATAGCGATACTGAGATTTCCTGCTTGTATGCTAGCCCGCCAAGTTAATTTGCGCCCCAAACTAGTATCCGACCATTCAAAAGGCGCCAATCGCGATTGGACTGAGTGCCAGAGAAGCGCTCATGCCATGGTTTAAGGCCGCAGCTCGTGTTCTTTCTTTTTCCACCGGTCAATAAATCTGTCTGGCCTTTGGGCGCGTTAGCTAGCTTGTCTGGCTTCCAACAAGGCGCTCATGAAAACAAGATCTTGACCTCTTGATAGAAGGGCTGGCACAAGAATGAGCTTTGCTGAGTCTCAAGAAAGTACAACTGCATGACACTAATTGCCTTGAATTTCTGTCTCATTAGCACCACCGCCATGTAGCTCTCCTGTGGATGTGGCATTTATCATCGATTCTTCGGGCAGCATTGGGAGACGCAACTACCTGAAACAGAAGAACTTTGTCAAGGAAGTAGCCAAGAGTTTCGGCCTAGCAGCAGACCAGAGTCAAGCAGCCATGGTTCTGTACAGTAACTCAGCTTCAGTACAGGCTCGATTCGGCCAGTATGCGACCACGGAGGAGTTCGCCAAAGCTGTGGATGCTCTACCTTACGAGAGAGGCCTGACACGAATCGACAGAGCGCTGGAGTTAGCAGCCACTGACATCTTCCCAGAAGCCAGAGCGGGCGTGCCTAAGCTTGCCCTGCTGATAACTGACGGTACCCAGACCCCAGCAGCCGACGCCAAAGGCTTGAGAGAGGCCTCCGAGCCCTTGCGAAAGGCAGGCGTTCGTGTTCTAGCCGTGGGTATTGGCAGTGGTATCGACCGAGATGAACTACGATTGGTAACGGAGACTGAAGACGACGTTGTGGTGGCCACTGACTATCAAGACCTGCTGCTGAAAATTGGCAACCTGACCAGCAGGGCCTGCGAACTGGCTGGTGAGTGTGGTCAAAGTTAGATGTCGCTTTGTGGCCTGGCTTTGGCTTTTGCAAAACAGGTCTAGCTAGATAGGAATACTGAGATTTCCTGCTTGTATGCTAGCCCGCCAAGTTAATTTGCGCCCCAAACTAGTGTCCGACCATTCAAAAGGCGCCAATCGCGATTGGACTGAGTGCCAGAGAAGCGCTCATGCCATGGTTTAAGGCCGCAGCTCGTGTTCTTTCTTTTTCCACCGGTCAATAAATCTGTCTGGCCTTTGGGCGCGTTAGCTAGCTTGTCTGGCTTCCAACAAGGCGCTCATGAAAACAAGGTCTTGACCTCTTGATAGAAGGGCTGGCACAAGAATGAGCTTTGCTGAGTCTCAAGAAAGTACAACTGCATGACACTAATTGCCTTGAATTTCTGTCTCATTAGCACCACTACCATGTAGCTCTCCTGTGGATGTGGCATTTATCATCGATTCTTCGGGCAGCATTGGGAGACGCAACTACCTGAAACAGAAGAACTTTGTCAAGGAAGTAGCCAAGAGTTTCGGCCTAGCAGCAGACCAGAGTCAAGCAGCCATGGTTCTGTACAGTAACTCAGCTTCAGTACAGGCTCGATTCGGCCAGTATGCGACCACGGAGGAGTTCGCCAAAGCTGTGGATGCTCTACCTTACGAGAGAGGCCTGACACGAATCGACAGAGCGCTGGAGTTAGCAGCCACTGACATCTTCCCAGAAGCCAGAGCGGGCGTGCCTAAGCTTGCCCTGCTGATAACTGACGGTACCCAGACCCCAGCAGCCGACGCCAAAGGCTTGAGAGAGGCCTCCGAGCCCTTGCGAAAGGCAGGCGTTCGTGTTCTAGCCGTGGGTATTGGCAGTGGTATCGACCGAGATGAACTACGATTGGTAACGGAGACTGAAGACGACGTTGTGGTGGCCACTGACTATCAAGACCTGCTGCTGAAAATTGGCAACCTGACCAGCAGGGCCTGCGAACTGGCTGGTGAGTGTGGTCAAAGTTAGATGTCGCTTTGTGGCCTGGCTTTGGCTTTTGCAAAACAGGTCTAGCTAGATAGCAATACTGAGATTTCCTGCTTGTATGCTAGCCCGCCAAGTTAATTTGCGCCCCAAACTAGTGTCCGACCATTCAAAAGGCGCCAATCGCGATTGGACTGAGTGCCAGAGAAGCGCTCATGCCATGGTTTAAGGCCGCAGCTCGTGTTCTTTCTTTTTCCACCGGTCAATAAATCTGTCTGGCCTTTGGGCGCGTTAGCTAGCTTGTCTGGCTTCCAACAAGGCGCTCATGAAAACAAGGTCTTGACCTCTTGATAGAAGGGCTGGCACAAGAATGAGCTTTGCTGAGTCTCAAGAAAGTACAACTGCATGACACTAATTGCCTTGAATTTCTGTCTCATTAGCACCACCACCATGTAGCTCTCCTGTGGATGTGGCATTTATCATCGATTCTTCGGGCAGCATTGGGAGACGCAACTACCTGAAACAGAAGAACTTTGTCAAGGAAGTAGCCAAGAGTTTCGGCCTAGCAGCAGACCAGAGTCAAGCAGCCATGGTTCTGTACAGTAACTCAGCTTCAGTACAGGCTCGATTCGGCCAGTATGCGACCACGGAGGAGTTCGCCAAAGCTGTGGATGCTCTACCTTACGAGAGAGGCCTGACACGAATCGACAGAGCGCTGGAGTTAGCAGCCACTGACATCTTCCCAGAAGCCAGAGCGGGCGTGCCTAAGCTTGCCCTGCTGATAACTGACGGTACCCAGACCCCAGCAGCCGACGCCAAAGGCTTGAGAGAGGCCTCCGAGCCCTTGCGAAAGGCAGGCGTTCGTGTTCTAGCCGTGGGTATTGGCAGTGGTATCGACCGAGATGAACTACGATTGGTAACGGAGACTGAAGACGACGTTGTGGTGGCCACTGACTATCAAGACCTGCTGCTGAAAATTGGCAACCTGACCAGCAGGGCCTGCGAACTGGCTGGTGAGTGTGGTCAAAGTTAGATGTCGCTTTGTGGCCTGGCTTTGGCTTTTGCAAAACAGGTCTAGCTAGATAGGAATACTGAGATTTCCTGCTTGTATGCTAGCCCGCCAAGTTAATTTGCGCCCCAAACTAGTGTCCGACCATTCAAAAGGCGCCAATCGCGATTGGACTGAGTGCCAGAGAAGCGCTCATGCCATGGTTTAAGGCCGCAGCTCGTGTTCTTTCTTTTTCCACCGGTCAATAAATCTGTCTGGCCTTTGGGCGCGTTAGCTAGCTTGTCTGGCTTCCAACAAGGCGCTCATGAAAACAAGGTCTTGACCTCTTGATAGAAGGGCTGGCACAAGAATGAGCTTTGCTGAGTCTCAAGAAAGTACAACTGCATGACACTAATTGCCTTGAATTTCTGTCTCATTAGCACCACCACCATGTAGCTCTCCTGTGGATGTGGCATTTATCATCGATTCTTCGGGCAGCATTGGGAGACGCAACTACCTGAAACAGAAGAACTTTGTCAAGGAAGTAGCCAAGAGTTTCGGCCTAGCAGCAGACCAGAGTCAAGCAGCCATGGTTCTGTACAGTAACTCAGCTTCAGTACAGGCTCGATTCGGCCAGTATGCGACCACGGAGGAGTTCGCCAAAGCTGTGGATGCTCTACCTTACGAGAGAGGCCTGACACGAATCGACAGAGCGCTGGAGTTAGCAGCCACTGACATCTTCCCCGAAGCCAGAGCGGGCGTGCCTAAGCTTGCCCTGCTGATAACTGACGGTACCCAGACCCCAGCAGCCGACGCCAAAGGCTTGAGAGAGGCCTCCGAGCCCTTGCGAAAGGCAGGCGTTCGTGTTCTAGCCGTGGGTATTGGCAGTGGTATCGACCGAGATGAACTACGATTGGTAACGGAGACTGAAGACGACGTTGTGGTGGCCACTGACTATCAAGACCTGCTGCTGAAAATTGGCAACCTGACCAGCAGGGCCTGCGAACTGGCTGGTGAGTGTGGTCAAAGTTAGATGTCGCTTTGTGGCCTGGCTTTGGCTTTTGCAAAACAGGTCTAGCTAGATAGCAATACTTAGATTTCCTGCTTGTATGCTAGCCCGCCAAGTTAATTTGCGCCCCAAACTAGTGTCCGACCATTCAAAAGGCGCCAATCGCGATTGGACTGAGTGCCAGAGAAGCGCTCATGCCATGGTTTAAGGCCGCAGCTCGTGTTCTTTCTTTTTCCACCGGTCAATAAATCTGTCTGGCCTTTGGGCGCGTTAGCTAGCTTGTCTGGCTTCCAACAAGGTGCTCATGAAAACAAGGTCTTGACCTCTTGATAGAAGGGCTGGCACAAGAATGAGCTTTGCTGAGTCTCAAGAAAGTACAACTGCATGACACTAATTGCCTTGAATTTCTGTCTCATTAGCACCACCGCCATGTAGCTCTCCTGTGGATGTGGCATTTATCATCGATTCTTCGGGCAGCATTGGGAGACGCAACTACCTGAAACAGAAGAACTTTGTCAAGGAAGTAGCCAAGAGTTTCGGCCTAGCAGCAGACCAGAGTCAAGCAGCCATGGTTCTGTACAGTAACTCAGCTTCAGTACAGGCTCGATTCGGCCAGTATGCGACCACGGAGGAGTTCGCCAAAGCTGTGGATACTCTACCTTACGAGAGAGGCCTGACACGAATCGACAGAGCGCTGGAGTTAGCAGCCACTGACATCTTCCCAGAAGCCAGAGCGGGCGTGCCTAAGCTTGCCCTGCTGATAACTGACGGTACCCAGACCCCAGCAGCCGACGCCAAAGGCTTGAGAGAGGCCTCCGAGCCCTTGCGAAAGGCAGGCGTTCGTGTTCTAGCCGTGGGTATTGGCAGTGGTATCGACCGAGATGAACTACGATTGGTAACGGAGACTGAAGACGACGTTGTGGTGGCCACTGACTATCAAGACCTGCTGCTGAAAATTGGCAACCTGACCAGCAGGGCCTGCGAACTGGCTGGTGAGTGTGGTCAAAGTTAGATGTCGCTTTGTGGCCTGGCTTTGGCTTTTGCAAAACAGGTCTAGCTAGATAGGAATACTGAGATTTCCTGCTTGTATGCTAGCCCGCCAAGTTAATTTGCGCCCCAAACTAGTGTCCGACCATTCAAAAGGCGCCAATCGCGATTGGACTGAGTGCCAGAGAAGCGCTCATGCCATGGTTTAAGGCCGCAGCTCGTGTTCTTTCTTTTTCCACCGGTCAATAAATCTGTCTGGCCTTTGGGCGCGTTAGCTAGCTTGTCTGGCTTCCAACAAGGCGCTCATGAAAACAAGGTCTTGACCTCTTGATAGAAGGGCTGGCACAAGAATGAGCTTTGCTGAGTCTCAAGAAAGTACAACTGCATGACACTAATTGCCTTGAATTTCTGTCTCATTAGCACCACCGCCATGTAGCTCTCCTGTGGATGTGGCATTTATCATCGATTCTTCGGGCAGCATTGGGAGACGCAACTACCTGAAACAGAAGAACTTTGTCAAGGAAGTAGCCAAGAGTTTCGGCCTAGCAGCAGACCAGAGTCAAGCAGCCATGGTTCTGTACAGTAACTCAGCTTCAGTACAGGCTCGATTCGGCCAGTATGCGACCACGGAGGAGTTCGCCAAAGCTGTGGATGCTCTACCTTACGAGAGAGGCCTGACACGAATCGACAGAGCGCTGGAGTTAGCAGCCACTGACATCTTCCCAGAAGCCAGAGCGGGCATGCCTAAGCTTGCCCTGCTGATAACTGACGGTACCCAGACCCCAGCAGCCGACGCCAAAGGCTTGAGAGAGGCCTCCGAGCCCTTGCGAAAGGCAGGCGTTCGTGTTCTAGCCGTGGGTATTGGCAGTGGTATCGACCGAGATGAACTACGATTGGTAACGGAGACTGAAGACGACGTTGTGGTGGCCACTGACTATCAAGACCTGCTGCTGAAAATTGGCAACCTGACCAGCAGGGCCTGCGAACTGGCTGGTGAGTGTGGTCAAAGTTAGATGTCGCTTTGTGGCCTGGCTTTGGCTTTTGCAAAACAGGTCTAGCTAGATAGGAATACTGAGATTTCCTGCTTGTATGCTAGCCCGCCAAGTTAATTTGCGCCCCAAACTAGTGTCCGACCATTCAAAAGGCGCCAATCGCGATTGGACTGAGTGCCAGAGAAGCGCTCATGCCATGGTTTAAGGCCGCAGCTCGTGTTCTTTCTTTTTCCACCGGTCAATAAATCTGTCTGGCCTTTGGGCGCGTTAGCTAGCTTGTCTGGCTTCCAACAAGGTGCTCATGAAAACAAGGTCTTGACCTCTTGATAGAAGGGCTGGCACAAGAATGAGCTTTGCTGAGTCTCAAGAAAGTACAACTGCATGACACTAATTGCCTTGAATTTCTGTCTCATTAGCACCACCGCCATGTAGCTCTCCTGTGGATGTGGCATTTATCATCGATTCTTCGGGCAGCATTGGGAGACGCAACTACCTGAAACAGAAGAACTTTGTCAAGGAAGTAGCCAAGAGTTTCGGCCTAGCAGCAGACCAGAGTCAAGCAGCCATGGTTCTGTACAGTAACTCAGCTTCAGTACAGGCTCGATTCGGCCAGTATGCGACCACGGAGGAGTTCGCCAAAGCTGTGGATGCTCTACCTTACGAGAGAGGCCTGACACGAATCGACAGAGCGCTGGAGTTAGCAGCCACTGACATCTTCCCAGAAGCCAGAGCGGGCGTGCCTAAGCTTGCCCTGCTGATAACTGACGGTACCCAGACCCCAGCAGCCGACGCCAAAGGCTTGAGAGAGGCCTCCGAGCCCTTGCGAAAGGCAGGCGTTCGTGTTCTAGCCGTGGGTATTGGCAGTGGTATCGACCGAGATGAACTACGATTGGTAACGGAGACTGAAGACGACGTTGTGGTGGCCACTGACTATCAAGACCTGCTGCTGAAAATTGGCAACCTGACCAGCAGGGCCTGCGAACTGGCTGGTGAGTGTGGTCAAAGTTAGATGTCGCTTTGTGGCCTGGCTTTGGCTTTTGCAGAACAGGTCTAGCTAGATAGGAATACTGAGATTTCCTGCTTGTATGCTAGCCCACCAAATTAATTTGCGCCCCACACTAGTGTCCGACCATTCAAAAGGCGCCAATCGCGATTGGACTGAGTGCCAGAGAAGCGCTCATGCCATGGTTTAAGGCCGCAGCTCGTGTTCTTTCTTTTTCCACCGGTCAATAAATCTGTCTGGCCTTTGGGCGCGTTAGCTAGCTTGTCTGGCTTCCAACAAGGCGCTCATGAAAAACAAGGTCTTGACCTCTTGATAGAAGGGCTGGCACAAGAATGAGCTTTGCTGAGTCTCAAGAAAGTACAACTGCATGACACTAATTGCCTTGAATTTCTGTCTCATTAGCACCACCGCCATGTAGCTCTCCTGTGGATGTGGCATTTATCATCGATTCTTCGGGCAGCATTGGGAGACGCAACTACCTGAAACAGAAGAACTTTGTCAAGGAAGTAGCCAAGAGTTTCGGCCTAGCAGCAGACCAGAGTCAAGCAGCCATGGTTCTGTACAGTAACTCAGCTTCAGTACAGGCTCGATTCGGCCAGTATGCGACCACGGAGGAGTTCGCCAAAGCTGTGGATGCTCTACCTTACGAGAGAGGCCTGACACGAATCGACAGAGCGCTGGAGTTAGCAGCCACTGACATCTTCCCAGAAGCCAGAGCGGGCGTGCCTAAGCTTGCCCTGCTGATAACTGACGGTACCCAGACCCCAGCAGCCGACGCCAAAGGCTTGAGAGAGGCCTCCGAGCCCTTGCGAAAGGCAGGCGTTCGTGTTCTAGCCGTGGGTATTGGCAGTGGTATCGACCGAGATGAACTACGATTGGTAACGGAGACTGAAGACGACGTTGTGGTGGCCACTGACTATCAAGACCTGCTGCTGAAAATTGGCAACCTGACCAGCAGGGCCTGCGAACTGGCTGGTGAGTGTGGTCAAAGTTAGATGTCGCTTTGTGGCCTGGCTTTGGCTTTTGCAGAACAGGTCTAGCTAGATAGGAATACTGAGATTTCCTGCTTGTATGCTAGCCCACCAAATTAATTTGCGCCCCACACTAGTGTCCGACCATTCAAAAGGCGCCAATAGCGATTGGACTGAGTGCCAGAGAAGCGCTCATGCCATGGTTTAAGGCCGCAGCTCGTGTTCTTTCTTTTTCCACCGGTCAATAAATCTGTCTGGCCTTTGGGCGCGTTAGCTAGCTTGTCTGGCTTCCAACAAGGCGCTCATGAAAAACAAGGTCTTGACCTCTTGATAGAAGGGCTGGCACAAGAATGAGCTTTGCTGAGTCTCAAGAAAGTACAACTGCATGACACTAATTGCCTTGAATTTCTGTCTCATTAGCACCACCGCCATGTAGCTCTCCTGTGGATGTGGCATTTATCATCGATTCTTCGGGCAGCATTGGGAGACGCAAGTACCTGAAACAGAAGAACTTTGTCAAGGAAGTAGCCAAGAGTTTCGGCCTAGCAGCAGACCAGAGTCAAGCAGCCATGGTTCTGTACAGTAACTCAGCTTCAGTACAGGCTCGATTCGGCCAGTATGCGACCACGGAGGAGTTCGCCAAAGCTGTGGATGCTCTACCTTACGAGAGAGGCCTGACACGAATCGACAGAGCGCTGGAGTTAGCAGCCACTGACATCTTCCCAGAAGCCAGAGCGGGCGTGCCTAAGCTTGCCCTGCTGATAACTGACGGTACCCAGACCCCAGCAGCCGACGCCAAAGGCTTGAGAGAGGCCTCCGAGCCCTTGCGAAAGGCAGGCGTTCGTGTTCTAGCCGTGGGTATTGGCAGTGGTATCGACCGAGATGAACTACGATTGGTAACGGAGACTGAAGACGACGTTGTGGTGGCCACTGACTATCAAGACCTGCTGCTGAAAATTGGCAACCTGACCAGCAGAGCCTGCGAACTGGCTGGTGAGTGTGGTCAAAGTTAGATGTCGCTTTGTGGCCTGGCTTTGGCTTTTGCAAAACAGGTCTAGCTAGATAGGAATACTGAGATTTCCTGCTTGTATGCTAGCCCGCCAAGTTAATTTGCGCCCCAAACTAGTGTCCGACCATTCAAAAGGCGCCAATCGCGATTGGACTGAGTGCCAGAGAAGCGCTCATGCCATGGTTTAAGGCCGCAGCTCGTGTTCTTTCTTTTTCCACCGGTCAATAAATCTGTCTGGCCTTTGGGCGCGTTAGCTAGCTTGTCTGGCTTCCAACAAGGCGCTCATGAAAACAAGGTCTTGACCTCTTGATAGAAGGGCTGGCACAAGAATGAGCTTTGCTGAGTCTCAAGAAAGTACAACTGCATGACACTAATTGCCTTGAATTTCTGTCTCATTAGCACCACCGCCATGTAGCTCTCCTGTGGATGTGGCATTTATCATCGATTCTTCGGGCAGCATTGGGAGACGCAACTACCTGAAACAGAAGAACTTTGTCAAGGAAGTAGCCAAGAGTTTCGGCCTAGCAGCAGACCAGAGTCAAGCAGCCATGGTTCTGTACAGTAACTCAGCTTCAGTACAGGCTCGATTCGGCCAGTATGCGACCACGGAGGAGTTCGCCAAAGCTGTGGATGCTCTACCTTACGAGAGAGGCCTGACACGAATCGACAGAGCGCTGGAGTTAGCAGCCACTGACATCTTCCCAGAAGCCAGAGCGGGCGTGCCTAAGCTTGCCCTGCTGATAACTGACGGTACCCAGACCCCAGCAGCCGACGCCAAAGGCTTGAGAGAGGCCTCCGAGCCCTTGCGAAAGGCAGGCGTTCGTGTTCTAGCCGTGGGTATTGGCAGTGGTATCGACCGAGATGAACTACGATTGGTAACGGAGACTGAAGACGACGTTGTGGTGGCCACTGACTATCAAGACCTGCTGCTGAAAATTGGCAACCTGACCAGCAGGGCCTGCGAACTGGCTGGTGAGTGTGGTCAAAGTTAGATGTCGCTTTGTGGCCTGGCTTTGGCTTTTGCAGAACAGGTCTAGCTAGATAGGAATACTGAGATTTCCTGCTTGTATGCTAGCCCGCCAAGTTAATTTGCGCCCCACACTAGTGTCCGACCATTCAAAAGGCGCCAATCGCGATTGGACTGAGTGCCAGAGAAGCGCTCATGCCATGGTTTAAGGCCGCAGCTCGTGTTCTTTCTTTTTCCACCGGTCAATAAATCTGTCTGGCCTTTGGGCGCGTTAGCTAGCTTGTCTGGCTTCCAACAAGGCGCTCATGAAAAACAAGGTCTTGACCTCTTGATAGAAGGGCTGGCACAAGAATGAGCTTTGCTGAGTCTCAAGAAAGTACAACTGCATGACACTAATTGCCTTGAATTTCTGTCTCATTAGCACCACCGCCATGTAGCTCTCCTGTGGATGTGGCATTTATCATCGATTCTTCGGGCAGCATTGGGAGACGCAACTACCTGAAACAGAAGAACTTTGTCAAGGAAGTAGCCAAGAGTTTCGGCCTAGCAGCAGACCAGAGTCAAGCAGCCATGGTTCTGTACAGTAACTCAGCTTCAGTACAGGCTCGATTCGGCCAGTATGCGACCACGGAGGAGTTCGCCAAAGCTGTGGATGCTCTACCTTACGAGAGAGGCCTGACACGAATCGACAGAGCGCTGGAGTTAGCAGCCACTGACATCTTCCCAGAAGCCAGAGCGGGCGTGCCTAAGCTTGCCCTGCTGATAACTGACGGTACCCAGACCCCAGCAGCCGACGCCAAAGGCTTGAGAGAGGCCTCCGAGCCCTTGCGAAAGGCAGGCGTTCGTGTTCTAGCCGTGGGTATTGGCAGTGGTATCGACCGAGATGAACTACGATTGGTAACGGAGACTGAAGACGACGTTGTGGTGGCCACTGACTATCAAGACCTGCTGCTGAAAATTGGCAACCTGACCAGCAGGGCCTGCGAACTGGCTGGTGAGTGTGGTCAAAGTTAGATGTCGCTTTGTGGCCTGGCTTTGGCTTTTGCAGAACAGGTCTAGCTAGATAGGAATACTGAGATTTCCTGCTTGTATGCTAGCCCGCCAAGTTAATTTGCGCCCCACACTAGTGTCCGACCATTCAAAAGGCGCCAATCGCGATTGGACTGAGTGCCAGAGAAGCGCTCATGCCATGGTTTAAGGCCGCAGCTCGTGTTCTTTCTTTTTCCACCGGTCAATAAATCTGTCTGGCCTTTGGGCGCGTTAGCTAGCTTGTCTGGCTTCCAACAAGGCGCTCATGAAAAACAAGGTCTTGACCTCTTGATAGAAGGGCTGGCACAAGAATGAGCTTTGCTGAGTCTCAAGAAAGTACAACTGCATGACACTAATTGCCTTGAATTTCTGTCTCATTAGCACCACCGCCATGTAGCTCTCCTGTGGATGTGGCATTTATCATCGATTCTTCGGGCAGCATTGGGAGACGCAACTACCTGAAACAGAAGAACTTTGTCAAGGAAGTAGCCAAGAGTTTCGGCCTAGCAGCAGACCAGAGTCAAGCAGCCATGGTTCTGTACAGTAACTCAGCTTCAGTACAGGCTCGATTCGGCCAGTATGCGACCACGGAGGAGTTCGCCAAAGCTGTGGATGCTCTACCTTACGAGAGAGGCCTGACACGAATCGACAGAGCGCTGGAGTTAGCAGCCACTGACATCTTCCCAGAAGCCAGAGCGGGCGTGCCTAAGCTTGCCCTGCTGATAACTGACGGTACCCAGACCCCAGCAGCCGACGGCAAAGGCTTGAGAGAGGCCTCCGAGCCCTTGCGAAAGGCAGGCGTTCGTGTTCTAGCCGTGGGTATTGGCAGTGGTATCGACCGAGATGAACTACGATTGGTAACGGAGACTGAAGACGACGTTGTGGTGGCCACTGACTATCAAGACCTGCTGCTGAAAATTGGCAACCTGACCAGCAGAGCCTGCGAACTGGCTGGTGAGTGTGGTCAAAGTTAGATGTCGCTTTGTGGCCTGGCTTTGGCTTTTGCAAAACAGGTCTAGCTAGATAGGAATACTGAGATTTTCTGCTTGTATGCTAGCCCGCCAAGTTAATTTGCGCCCCAAACTAGTGTCCGACCATTCAAAAGGCGCCAATCGCGATTGGACTGAGTGCCAGAGAAGCGCTCATGCCATGGTTTAAGGCCGCAGCTCGTGTTCTTTCTTTTTCCACCGGTCAATAAATCTGTCTGGCCTTTGGGCGCGTTAGCTAGCTTGTCTGGCTTCCAACAAGGCGCTCATGAAAACAAGGTCTTGACCTCTTGATAGAAGGGCTGGCACAAGAATGAGCTTTGCTGAGTCTCAAGAAAGTACAACTGCATGACACTAATTGCCTTGAATTTCTGTCTCATTAGCACCACCGCCATGTAGCTCTCCTGTGGATGTGGCATTTATCATCGATTCTTCGGGCAGCATTGGGAGACGCAACTACCTGAAACAGAAGAACTTTGTCAAGGAAGTAGCCAAGAGTTTCGGCCTAGCAGCAGACCAGAGTCAAGCAGCCATGGTTCTGTACAGTAACTCAGCTTCAGTACAGGCTCGATTCGGCCAGTATGCGACCACGGAGGAGTTCGCCAAAGCTGTGGATGCTCTACCTTACGAGAGAGGCCTGACACGAATCGACAGAGCGCTGGAGTTAGCAGCCACTGACATCTTCCCAGAAGCCAGAGCGGGCGTGCCTAAGCTTGCCCTGCTGATAACTGACGGTACCCAGACCCCAGCAGCCGACGCCAAAGGCTTGAGAGAGGCCTCCGAGCCCTTGCGAAAGGCAGGCGTTCGTGTTCTAGCCGTGGGTATTGGCAGTGGTATCGACCGAGATGAACTACGATTGGTAACGGAGACTGAAGACGACGTTGTGGTGGCCACTGACTATCAAGACCTGCTGCTGAAAATTGGCAACCTGACCAGCAGGGCCTGCGAACTGGCTGGTGAGTGTGGTCAAAGTTAGATGTCGCTTTGTGGCCTGGCTTTGGCTTTTGCAAAACAGGTCTAGCTAGATAGGAATACTGAGATTTCCTGCTTGTATGCTAGCCCGCCAAGTTAATTTGCGCCCCAAACTAGTGTCCGACCATTCAAAAGGCGCCAATCGCGATTGGACTTAGTGCCAGAGAAGCGCTCATGCCATGGTTTAAGGCCGCAGCTCGTGTTCTTTCTTTTTCCACCGGTCAATACATCTGTCTGGCCTTTGGGCGCGTTAGCTAGCTTGTCTGGCTTCCAACAAGGTGCTCATGAAAACAAGGTCTTGACCTCTTGATAGAAGGGCTGGCACAAGAATGAGCTTTGCTGAGTCTCAAGAAAGTACAACTGCATAACACTAATTGCCTTGAATTTCTGTCTCATTAGCACCACCGCCATGTAGCTCTCCTGTGGATGTGGCATTTATCATCGATTCTTCGGGCAGCATTGGGAGACGCAACTACCTGAAACAGAAGAACTTTGTCAAGGAAGTAGCCAAGAGTTTCGGCCTAGCAGCAGACCAGAGTCAAGCAGCCATGGTTCTGTACAGTAACTCAGCTTCAGTACAGGCTCGATTCGGCCAGTATGCGACCACGGAGGAGTTCGCCAAAGCTGTGGATGCTCTACCTTACGAGAGAGGCCTGACACGAATCGACAGAGCGCTGGAGTTAGCAGCCACTGACATCTTCCCAGAAGCCAGAGCGGGCGTGCCTAAGCTTGCCCTGCTGATAACTGACGGTACCCAGACCCCAGCAGCCGACGCCAAAGGCTTGAGAGAGGCCTCCGAGCCCTTGCGAAAGGCAGGCGTTCGTGTTCTAGCCGTGGGTATTGGCAGTGGTATCGACCGAGATGAACTACGATTGGTAACGGAGACTGAAGACGACGTTGTGGTGGCCACTGACTATCAAGACCTGCTGCTGAAAATTGGCAACCTGACCAGCAGGGCCTGCGAACTGGCTGGTGAGTGTGGTCAAAGTTAGATGTCGCTTTGTGGCCTGGCTTTGGCTTTTGCAAAACAGGTCTAGCTAGATAGGAATACTGAGATTTCCTGCTTGTATGCTAGCCCGCCAAGTTAATTTGCGCCCCAAACTAGTGTCCGACCATTCAAAAGGCGCCAATCGCGATTGGACTGAGTGCCAGAGAAGCGCTCATGCCATGGTTTAAGGCCGCAGCTCGTGTTCTTTCTTTTTCCACCGGTCAATAAATCTGTCTGGCCTTTGGGCGCGTTAGCTAGCTTGTCTGGCTTCCAACAAGGCGCTCATGAAAACAAGGTCTTGACCTCTTGATAGAAGGGCTGGCACAAGAATGAGCTTTGCTGAGTCTCAAGAAAGTACAACTGCATGACACTAATTGCCTTGAATTTCTGTCTCATTAGCACCACCACCATGTAGCTCTCCTGTGGATGTGGCATTTATCATCGATTCTTCGGGCAGCATTGGGAGACGCAACTACCTGAAACAGAAGAACTTTGTCAAGGAAGTAGCCAAGAGTTTCGGCCTAGCAGCAGACCAGAGTCAAGCAGCCATGGTTCTGTACAGTAACTCAGCTTCAGTACAGGCTCGATTCGGCCAGTATGCGACCACGGAGGAGTTCGCCAAAGCTGTGGATGCTCTACCTTACGAGAGAGGCCTGACACGAATCGACAGAGCGCTGGAGTTAGCAGCCACTGACATCTTCCCAGAAGCCAGAGCGGGCGTGCCTAAGCTTGCCCTGCTGATAACTGACGGTACCCAGACCCCAGCAGCCGACGCCAAAGGCTTGAGAGAGGCCTCCGAGCCCTTGCGAAAGGCAGGCGTTCGTGTTCTAGCCGTGGGTATTGGCAGTGGTATCGACCGAGATGAACTACGATTGGTAACGGAGACTGAAGACGACGTTGTGGTGGCCACTGACTATCAAGACCTGCTGCTGAAAATTGGCAACCTGACCAGCAGGGCCTGCGAACTGGCTGGTGAGTGTGGTCAAAGTTAGATGTCGCTTTGTGGCCTGGCTTTGGCTTTTGCAAAACAGGTCTAGCTAGATAGGAATACTGAGATTTTTCTGCTTGTATGCAAGCCCCCCAAGTTAATTTGCGCCCAAACCTAGTGTCCGACCATTCAAAAGGCGCCAATCGCGATTGGACTGAGTGCCAGAGAAGCGCTCATGCCATGGTTTAAGGCCGCAGCTCGTGTTCTTTCTTTTTCCACCGGTCAATAAATCTGTCTGGCCTTTGGGCGCGTTAGCTAGCTTGTCTGGCTTCCAACAAGACGCTCATGAAAACAAGGTCTTGACCTCTTGATAGAAGGGCTGGCACAAGAATGAGCTTTGCTGAGTCTCAAGAAAGTACAACTGCATGACACTAATTGCCTTGAATTTCTGTCTCATTAGCACCACCGCCATGTAGCTCTCCTGTGGATGTGGCATTTATCATCGATTCTTCGGGCAGCATTGGGAGACGCAACTACCTGAAACAGAAGAACTTTGTCAAGGAAGTAGCCAAGAGTTTCGGCCTAGCAGCAGACCAGAGTCAAGCAGCCATGGTTCTGTACAGTAACTCAGCTTCAGTACAGGCTCGATTCGGCCAGTATGCGACCACGGAGGAGTTCGCCAAAGCTGTGGATGCTCTACCTTACGAGAGAGGCCTGACACGAATCGACAGAGCGCTGGAGTTAGCAGCCACTGACATCTTCCCAGAAGCCAGAGCGGGCGTGCCTAAGCTTGCCCTGCTGATAACTGACGGTACCCAGACCCCAGCAGCCGACGCCAAAGGCTTGAGAGAGGCCTCCGAGCCCTTGCGAAAGGCAGGCGTTCGTGTTCTAGCCGTGGGTATTGGCAGTGGTATCGACCGAGATGAACTACGATTGGTAACGGAGACTGAAGACGACGTTGTGGTGGCCACTGACTATCAAGACCTGCTGCTGAAAATTGGCAACCTGACCAGCAGGGCCTGCGAACTGGCTGGTGAGTGTGGTCAAAGTTAGATGTCGCTTTGTGGCCTGGCTTTGGCTTTTGCAAAACAGGTCTAGCTAGATAGGAATACTGAGATTTTTCTGCTTGTATGCTAGCCCGCCAAGTTAATTTGCGCCCCAAACTAGTGTCCGACCATTCAAAAGGCGCCAATCGCGATTGGACTGAGTGCCAGAGAAGCGCTCATGCCATGGTTTAAGGCCGCAGCTCGTGTTCTTTCTTTTTCCACCGGTCAATAAATCTGTCTGGCCTTTGGGCGCGTTAGCTAGCTTGTCTGGCTTCCAACAAGGCGCTCATGAAAACAAGGTCTTGACCTCTTGATAGAAGGGCTGGCACAAGAATGAGCTTTGCTGAGTCTCAAGAAAGTACAACTGCATGACACTAATTGCCTTGAATTTCTGTCTCATTAGCACCACCGCCATGTAGCTCTCCTGTGGATGTGGCATTTATCATCGATTCTTCGGGCAGCATTGGGAGACGCAACTACCTCAAACAGAAGAACTTTGTCAAGGAAGTAGCCAAGAGTTTCGGCCTAGCAGCAGACCAGAGTCAAGCAGCCATGGTTCTGTACAGTAACTCAGCTTCAGTACAGGCTCGATTCGGCCAGTATGCGACCACGGAGGAGTTCGCCAAAGCTGTGGATGCTCTACCTTACGAGAGAGGCCTGACACGAATCGACAGAGCGCTGGAGTTAGCAGCCACTGACATCTTCCCAGAAGCCAGAGCGGGCGTGCCTAAGCTTGCCCTGCTGATAACTGACGGTACCCAGACCCCAGCAGCCGACGCCAAAGGCTTGAGAGAGGCCTCCGAGCCCTTGCGAAAGGCAGGCGTTCGTGTTCTAGCCGTGGGTATTGGCAGTGGTATCGACCGAGATGAACTACGATTGGTAACGGAGACTGAAGACGACGTTGTGGTGGCCACTGACTATCAAGACCTGCTGCTGAAAATTGGCAACCTGACCAGCAGGGCCTGCGAACTGGCTGGTGAGTGTGGTCAAAGTTAGATGTCGCTTTGTGGCCTGGCTTTGGCTTTTGCAAAACAGGTCTAGCTAGATAGGAATACTGAGATTTTTCTGCTTGTATGCTAGCCCGCCAAGTTAATTTGCGCCCCAAACTAGTGTCCGACCATTCAAAAGGCGCCAATCGCGATTGGACTGAGTGCCAGAGAAGCGCTCATGCCATGGTTTAAGGCCGCAGCTCGTGTTCTTTCTTTTTCCACCGGTCAATAAATCTGTCTGGCCTTTGGGCGCGTTAGCTAGCTTGTCTGGCTTCCAACAAGGCGCTCATGAAAACAAGGTCTTGACCTCTTGATAGAAGGGCTGGCACAAGAATGAGCTTTGCTGAGTCTCAAGAAAGTACAACTGCATGACACTAATTGCCTTGAATTTCTGTCTCATTAGCACCACCGCCATGTAGCTCTCCTGTGGATGTGGCATTTATCATCGATTCTTCGGGCAGCATTGGGAGACGCAACTACCTGAAACAGAAGAACTTTGTCAAGGAAGTAGCCAAGAGTTTCGGCCTAGCAGCAGACCAGAGTCAAGCAGCCATGGTTCTGTACAGTAACTCAGCTTCAGTACAGGCTCGATTCGGCCAGTATGCGACCACGGAGGAGTTCGCCAAAGCTGTGGATGCTCTACCTTACGAGAGAGGCCTGACACGAATCGACAGAGCGCTGGAGTTAGCAGCCACTGACATCTTCCCAGAAGCCAGAGCGGGCGTGCCTAAGCTTGCCCTGCTGATAACTGACGGTACCCAGACCCCAGCAGCCGACGCCAAAGGCTTGAGAGAGGCCTCCGAGCCCTTGCGAAAGGCAGGCGTTCGTGTTCTAGCCGTGGGTATTGGCAGTGGTATCGACCGAGATGAACTACGATTGGTAACGGAGACTGAAGACGACGTTGTGGTGGCCACTGACTATCAAGACCTGCTGCTGAAAATTGGCAACCTGACCAGCAGGGCCTGCGAACTGGCTGGTGAGTGTGGTCAAAGTTAGATGTCGCTTTGTGGCCTGGCTTTGGCTTTTGCAAAACAGGTCTAGCTAGATAGGAATACTGAGATTTTTCTGCTTGTATGCTAGCCCGCCAAGTTAATTTGCGCCCCAAACTAGTGTCCGACCATTCAAAAGGCGCCAATCGCGATTGGACTGAGTGCCAGAGAAGCGCTCATGCCATGGTTTAAGGCCGCAGCTCGTGTTCTTTCTTTTTCCACCGGTCAATAAATCTGTCTGGCCTTTGGGCGCGTTAGCTAGCTTGTCTGGCTTCCAACAAGGCGCTCATGAAAACAAGGTCTTGACCTCTTGATAGAAGGGCTGGCACAAGAATGAGCTTTGCTGAGTCTCAAGAAAGTACAACTGCATGACACTAATTGCCTTGAATTTCTGTCTCATTAGCACCACCGCCATGTAGCTCTCCTGTGGATGTGGCATTTATCATCGATTCTTCGGGCAGCATTGGGAGACGCAACTACCTGAAACAGAAGAACTTTGTCAAGGAAGTAGCCAAGAGTTTCGGCCTAGCAGCAGACCAGAGTCAAGCAGCCATGGTTCTGTACAGTAACTCAGCTTCAGTACAGGCTCGATTCGGCCAGTATGCGACCACGGAGGAGTTCGCCAAAGCTGTGGATGCTCTACCTTACGAGAGAGGCCTGACACGAATCGACAGAGCGCTGGAGTTAGCAGCCACTGACATCTTCCCAGAAGCCAGAGCGGGCGTGCCTAAGCTTGCCCTGCTGATAACTGACGGTACCCAGACCCCAGCAGCCGACGCCAAAGGCTTGAGAGAGGCCTCCGAGCCCTTGCGAAAGGCAGGCGTTCGTGTTCTAGCCGTGGGTATTGGCAGTGGTATCGACCGAGATGAACTACGATTGGTAACGGAGACTGAAGACGACGTTGTGGTGGCCACTGACTATCAAGACCTGCTGCTGAAAATTGGCAACCTGACCAGCAGGGCCTGCGAACTGGCTGGTGAGTGTGGTCAAAGTTAGATGTCGCTTTGTGGCCTGGCTTTGGCTTTTGCAAAACAGGTCTAGCTAGATAGGAATACTGAGATTTTTCTGCTTGTATGCTAGCCCGCCAAGTTAATTTGCGCCCCAAACTAGTGTCCGACCATTCAAAAGGCGCCAATCGCGATTGGACTGAGTGCCAGAGAAGCGCTCATGCCATGGTTTAAGGCCGCAGCTCGTGTTCTTTCTTTTTCCACCGGTCAATAAATCTGTCTGGCCTTTGGGCGCGTTAGCTAGCTTGTCTGGCTTCCAACAAGGCGCTCATGAAAACAAGGTCTTGACCTCTTGATAGAAGGGCTGGCACAAGAATGAGCTTTGCTGAGTCTCAAGAAAGTACAACTGCATGACACTAATTGCCTTGAATTTCTGTCTCATTAGCACCACCGCCATGTAGCTCTCCTGTGGATGTGGCATTTATCATCGATTCTTCGGGCAGCATTGGGAGACGCAACTACCTGAAACAGAAGAACTTTGTCAAGGAAGTAGCCAAGAGTTTCGGCCTAGCAGCAGACCAGAGTCAAGCAGCCATGGTTCTGTACAGTAACTCAGCTTCAGTACAGGCTCGATTCGGCCAGTATGCGACCACGGAGGAGTTCGCCAAAGCTGTGGATGCTCTACCTTACGAGAGAGGCCTGACACGAATCGACAGAGCGCTGGAGTTAGCAGCCACTGACATCTTCCCAGAAGCCAGAGCGGGCGTGCCTAAGCTTGCCCTGCTGATAACTGACGGTACCCAGACCCCAGCAGCCGACGCCAAAGGCTTGAGAGAGGCCTCCGAGCCCTTGCGAAAGGCAGGCGTTCGTGTTCTAGCCGTGGGTATTGGCAGTGGTATCGACCGAGATGAACTACGATTGGTAACGGAGACTGAAGACGACGTTGTGGTGGCCACTGACTATCAAGACCTGCTGCTGAAAATTGGCAACCTGACCAGCAGGGCCTGCGAACTGGCTGGTGAGTGTGGTCAAAGTTAGATGTCGCTTTGTGGCCTGGCTTTGGCTTTTGCAAAACAGGTCTAGCTAGATAGGAATACTGAGATTTTTCTGCTTGTATGCTAGCCCGCCAAGTTAATTTGCGCCCCAAACTAGTGTCCGACCATTCAAAAGGCGCCAATCGCGATTGGACTGAGTGCCAGAGAAGCGCTCATGCCATGGTTTAAGGCCGCAGCTCGTGTTCTTTCTTTTTCCACCGGTCAATAAATCTGTCTGGCCTTTGGGCGCGTTAGCTAGCTTGTCTGGCTTCCAACAAGGCGCTCATGAAAACAAGGTCTTGACCTCTTGATAGAAGGGCTGGCACAAGAATGAGCTTTGCTGAGTCTCAAGAAAGTACAACTGCATGACACTAATTGCCTTGAATTTCTGTCTCATTAGCACCACCGCCATGTAGCTCTCCTGTGGATGTGGCATTTATCATCGATTCTTCGGGCAGCATTGGGAGACGCAACTACCTGAAACAGAAGAACTTTGTCAAGGAAGTAGCCAAGAGTTTCGGCCTAGCAGCAGACCAGAGTCAAGCAGCCATGGTTCTGTACAGTAACTCAGCTTCAGTACAGGCTCGATTCGGCCAGTATGCGACCACGGAGGAGTTCGCCAAAGCTGTGGATGCTCTACCTTACGAGAGAGGCCTGACACGAATCGACAGAGCGCTGGAGTTAGCAGCCACTGACATCTTCCCAGAAGCCAGAGCGGGCGTGCCTAAGCTTGCCCTGCTGATAACTGACGGTACCCAGACCCCAGCAGCCGACGCCAAAGGCTTGAGAGAGGCCTCCGAGCCCTTGCGAAAGGCAGGCGTTCGTGTTCTAGCCGTGGGTATTGGCAGTGGTATCGACCGAGATGAACTACGATTGGTAACGGAGACTGAAGACGACGTTGTGGTGGCCACTGACTATCAAGACCTGCTGCTGAAAATTGGCAACCTGACCAGCAGAGCCTGCGAACTGGCTGGTGAGTGTGGTCAAAGTTAGATGTCGCTTTGTGGCCTGGCTTTGGCTTTTGCAAAACAGGTCTAGCTAGATAGGAATACTGAGATTTCCTGCTTGTATGCTAGCCCGCCAAGTTAATTTGCGCCCCAAACTAGTGTCCGACCATTCAAAAGGCGCCAATCGCGATTGGACTGAGTGCCAGAGAAGCGCTCATGCCATGGTTTAAGGCCGCAGCTCGTGTTCTTTCTTTTTCCACCGGTCAATAAATCTGTCTGGCCTTTGGGCGCGTTAGCTAGCTTGTCTGGCTTCCAACAAGGCGCTCATGAAAACAAGGTCTTGACCTCTTGATAGAAGGGCTGGCACAAGAATGAGCTTTGCTGAGTCTCAAGAAAGTACAACTGCATGACACTAATTGCCTTGAATTTCTGTCTCATTAGCACCACCGCCATGTAGCTCTCCTGTGGATGTGGCATTTATCATCGATTCTTCGGGCAGCATTGGGAGACGCAACTACCTGAAACAGAAGAACTTTGTCAAGGAAGTAGCCAAGAGTTTCGGCCTAGCAGCAGACCAGAGTCAAGCAGCCATGGTTCTGTACAGTAACTCAGCTTCAGTACAGGCTCGATTCGGCCAGTATGCGACCACGGAGGAGTTCGCCAAAGCTGTGGATGCTCTACCTTACGAGAGAGGCCTGACACGAATCGACAGAGCGCTGGAGTTAGCAGCCACTGACATCTTCCCAGAAGCCAGAGCGGGCGTGCCTAAGCTTGCCCTGCTGATAACTGACGGTACCCAGACCCCAGCAGCCGACGCCAAAGGCTTGAGAGAGGCCTCCGAGCCCTTGCGAAAGGCAGGCGTTCGTGTTCTAGCCGTGGGTATTGGCAGTGGTATCGACCGAGATGAACTACGATTGGTAACGGAGACTGAAGACGACGTTGTGGTGGCCACTGACTATCAAGACCTGCTGCTGAAAATTGGCAACCTGACCAGCAGGGCCTGCGAACTGGCTGGTGAGTGTGGTCAAAGTTAGATGTCGCTTTGTGGCCTGGCTTTGGCTTTTGCAGAACAGGTCTAGCTAGATAGGAATACTGAGATTTCCTGCTTGTATGCTAGCCCGCCAAGTTAATTTGCGCCCCACACTAGTGTCCGACCATTCAAAAGGCGCCAATCGCGATTGGACTGAGTGCCAGAGAAGCGCTCATGCCATGGTTTAAGGCCGCAGCTCGTGTTCTTTCTTTTTCCACCGGTCAATAAATCTGTCTGGCCTTTGGGCGCGTTAGCTAGCTTGTCTGGCTTCCAACAAGGCGCTCATGAAAAACAAGGTCTTGACCTCTTGATAGAAGGGCTGGCACAAGAATGAGCTTTGCTGAGTCTCAAGAAAGTACAACTGCATGACACTAATTGCCTTGAATTTCTGTCTCATTAGCACCACCGCCATGTAGCTCTCCTGTGGATGTGGCATTTATCATCGATTCTTCGGGCAGCATTGGGAGACGCAACTACCTGAAACAGAAGAACTTTGTCAAGGAAGTAGCCAAGAGTTTCGGCCTAGCAGCAGACCAGAGTCAAGCAGCCATGGTTCTGTACAGTAACTCAGCTTCAGTACAGGCTCGATTCGGCCAGTATGCGACCACGGAGGAGTTCGCCAAAGCTGTGGATGCTCTACCTTACGAGAGAGGCCTGACACGAATCGACAGAGCGCTGGAGTTAGCAGCCACTGACATCTTCCCAGAAGCCAGAGCGGGCGTGCCTAAGCTTGCCCTGCTGATAACTGACGGTACCCAGACCCCAGCAGCCGACGCCAAAGGCTTGAGAGAGGCCTCCGAGCCCTTGCGAAAGGCAGGCGTTCGTGTTCTAGCCGTGGGTATTGGCAGTGGTATCGACCGAGATGAACTACGATTGGTAACGGAGACTGAAGACGACGTTGTGGTGGCCACTGACTATCAAGACCTGCTGCTGAAAATTGGCAACCTGACCAGCAGGGCCTGCGAACTGGCTGGTGAGTGTGGTCAAAGTTAGATGTCGCTTTGTGGCCTGGCTTTGGCTTTTGCAGAACAGGTCTAGCTAGATAGGAATACTGAGATTTCCTGCTTGTATGCTAGCCCGCCAAGTTAATTTGCGCCCCACACTAGTGTCCGACCATTCAAAAGGCGCCAATCGCGATTGGACTGAGTGCCAGAGAAGCGCTCATGCCATGGTTTAAGGCCGCAGCTCGTGTTCTTTCTTTTTCCACCGGTCAATAAATCTGTCTGGCCTTTGGGCGCGTTAGCTAGCTTGTCTGGCTTCCAACAAGGCGCTCATGAAAAACAAGGTCTTGACCTCTTGATAGAAGGGCTGGCACAAGAATGAGCTTTGCTGAGTCTCAAGAAAGTACAACTGCATGACACTAATTGCCTTGAATTTCTGTCTCATTAGCACCACCGCCATGTAGCTCTCCTGTGGATGTGGCATTTATCATCGATTCTTCGGGCAGCATTGGGAGACGCAACTACCTGAAACAGAAGAACTTTGTCAAGGAAGTAGCCAAGAGTTTCGGCCTAGCAGCAGACCAGAGTCAAGCAGCCATGGTTCTGTACAGTAACTCAGCTTCAGTACAGGCTCGATTCGGCCAGTATGCGACCACGGAGGAGTTCGCCAAAGCTGTGGATGCTCTACCTTACGAGAGAGGCCTGACACGAATCGACAGAGCGCTGGAGTTAGCAGCCACTGACATCTTCCCAGAAGCCAGAGCGGGCGTGCCTAAGCTTGCCCTGCTGATAACTGACGGTACCCAGACCCCAGCAGCCGACGGCAAAGGCTTGAGAGAGGCCTCCGAGCCCTTGCGAAAGGCAGGCGTTCGTGTTCTAGCCGTGGGTATTGGCAGTGGTATCGACCGAGATGAACTACGATTGGTAACGGAGACTGAAGACGACGTTGTGGTGGCCACTGACTATCAAGACCTGCTGCTGAAAATTGGCAACCTGACCAGCAGAGCCTGCGAACTGGCTGGTGAGTGTGGTCAAAGTTAGATGTCGCTTTGTGGCCTGGCTTTGGCTTTTGCAAAACAGGTCTAGCTAGATAGGAATACTGAGATTTTCTGCTTGTATGCTAGCCCGCCAAGTTAATTTGCGCCCCAAACTAGTGTCCGACCATTCAAAAGGCGCCAATCGCGATTGGACTGAGTGCCAGAGAAGCGCTCATGCCATGGTTTAAGGCCGCAGCTCGTGTTCTTTCTTTTTCCACCGGTCAATAAATCTGTCTGGCCTTTGGGCGCGTTAGCTAGCTTGTCTGGCTTCCAACAAGGCGCTCATGAAAACAAGGTCTTGACCTCTTGATAGAAGGGCTGGCACAAGAATGAGCTTTGCTGAGTCTCAAGAAAGTACAACTGCATGACACTAATTGCCTTGAATTTCTGTCTCATTAGCACCACCGCCATGTAGCTCTCCTGTGGATGTGGCATTTATCATCGATTCTTCGGGCAGCATTGGGAGACGCAACTACCTGAAACAGAAGAACTTTGTCAAGGAAGTAGCCAAGAGTTTCGGCCTAGCAGCAGACCAGAGTCAAGCAGCCATGGTTCTGTACAGTAACTCAGCTTCAGTACAGGCTCGATTCGGCCAGTATGCGACCACGGAGGAGTTCGCCAAAGCTGTGGATGCTCTACCTTACGAGAGAGGCCTGACACGAATCGACAGAGCGCTGGAGTTAGCAGCCACTGACATCTTCCCAGAAGCCAGAGCGGGCGTGCCTAAGCTTGCCCTGCTGATAACTGACGGTACCCAGACCCCAGCAGCCGACGCCAAAGGCTTGAGAGAGGCCTCCGAGCCCTTGCGAAAGGCAGGCGTTCGTGTTCTAGCCGTGGGTATTGGCAGTGGTATCGACCGAGATGAACTACGATTGGTAACGGAGACTGAAGACGACGTTGTGGTGGCCACTGACTATCAAGACCTGCTGCTGAAAATTGGCAACCTGACCAGCAGGGCCTGCGAACTGGCTGGTGAGTGTGGTCAAAGTTAGATGTCGCTTTGTGGCCTGGCTTTGGCTTTTGCAAAACAGGTCTAGCTAGATAGGAATACTGAGATTTCCTGCTTGTATGCTAGCCCGCCAAGTTAATTTGCGCCCCAAACTAGTGTCCGACCATTCAAAAGGCGCCAATCGCGATTGGACTTAGTGCCAGAGAAGCGCTCATGCCATGGTTTAAGGCCGCAGCTCGTGTTCTTTCTTTTTCCACCGGTCAATACATCTGTCTGGCCTTTGGGCGCGTTAGCTAGCTTGTCTGGCTTCCAACAAGGTGCTCATGAAAACAAGGTCTTGACCTCTTGATAGAAGGGCTGGCACAAGAATGAGCTTTGCTGAGTCTCAAGAAAGTACAACTGCATAACACTAATTGCCTTGAATTTCTGTCTCATTAGCACCACCGCCATGTAGCTCTCCTGTGGATGTGGCATTTATCATCGATTCTTCGGGCAGCATTGGGAGACGCAACTACCTGAAACAGAAGAACTTTGTCAAGGAAGTAGCCAAGAGTTTCGGCCTAGCAGCAGACCAGAGTCAAGCAGCCATGGTTCTGTACAGTAACTCAGCTTCAGTACAGGCTCGATTCGGCCAGTATGCGACCACGGAGGAGTTCGCCAAAGCTGTGGATGCTCTACCTTACGAGAGAGGCCTGACACGAATCGACAGAGCGCTGGAGTTAGCAGCCACTGACATCTTCCCAGAAGCCAGAGCGGGCGTGCCTAAGCTTGCCCTGCTGATAACTGACGGTACCCAGACCCCAGCAGCCGACGCCAAAGGCTTGAGAGAGGCCTCCGAGCCCTTGCGAAAGGCAGGCGTTCGTGTTCTAGCCGTGGGTATTGGCAGTGGTATCGACCGAGATGAACTACGATTGGTAACGGAGACTGAAGACGACGTTGTGGTGGCCACTGACTATCAAGACCTGCTGCTGAAAATTGGCAACCTGACCAGCAGGGCCTGCGAACTGGCTGGTGAGTGTGGTCAAAGTTAGATGTCGCTTTGTGGCCTGGCTTTGGCTTTTGCAAAACAGGTCTAGCTAGATAGGAATACTGAGATTTCCTGCTTGTATGCTAGCCCGCCAAGTTAATTTGCGCCCCAAACTAGTGTCCGACCATTCAAAAGGCGCCAATCGCGATTGGACTGAGTGCCAGAGAAGCGCTCATGCCATGGTTTAAGGCCGCAGCTCGTGTTCTTTCTTTTTCCACCGGTCAATAAATCTGTCTGGCCTTTGGGCGCGTTAGCTAGCTTGTCTGGCTTCCAACAAGACGCTCATGAAAACAAGGTCTTGACCTCTTGATAGAAGGGCTGGCACAAGAATGAGCTTTGCTGAGTCTCAAGAAAGTACAACTGCATGACACTAATTGCCTTGAATTTCTGTCTCATTAGCACCACCGCCATGTAGCTCTCCTGTGGATGTGGCATTTATCATCGATTCTTCGGGCAGCATTGGGAGACGCAACTACCTGAAACAGAAGAACTTTGTCAAGGAAGTAGCCAAGAGTTTCGGCCTAGCAGCAGACCAGAGTCAAGCAGCCATGGTTCTGTACAGTAACTCAGCTTCAGTACAGGCTCGATTCGGCCAGTATGCGACCACGGAGGAGTTCGCCAAAGCTGTGGATGCTCTACCTTACGAGAGAGGCCTGACACGAATCGACAGAGCGCTGGAGTTAGCAGCCACTGACATCTTCCCAGAAGCCAGAGCGGGCGTGCCTAAGCTTGCCCTGCTGATAACTGACGGTACCCAGACCCCAGCAGCCGACGCCAAAGGCTTGAGAGAGGCCTCCGAGCCCTTGCGAAAGGCAGGCGTTCGTGTTCTAGCCGTGGGTATTGGCAGTGGTATCGACCGAGATGAACTACGATTGGTAACGGAGACTGAAGACGACGTTGTGGTGGCCACTGACTATCAAGACCTGCTGCTGAAAATTGGCAACCTGACCAGCAGGGCCTGCGAACTGGCTGGTGAGTGTGGTCAAAGTTAGATGTCGCTTTGTGGCCTGGCTTTGGCTTTTGCAAAACAGGTCTAGCTAGATAGGAATACTGAGATTTTTCTGCTTGTATGCTAGCCCGCCAAGTTAATTTGCGCCCCAAACTAGTGTCCGACCATTCAAAAGGCGCCAATCGCGATTGGACTGAGTGCCAGAGAAGCGCTCATGCCATGGTTTAAGGCCGCAGCTCGTGTTCTTTCTTTTTCCACCGGTCAATAAATCTGTCTGGCCTTTGGGCGCGTTAGCTAGCTTGTCTGGCTTCCAACAAGGCGCTCATGAAAACAAGGTCTTGACCTCTTGATAGAAGGGCTGGCACAAGAATGAGCTTTGCTGAGTCTCAAGAAAGTACAACTGCATGACACTAATTGCCTTGAATTTCTGTCTCATTAGCACCACCGCCATGTAGCTCTCCTGTGGATGTGGCATTTATCATCGATTCTTCGGGCAGCATTGGGAGACGCAACTACCTGAAACAGAAGAACTTTGTCAAGGAAGTAGCCAAGAGTTTCGGCCTAGCAGCAGACCAGAGTCAAGCAGCCATGGTTCTGTACAGTAACTCAGCTTCAGTACAGGCTCGATTCGGCCAGTATGCGACCACGGAGGAGTTCGCCAAAGCTGTGGATGCTCTACCTTACGAGAGAGGCCTGACACGAATCGACAGAGCGCTGGAGTTAGCAGCCACTGACATCTTCCCAGAAGCCAGAGCGGGCGTGCCTAAGCTTGCCCTGCTGATAACTGACGGTACCCAGACCCCAGCAGCCGACGCCAAAGGCTTGAGAGAGGCCTCCGAGCCCTTGCGAAAGGCAGGCGTTCGTGTTCTAGCCGTGGGTATTGGCAGTGGTATCGACCGAGATGAACTACGATTGGTAACGGAGACTGAAGACGACGTTGTGGTGGCCACTGACTATCAAGACCTGCTGCTGAAAATTGGCAACCTGACCAGCAGGGCCTGCGAACTGGCTGGTGAGTGTGGTCAAAGTTAGATGTCGCTTTGTGGCCTGGCTTTGGCTTTTGCAAAACAGGTCTAGCTAGATAGGAATACTGAGATTTTTCTGCTTGTATGCTAGCCCGCCAAGTTAATTTGCGCCCCAAACTAGTGTCCGACCATTCAAAAGGCGCCAATCGCGATTGGACTGAGTGCCAGAGAAGCGCTCATGCCATGGTTTAAGGCCGCAGCTCGTGTTCTTTCTTTTTCCACCGGTCAATAAATCTGTCTGGCCTTTGGGCGCGTTAGCTAGCTTGTCTGGCTTCCAACAAGGCGCTCATGAAAACAAGGTCTTGACCTCTTGATAGAAGGGCTGGCACAAGAATGAGCTTTGCTGAGTCTCAAGAAAGTACAACTGCATGACACTAATTGCCTTGAATTTCTGTCTCATTAGCACCACCGCCATGTAGCTCTCCTGTGGATGTGGCATTTATCATCGATTCTTCGGGCAGCATTGGGAGACGCAACTACCTGAAACAGAAGAACTTTGTCAAGGAAGTAGCCAAGAGTTTCGGCCTAGCAGCAGACCAGAGTCAAGCAGCCATGGTTCTGTACAGTAACTCAGCTTCAGTACAGGCTCGATTCGGCCAGTATGCGACCACGGAGGAGTTCGCCAAAGCTGTGGATGCTCTACCTTACGAGAGAGGCCTGACACGAATCGACAGAGCGCTGGAGTTAGCAGCCACTGACATCTTCCCAGAAGCCAGAGCGGGCGTGCCTAAGCTTGCCCTGCTGATAACTGACGGTACCCAGACCCCAGCAGCCGACGCCAAAGGCTTGAGAGAGGCCTCCGAGCCCTTGCGAAAGGCAGGCGTTCGTGTTCTAGCCGTGGGTATTGGCAGTGGTATCGACCGAGATGAACTACGATTGGTAACGGAGACTGAAGACGACGTTGTGGTGGCCACTGACTATCAAGACCTGCTGCTGAAAATTGGCAACCTGACCAGCAGGGCCTGCGAACTGGCTGGTGAGTGTGGTCAAAGTTAGATGTCGCTTTGTGGCCTGGCTTTGGCTTTTGCAAAACAGGTCTAGCTAGATAGGAATACTGAGATTTTTCTGCTTGTATGCTAGCCCGCCAAGTTAATTTGCGCCCCAAACTAGTGTCCGACCATTCAAAAGGCGCCAATCGCGATTGGACTGAGTGCCAGAGAAGCGCTCATGCCATGGTTTAAGGCCGCAGCTCGTGTTCTTTCTTTTTCCACCGGTCAATAAATCTGTCTGGCCTTTGGGCGCGTTAGCTAGCTTGTCTGGCTTCCAACAAGGCGCTCATGAAAACAAGGTCTTGACCTCTTGATAGAAGGGCTGGCACAAGAATGAGCTTTGCTGAGTCTCAAGAAAGTACAACTGCATGACACTAATTGCCTTGAATTTCTGTCTCATTAGCACCACCGCCATGTAGCTCTCCTGTGGATGTGGCATTTATCATCGATTCTTCGGGCAGCATTGGGAGACGCAACTACCTGAAACAGAAGAACTTTGTCAAGGAAGTAGCCAAGAGTTTCGGCCTAGCAGCAGACCAGAGTCAAGCAGCCATGGTTCTGTACAGTAACTCAGCTTCAGTACAGGCTCGATTCGGCCAGTATGCGACCACGGAGGAGTTCGCCAAAGCTGTGGATGCTCTACCTTACGAGAGAGGCCTGACACGAATCGACAGAGCGCTGGAGTTAGCAGCCACTGACATCTTCCCAGAAGCCAGAGCGGGCGTGCCTAAGCTTGCCCTGCTGATAACTGACGGTACCCAGACCCCAGCAGCCGACGCCAAAGGCTTGAGAGAGGCCTCCGAGCCCTTGCGAAAGGCAGGCGTTCGTGTTCTAGCCGTGGGTATTGGCAGTGGTATCGACCGAGATGAACTACGATTGGTAACGGAGACTGAAGACGACGTTGTGGTGGCCACTGACTATCAAGACCTGCTGCTGAAAATTGGCAACCTGACCAGCAGGGCCTGCGAACTGGCTGGTGAGTGTGGTCAAAGTTAGATGTCGCTTTGTGGCCTGGCTTTGGCTTTTGCAAAACAGGTCTAGCTAGATAGGAATACTGAGATTTTTCTGCTTGTATGCTAGCCCGCCAAGTTAATTTGCGCCCCAAACTAGTGTCCGACCATTCAAAAGGCGCCAATCGCGATTGGACTGAGTGCCAGAGAAGCGCTCATGCCATGGTTTAAGGCCGCAGCTCGTGTTCTTTCTTTTTCCACCGGTCAATAAATCTGTCTGGCCTTTGGGCGCGTTAGCTAGCTTGTCTGGCTTCCAACAAGGCGCTCATGAAAACAAGGTCTTGACCTCTTGATAGAAGGGCTGGCACAAGAATGAGCTTTGCTGAGTCTCAAGAAAGTACAACTGCATGACACTAATTGCCTTGAATTTCTGTCTCATTAGCACCACCGCCATGTAGCTCTCCTGTGGATGTGGCATTTATCATCGATTCTTCGGGCAGCATTGGGAGACGCAACTACCTGAAACAGAAGAACTTTGTCAAGGAAGTAGCCAAGAGTTTCGGCCTAGCAGCAGACCAGAGTCAAGCAGCCATGGTTCTGTACAGTAACTCAGCTTCAGTACAGGCTCGATTCGGCCAGTATGCGACCACGGAGGAGTTCGCCAAAGCTGTGGATGCTCTACCTTACGAGAGAGGCCTGACACGAATCGACAGAGCGCTGGAGTTAGCAGCCACTGACATCTTCCCAGAAGCCAGAGCGGGCGTGCCTAAGCTTGCCCTGCTGATAACTGACGGTACCCAGACCCCAGCAGCCGACGCCAAAGGCTTGAGAGAGGCCTCCGAGCCCTTGCGAAAGGCAGGCGTTCGTGTTCTAGCCGTGGGTATTGGCAGTGGTATCGACCGAGATGAACTACGATTGGTAACGGAGACTGAAGACGACGTTGTGGTGGCCACTGACTATCAAGACCTGCTGCTGAAAATTGGCAACCTGACCAGCAGGGCCTGCGAACTGGCTGGTGAGTGTGGTCAAAGTTAGATGTCGCTTTGTGGCCTGGCTTTGGCTTTTGCAAAACAGGTCTAGCTAGATAGGAATACTGAGATTTTTCTGCTTGTATGCTAGCCCGCCAAGTTAATTTGCGCCCCAAACTAGTGTCCGACCATTCAAAAGGCGCCAATCGCGATTGGACTGAGTGCCAGAGAAGCGCTCATGCCATGGTTTAAGGCCGCAGCTCGTGTTCTTTCTTTTTCCACCGGTCAATAAATCTGTCTGGCCTTTGGGCGCGTTAGCTAGCTTGTCTGGCTTCCAACAAGGCGCTCATGAAAACAAGGTCTTGACCTCTTGATAGAAGGGCTGGCACAAGAATGAGCTTTGCTGAGTCTCAAGAAAGTACAACTGCATGACACTAATTGCCTTGAATTTCTGTCTCATTAGCACCACCGCCATGTAGCTCTCCTGTGGATGTGGCATTTATCATCGATTCTTCGGGCAGCATTGGGAGACGCAACTACCTGAAACAGAAGAACTTTGTCAAGGAAGTAGCCAAGAGTTTCGGCCTAGCAGCAGACCAGAGTCAAGCAGCCATGGTTCTGTACAGTAACTCAGCTTCAGTACAGGCTCGATTCGGCCAGTATGCGACCACGGAGGAGTTCGCCAAAGCTGTGGATGCTCTACCTTACGAGAGAGGCCTGACACGAATCGACAGAGCGCTGGAGTTAGCAGCCACTGACATCTTCCCAGAAGCCAGAGCGGGCGTGCCTAAGCTTGCCCTGCTGATAACTGACGGTACCCAGACCCCAGCAGCCGACGCCAAAGGCTTGAGAGAGGCCTCCGAGCCCTTGCGAAAGGCAGGCGTTCGTGTTCTAGCCGTGGGTATTGGCAGTGGTATCGACCGAGATGAACTACGATTGGTAACGGAGACTGAAGACGACGTTGTGGTGGCCACTGACTATCAAGACCTGCTGCTGAAAATTGGCAACCTGACCAGCAGGGCCTGCGAACTGGCTGGTGAGTGTGGTCAAAGTTAGATGTCGCTTTGTGGCCTGGCTTTGGCTTTTGCAAAACAGGTCTAGCTAGATAGGAATACTCAGATTTTTCTGCTTGTATGCTAGCCCGCCAAGTTAATTTGCGCCCCAAACTAGTGTCCGACCATTCAAAAGGCGCCAATCGCGATTGGACTGAGTGCCAGAGAAGCGCTCATGCCATGGTTTAAGGCCGCAGCTCGTGTTCTTTCTTTTTCCACCGGTCAATAAATCTGTCTGGCCTTTGGGCGCGTTAGCTAGCTTGTCTGGCTTCCAACAAGGCGCTCATGAAAACAAGGTCTTGACCTCTTGATAGAAGGGCTGGCACAAGAATGAGCTTTGCTGAGTCTCAAGAAAGTACAACTGCATGACACTAATTGCCTTGAATTTCTGTCTCATTAGCACCACCGCCATGTAGCTCTCCTGTGGATGTGGCATTTATCATCGATTCTTCGGGCAGCATTGGGAGACGCAACTACCTGAAACAGAAGAACTTTGTCAAGGAAGTAGCCAAGAGTTTCGGCCTAGCAGCAGACCAGAGTCAAGCAGCCATGGTTCTGTACAGTAACTCAGCTTCAGTACAGGCTCGATTCGGCCAGTATGCGACCACGGAGGAGTTCGCCAAAGCTGTGGATGCTCTACCTTACGAGAGAGGCCTGACACGAATCGACAGAGCGCTGGAGTTAGCAGCCACTGACATCTTCCCAGAAGCCAGAGCGGGCGTGCCTAAGCTTGCCCTGCTGATAACTGACGGTACCCAGACCCCAGCAGCCGACGCCAAAGGCTTGAGAGAGGCCTCCGAGCCCTTGCGAAAGGCAGGCGTTCGTGTTCTAGCCGTGGGTATTGGCAGTGGTATCGACCGAGATGAACTACGATTGGTAACGGAGACTGAAGACGACGTTGTGGTGGCCACTGACTATCAAGACCTGCTGCTGAAAATTGGCAACCTGACCAGCAGGGCCTGCGAACTGGCTGGTGAGTGTGGTCAAAGTTAGATGTCGCTTTGTGGCCTGGCTTTGGCTTTTGCAAAACAGGTCTAGCTAGATAGGAATACTGAGATTTCCTGCTTGTATGCTAGCCCGCCAAGTTAATTTGCGCCCCAAACTAGTGTCCGACCATTCAAAAGGCGCCAATCGCGATTGGACTGAGTGCCAGAGAAGCGCTCATGCCATGGTTTAAGGCCGCAGCTCGTGTTCTTTCTTTTTCCACCGGTCAATAAATCTGTCTGGCCTTTGGGCGTGTTAGCTAGCTTGTCTGTCTTCCAACAAGGCGCTCATGAAAACAAGGTCTTGACCTCTTGATAGAAGGGCTGGCACAAGAATGAGCTTTGCTGAGTCTCAAGAAAGTACAACTGCATGACACTAATTGCCTTGAATTTCTGTCTCATTAGCACCACCGCCATGTAGCTCTCCTGTGGATGTGGCATTTATCATCGATTCTTCGGGCAGCATTGGGAGACGCAACTACCTGAAACAGAAGAACTTTGTCAAGGAAGTAGCCAAGAGTTTCGGCCTAGCAGCAGACCAGAGTCAAGCAGCCATGGTTCTGTACAGTAACTCAGCTTCAGTACAGGCTCGATTCGGCCAGTATGCGACCACGGAGGAGTTCGCCAAAGCTGTGGATGCTCTACCTTACGAGAGAGGCCTGACACGAATCGACAGAGCGCTGGAGTTAGCAGCCACTGACATCTTCCCAGAAGCCAGAGCGGGCGTGCCTAAGCTTGCCCTGCTGATAACTGACGGTACCCAGACCCCAGCAGCCGACGCCAAAGGCTTGAGAGAGGCCTCCGAGCTCTTGCGAAAGGCAGGCGTTCGTGTTCTAGCCGTGGGTATTGGCAGTGGTATCGACCGAGATGAACTACGATTGGTAACGGAGACTGAAGACGACGTTGTGGTGGCCACTGACTATCAAGACCTGCTGCTGAAAATTGGCAACCTGACCAGCAGGGCCTGCGAACTGGCTGGTGAGTGTGGTCAAAGTTAGATGTCGCTTTGTGGCCTGGCTTTGGCTTTTGCAAAACAGGTCTAGCTAGATAGGAATACTGAGATTTTTCTGCTTGTATGCTAGCCCGCCAAGTTAATTTGCGCCCCAAACTAGTGTCCGACCATTCAAAAGGCGCCAATCGCGATTGGACTGAGTGCCAGAGAAGCGCTCATGCCATGGTTTAAGGCCGCAGCTCGTGTTCTTTCTTTTTCCACCGGTCAATAAATCTGTCTGGCCTTTGGGCGCGTTAGCTAGCTTGTCTGGCTTCCAACAAGGCGCTCATGAAAACAAGGTCTTGACCTCTTGATAGAAGGGCTGGCACAAGAATGAGCTTTGCTGAGTCTCAAGAAAGTACAACTGCATGACACTAATTGCCTTGAATTTCTGTCTCATTAGCACCACCGCCATGTAGCTCTCCTGTGGATGTGGCATTTATCATCGATTCTTCGGGCAGCATTGGGAGACGCAACTACCTGAAACAGAAGAACTTTGTCAAGGAAGTAGCCAAGAGTTTCGGCCTAGCAGCAGACCAGAGTCAAGCAGCCATGGTTCTGTACAGTAACTCAGCTTCAGTACAGGCTCGATTCGGCCAGTATGCGACCACGGAGGAGTTCGCCAAAGCTGTGGATGCTCTACCTTACGAGAGAGGCCTGACACGAATCGACAGAGCGCTGGAGTTAGCAGCCACTGACATCTTCCCAGAAGCCAGAGCGGGCGTGCCTAAGCTTGCCCTGCTGATAACTGATGGTACCCAGACCCCAGCAGCCGACGCCAAAGGCTTGAGAGAGGCCTCCGAGCCCTTGCGAAAGGCAGGCGTTCGTGTTCTAGCCGTGGGTATTGGCAGTGGTATCGACCGAGATGAACTACGATTGGTAACGGAGACTGAAGACGACGTTGTGGTGGCCACTGACTATCAAGACCTGCTGCTGAAAATTGGCAACCTGACCAGCAGGGCCTGCGAACTGGCTGGTGAGTGTGGTCAAAGTTAGATGTCGCTTTGTGGCCTGGCTTTGGCTTTTGCAAAACAGGTCTAGCTAGATAGGAATACTGAGATTTTTCTGCTTGTATGCTAGCCCGCCAAGTTAATTTGCGCCCCACACTAGTGTCCGACCATTCAAAAGGCGCCAATCGCGATTGGACTGAGTGCCAGAGAAGCGCTCATGCCATGGTTTAAGGCCGCAGCTCGTGTTCTTTCTTTTTCCACCGGTCAATAAATCTGTCTGGCCTTTGGGCGCGTTAGCTAGCTTGTCTGGCTTCCAACAAGGCGCTCATGAAAACAAGGTCTTGACCTCTTGATAGAAGGGCTGGCACAAGAATGAGCTTTGCTGAGTCTCAAGAAAGTACAACTGCATGACACTAATTGCCTTGAATTTCTGTCTCATTAGCACCACCGCCATGTAGCTCTCCTGTGGATGTGGCATTTATCATCGATTCTTCGGGCAGCATTGGGAGACGCAACTACCTGAAACAGAAGAACTTTGTCAAGGAAGTAGCCAAGAGTTTCGGCCTAGCAGCAGACCAGAGTCAAGCAGCCATGGTTCTGTACAGTAACTCAGCTTCAGTACAGGCTCGATTCGGCCAGTATGCGACCACGGAGGAGTTCGCCAAAGCTGTGGATGCTCTACCTTACGAGAGAGGCCTGACACGAATCGACAGAGCGCTGGAGTTAGCAGCCACTGACATCTTCCCAGAAGCCAGAGCGGGCGTGCCTAAGCTTGCCCTGCTGATAACTGATGGTACCCAGACCCCAGCAGCCGACGCCAAAGGCTTGAGAGAGGCCTCCGAGCCCTTGCGAAAGGCAGGCGTTCGTGTTCTAGCCGTGGGTATTGGCAGTGGTATCGACCGAGATGAACTACGATTGGTAACGGAGACTGAAGACGACGTTGTGGTGGCCACTGACTATCAAGACCTGCTGCTGAAAATTGGCAACCTGACCAGCAGGGCCTGCGAACTGGCTGGTGAGTGTGGTCAAAGTTAGATGTCGCTTTGTGGCCTGGCTTTGGCTTTTGCAAAACAGGTCTAGCTAGATAGGAATACTGAGATTTTTCTGCTTGTATGCTAGCCCGCCAAGTTAATTTGCGCCCCACACTAGTGTCCGACCATTCAAAAGGCGCCAATCGCGATTGGACTGAGTGCCAGAGAAGCGCTCATGCCATGGTTTAAGGCCGCAGCTCGTGTTCTTTCTTTTTCCACCGGTCAATAAATCTGTCTGGCCTTTGGGCGCGTTAGCTAGCTTGTCTGGCTTCCAACAAGGCGCTCATGAAAACAAGGTCTTGACCTCTTGATAGAAGGGCTGGCACAAGAATGAGCTTTGCTGAGTCTCAAGAAAGTACAACTGCATGACACTAATTGCCTTGAATTTCTGTCTCATTAGCACCACCGCCATGTAGCTCTCCTGTGGATGTGGCATTTATCATCGATTCTTCGGGCAGCATTGGGAGACGCAACTACCTGAAACAGAAGAACTTTGTCAAGGAAGTAGCCAAGAGTTTCGGCCTAGCAGCAGACCAGAGTCAAGCAGCCATGGTTCTGTACAGTAACTCAGCTTCAGTACAGGCTCGATTCGGCCAGTATGCGACCACGGAGGAGTTCGCCAAAGCTGTGGATGCTCTACCTTACGAGAGAGGCCTGACACGAATCGACAGAGCGCTGGAGTTAGCAGCCACTGACATCTTCCCAGAAGCCAGAGCGGGCGTGCCTAAGCTTGCCCTGCTGATAACTGACGGTACCCAGACCCCAGCAGCCGACGCCAAAGGCTTGAGAGAGGCCTCCGAGCCCTTGCGAAAGGCAGGCGTTCGTGTTCTAGCCGTGGGTATTGGCAGTGGTATCGACCGAGATGAACTACGATTGGTAACGGAGACTGAAGACGACGTTGTGGTGGCCACTGACTATCAAGACCTGCTGCTGAAAATTGGCAACCTGACCAGCAGGGCCTGCGAACTGGCTGGTGAGTGTGGTCAAAGTTAGATATCGCTTTGTGGCCTGGCTTTGGCTTTTGCAAAACAGGTCTAGCTAGATAGGAATACTGAGATTTTTCTGCTTGTATGCTAGCCCGCCAAGTTAATTTGCACCCCAAACTAGTGTCCGACCATTCAAAAGGCGCCAATCGCGATTGGACTGAGTGCCAGAGAAGCGCTCATGCCATGGTTTAAGGCCGCAGCTCGTGTTCTTTCTTTTTCCACCGGTCAATAAATCTGTCTGGCCTTTGGGCCCGTTAGCTAGCTTGTCTGGCTTCCAACAAGGCGCTCATGAAAACAAGGTCTTGACCTCTTGATAGAAGGGCTGGCACAAGAATGAGCTTTGCTGAGTCTCAAGAAAGTACAACTGCATGACACTAATTGCCTTGAATTTCTGTCTCATTAGCACCACCGCCATGTAGCTCTCCTGTGGATGTGGCATTTATCATCGATTCTTCGGGCAGCATTGGGAGACGCAACTACCTGAAACAGAAGAACTTTGTCAAGGAAGTAGCCAAGAGTTTCGGCCTAGCAGCAGACCAGAGTCAAGCAGCCATGGTTCTGTACAGTAACTCAGCTTCAGTACAGGCTCGATTCGGCCAGTATGCGACCACGGAGGAGTTCGCCAAAGCTGTGGATGCTCTACCTTACGAGAGAGGCCTGACACGAATCGACAGAGCGCTGGAGTTAGCAGCCACTGACATCTTCCCAGAAGCCAGAGCGGGCGTGCCTAAGCTTGCCCTGCTGATAACTGACGGTACCCAGACCCCAGCAGCCGACGCCAAAGGCTTGAGAGAGGCCTCCGAGCCCTTGCGAAAGGCAGGCGTTCGTGTTCTAGCCGTGGGTATTGGCAGTGGTATCGACCGAGATGAACTACGATTGGTAACGGAGACTGAAGACGACGTTGTGGTGGCCACTGACTATCAAGACCTGCTGCTGAAAATTGGCAACCTGACCAGCAGGGCCTGCGAACTGGCTGGTGAGTGTGGTCAAAGTTAGATGTCGCTTTGTGGCCTGGCTTTGGCTTTTGCAAAACAGGTCTAGCTAGATAGGAATACTGAGATTTCCTGCTTGTATGCTAGCCCGCCAAGTTAATTTGCGCCCCAAACTAGTGTCCGACCATTCAAAAGGCGCCAATCGCGATTGGACTGAGTGCCAGAGAAGCGCTCATGCCATGGTTTAAGGCCGCAGCTCGTGTTCTTTCTTTTTCCACCGGTCAATAAATCTGTCTGGCCTTTGGGCGCGTTAGCTAGCTTGTCTGGCTTCCAACAAGGCGCTCATGAAAACAAGGTCTTGACCTCTTGATAGAAGGGCTGGCACAAGAATGAGCTTTGCTGAGTCTCAAGAAAGTACAACTGCATGACACTAATTGCCTTGAATTTCTGTCTCATTAGCACCACCGCCATGTAGCTCTCCTGTGGATGTGGCATTTATCATCGATTCTTCGGGCAGCATTGGGAGACGCAACTACCTGAAACAGAAGAACTTTGTCAAGGAAGTAGCCAAGAGTTTCGGCCTAGCAGCAGACCAGAGTCAAGCAGCCATGGTTCTGTACAGTAACTCAGCTTCAGTACAGGCTCGATTCGGCCAGTATGCGACCACGGAGGAGTTCGCCAAAGCTGTGGATGCTCTACCTTACGAGAGAGGCCTGACACGAATCGACAGAGCGCTGGAGTTAGCAGCCACTGACATCTTCCCAGAAGCCAGAGCGGGCGTGCCTAAGCTTGCCCTGCTGATAACTGACGGTACCCAGACCCCAGCAGCCGACGCCAAAGGCTTGAGAGAGGCCTCCGAGCCCTTGCGAAAGGCAGGCGTTCGTGTTCTAGCCGTGGGTATTGGCAGTGGTATCGACCGAGATGAACTACGATTGGTAACGGAGACTGAAGACGACGTTGTGGTGGCCACTGACTATCAAGACCTGCTGCTGAAAATTGGCAACCTGACCAGCAGGGCCTGCGAACTGGCTGGTGAGTGTGGTCAAAGTTAGATGTCGCTTTGTGGCCTGGCTTTGGCTTTTGCAAAACAGGTCTAGCTAGATAGGAATACTGAGATTTCCTGCTTGTATGCTAGCCCGCCAAGTTAATTTGCGCCCCAAACTAGTGTCCGACCATTCAAAAGGCGCCAATCGCGATTGGACTGAGTGCCAGAGAAGCCCTCATGCCATGGTTTAAGGCCGCAGCTCGTGTTCTTTCTTTTTCCACCGGTCAATAAATCTGTCTGGCCTTTGGGCGCGTTAGCTAGCTTGTCTGGCTTCCAACAAGGCGCTCATGAAAACAAGGTCTTGACCTCTTGATAGAAGGGCTGGCACAAGAATGAGCTTTGCTGAGTCTCAAGAAAGTACAACTGCATGACACTAATTGCCTTGAATTTCTGTCTCATTAGCACCACCGCCATGTAGCTTTCCTGTGGATGTGGCATTTATCATCGATTCTTCGGGCAGCATTGGGAGACGCAACTACCTGAAACAGAAGAACTTTGTCAAGGAAGTAGCCAAGAGTTTCGGCCTAGCAGCAGACCAGAGTCAAGCAGCCATGGTTCTGTACAGTAACTCAGCTTCAGTACAGGCTCGATTCGGCCAGTATGCGACCACGGAGGAGTTCGCCAAAGCTGTGGATGCTCTACCTTACGAGAGAGGCCTGACACGAATCGACAGAGCGCTGGAGTTAGCAGCCACTGACATCTTCCCAGAAGCCAGAGCGGGCGTGCCTAAGCTTGCCCTGCTGATAACTGACGGTACCCAGACCCCAGCAGCCGACGCCAAAGGCTTGAGAGAGGCCTCCGAGCCCTTGCGAAAGGCAGGCGTTCGTGTTCTAGCCGTGGGTATTGGCAGTGGTATCGACCGAGATGAACTACGATTGGTAACGGAGACTGAAGACGACGTTGTGGTGGCCACTGACTATCAAGACCTGCTGCTGAAAATTGGCAACCTGACCAGCAGGGCCTGCGAACTGGCTGGTGAGTGTGGTCAAAGTTAGATATCGCTTTGTGGCCTGGCTTTGGCTTTTGCAAAACAGGTCTAGCTAGATAGGAATACTGAGATTTTTCTGCTTGTATGCTAGCCCGCCAAGTTAATTTGCACCCCAAACTAGTGTCCGACCATTCAAAAGGCGCCAATCGCGATTGGACTGAGTGCCAGAGAAGCGCTCATGCCATGGTTTAAGGCCGCAGCTCGTGTTCTTTCTTTTTCCACCGGTCAATAAATCTGTCTGGCCTTTGGGCGCGTTAGCTAGCTTGTCTGGCTTCCAACAAGGCGCTCATGAAAACAAGGTCTTGACCTCTTGATAGAAGGGCTGGCACAAGAATGAGCTTTGCTGAGTCTCAAGAAAGTACAACTGCATGACACTAATTGCCTTGAATTTCTGTCTCATTAGCACCACCGCCATGTAGCTCTCCTGTGGATGTGGCATTTATCATCGATTCTTCGGGCAGCATTGGGAGACGCAACTACCTGAAACAGAAGAACTTTGTCAAGGAAGTAGCCAAGAGTTTCGGCCTAGCAGCAGACCAGAGTCAAGCAGCCATGGTTCTGTACAGTAACTCAGCTTCAGTACAGGCTCGATTCGGCCAGTATGCGACCACGGAGGAGTTCGCCAAAGCTGTGGATGCTCTACCTTACGAGAGAGGCCTGACACGAATCGACAGAGCGCTGGAGTTAGCAGCCACTGACATCTTCCCAGAAGCCAGAGCGGGCGTGCCTAAGCTTGCCCTGCTGATAACTGACGGTACCCAGACCCCAGCAGCCGACGCCAAAGGCTTGAGAGAGGCCTCCGAGCCCTTGCGAAAGGCAGGCGTTCGTGTTCTAGCCGTGGGTATTGGCAGTGGTATCGACCGAGATGAACTACGATTGGTAACGGAGACTGAAGACGACGTTGTGGTGGCCACTGACTATCAAGACCTGCTGCTGAAAATTGGCAACCTGACCAGCAGGGCCTGCGAACTGGCTGGTGAGTGTGGTCAAAGTTAGATGCCCCTTTGTGGCCTGGCTTTGGCTTTTGCAAAACAGGTCTAGCTAGATAGGAATACTGAGATTTCCTGCTTGTATGCTAGCCCGCCAAGTTAATTTGCGCCCCAAACTAGTGTCCGACCATTCAAAAGGCGCCAATCGCGATTGGACTGAGTGCCAGAGAAGCCCTCATGCCATGGTTTAAGGCCGCAGCTCGTGTTCTTTCTTTTTCCACCGGTCAATAAATCTGTCTGGCCTTTGGGCGCGTTAGCTAGCTTGTCTGGCTTCCAACAAGGCGCTCATGAAAACAAGGTCTTGACCTCTTGATAGAAGGGCTGGCACAAGAATGAGCTTTGCTGAGTCTCAAGAAAGTACAACTGCATGACACTAATTGCCTTGAATTTCTGTCTCATTAGCACCACCGCCATGTAGCTTTCCTGTGGATGTGGCATTTATCATCGATTCTTCGGGCAGCATTGGGAGACGCAACTACCTGAAACAGAAGAACTTTGTCAAGGAAGTAGCCAAGAGTTTCGGCCTAGCAGCAGACCAGAGTCAAGCAGCCATGGTTCTGTACAGTAACTCAGCTTCAGTACAGGCTCGATTCGGCCAGTATGCGACCACGGAGGAGTTCGCCAAAGCTGTGGATGCTCTACCTTACGAGAGAGGCCTGACACGAATCGACAGAGCGCTGGAGTTAGCAGCCACTGACATCTTCCCAGAAGCCAGAGCGGGCGTGCCTAAGCTTGCCCTGCTGATAACTGACGGTACCCAGACCCCAGCAGCCGACGCCAAAGGCTTGAGAGAGGCCTCCGAGCCCTTGCGAAAGGCAGGCGTTCGTGTTCTAGCCGTGGGTATTGGCAGTGGTATCGACCGAGATGAACTACGATTGGTAACGGAGACTGAAGACGACGTTGTGGTGGTCACTGACTATCAAGACCTGCTGCTGAAAATTGGCAACCTGACCAGCAGGGCCTGCGAACTGGCTGGTGAGTGTGGTCAAAGTTAGATGTCGCTTTGTGGCCTGGCTTTGGCTTTTGCAAAACAGGTCTAGCTAGATAGGAATACTGAGATTTCCTGCTTGTATGCTAGCCCGCCAAGTTAATTTGCGCCCCAAACTAGTGTCCGACCATTCAAAAGGCGCCAATCGCGATTGGACTGAGTGCCAGAGAAGCGCTCATGCCATGGTTTAAGGCCGCAGCTCGTGTTCTTTCTTTTTCCACCGGTCAATAAATATGTCTGCCCTTTGGGCGCGTTAGCTAGCTTGTCTGGCTTCCAACAAGGCGCTCATGAAAACAAGGTCTTGACCTCTTGATAGAAGGGCTGGCACAAGAATGAGCTTTGCTGAGTCTCAAGAAAGTACAACTGCATGACACTAATTGCCTTGAATTTCTGTCTCATTAGCACCACCGCCATGTAGCTCTCCTGTGGATGTGGCATTTATCATCGATTCTTCGGGCAGCATTGGGAGACGCAACTACCTGAAACAGAAGAACTTTGTCAAGGAAGTAGCCAAGAGTTTCGGCCTAGCAGCAGACCAGAGTCAAGCAGCCATGGTTTTGTACAGTAACTCAGCCTCAGTACAGGCTCGATTCGGCCAGTATGCGACCACGGAGGAGTTCGCCAAAGCTGTGGATGCTCTACCTTACGAGAGAGGCCTGACACGAATCGACAGAGCGCTGGAGTTAGCAGCCACTGACATCTTCCCAGAAGCCAGAGCGGGCGTGCCTAAGCTTGCCCTGCTGATAACTGACGGTACCCAGACCCCAGCAGCCGACGCCAAAGGCTTGAGAGAGGCCTCCGAGCCCTTGCGAAAGGCAGGCGTTCGTGTTCTAGCCGTGGGTATTGGCAGTGGTATCGACCGAGATGAACTACGATTGGTAACGGAGACTGAAGACGACGTTGTGGTGGCCACTGACTATCAAGACCTGCTGCTGAAAATTGGCAACCTGACCAGCAGGGCCTGCGAACTGGCTGGTGAGTGTGGTCAAAGTTAGATGTCGCTTTGTGGCCTGGCTTTGGCTTTTGCAAAACAGGTCTAGCTAGATAGGAATACTGAGATTTCCTGCTTGTATGGTTGCCCGCCAAGTTAATTTGCGCCCCAAACTAGTGTCCGACCATTCAAAAGGCGCCAATCGCGATTGGACTGAGTTCCAGAGAAGCGCTCATGCCATGGTTTAAGGCCGCAGCTCGTGTTCTTTCTTTTTCCACCGGTCAATAAATCTGTCTGGCCTTTGGGCGCGTTAGCTAGCTTGTCTGGCTTCCAACAAGGCGCTCATGAAAACAAGGTCTTGACCTCTTGATAGAAGGGCTGGCACAAGAATGAGCTTTGCTGAGTCTCAAGAAAGTACAACTGCATGACACTAATTGCCTTGAATTTCTGTCTCATTAGCACCACCGCCATGTAGCTCTCCTGTGGATGTGGCATTTATCATCGATTCTTCGGGCAGCATTGGGAGACGCAACTACCTGAAACAGAAGAACTTTGTCAAGGAAGTAGCCAAGAGTTTCGGCCTAGCAGCAGACCAGAGTCAAGCAGCCATGGTTCTGTACAGTAACTCAGCTTCAGTACAGGCTCGATTCGGCCAGTATGCGACCACGGAGGAGTTCGCCAAAGCTGTGGATGCTCTACCTTACGAGAGAGGCCTGACACGAATCGACAGAGCGCTGGATTTAGCAGCCACTGAGATCTTCCCAGGAGCCAGAGCGGGCGTGCCTAAGCTTGCCCTGCTGATAACTGACGGTACCCAGACCCCAGCAGCCGACGCCAAAGGCTTGAGAGAGGCCTCCGAGCCCTTGCGAAAGGCAGGCGTTCGTGTTCTAGCCGTGGGTATTGGCAGTGGTATCGACCGAGATGAACTACGATTGGTAACGGAGACTGAAGACGACGTTGTGGTGGCCACTGACTATCAAGACCTGCTGCTGAAAATTGGCAACCTGACCAGCAGGGCCTGCGAACTGGCTGGTAAGTGTGGTCAAAGTTAGATGTCGCTTTGTGGCCTGGCTTTGGCTTTTGCAAAACAGGTCTAGCTAGATAGGAATACTGAGATTTCCTGCTTGTATGCTAGCCCGCCAAGTTAATTTGCGCCCCAAACTAGTGTCCGACCATTCAAAAGGCGCCAATCGCGATTGGACTGAGTGCCAGAGAAGCGCTCATGCCATGGTTTAAGGCCGCAGCTCGTGTTCTTTCTTTTTCCACCGGTCAATAAATCTGTCTGGCCTTTGGGCGCGTTAGCTAGCTTGTCTGGCTTCCAACAAGGCGCTCATGAAAACAAGGTCTTGACCTCTTCATAGGAGAATTAGATAGAAATACTGATATTTTCTGCTTGTATGCCAGCCCGCGAAATGTATGTCGGGGGTAACTGAGTTTCCCAACCCACATTATTTAATGAAAAAAATTGGTAAATCTGGGGTCATCTATTTTAATGAAGTTGCAGCGGAATGTTGTGAAACTTGGGGTATTTCGTTATTTTTGATGATTAATCGAACATGAAGGCTTTTATGTTTAAGTGAAACGTTTGGAAAAATTTCATCGCAGTTGTTTGAGTTTACATGTATGTAATAAAAATATTTTTTACTTGGATAGGACGGATGGCGCCCTCTTGTTTAATTGCTATGGACATCGCTTTCCTGTTGGATTCGTCGAGTAGCGCTGGCCAAGTTGGCTATCAAACACAGAAAGACTTTGTGAAGCTTTTCTCTCGCAACTTAGCAATGTCTGTGACTGGGAGTCGTGTAGGAGTCATTTCCTACAGTACGCAAGCAAGTCTCGATGTCGCATTTCAGGAGCATTCGAACCCCGATGATCTTCAAGCCACCATCGATACTCTCCAGTTCAAGGGAGGAACATCACGAATTGACAAGGCACTTGGTCTTGCTCTGGAGGTCCTGTTTACAGTTAACAGTGGAGCTAGACCTGGAATCCCAAAGGTGGCTGTTCTTTTGACGGACCTGATCACAAATATCACGGAGTACGACACTCTTAGGAAGGCAGTGGTGCCATATAAAACAGACGGTGTTGAAGTAATTGCAGTCGGTATCGGGCCACAAGCCGACCTCCAAGAACTGCGCGTGTTGGTTGGGAGCGAGGAATACGTTTTAGGGATTGAATCATTTAAAAGACTTGGTGATTTGGCAGGAAATCTTACCTTATTAGCATGCAAGGCTGCAGGTAAATATACAAAGTTATTTGTTTCTAAAGAACTTGTTGTGCTGCGTCAACGGGCAAAGTGAAACACTTAGCTATTTGTCAACTTGAAGTCTATAAAGGTAAATTAACTCAAGGAGAGCTTCTGTGAAGATGATGTTGTGAGGGTAAGGCCTTCGTAAGAGCAGGGTGGGGTTTGTGTGTGTCTTAAGCGTCTTCATATAGTGGAATGCACGTATGTACACTTTCAAATAGCTGGCTAACCCTCTTCATACAATGCTTAGTCTGGTCATCGTACAAGGTTAATTAATTATCAAATAACCGCCTATGAGACGCTGTTTCAAACGTGACTCTTTTGCCGGAACGAATATGAGTTTGTGTTTCTACTAGATAGTGACTTTAGAGGATACCACAAGGCTCCCATGAGGTGCAATTTGCCGTGATACTGTTCTCTTGTTAATAGTTATGCGAGTATTTTTATTACATTAAAATATTTACGTAATAAATACTTTTCCAGCGTTTTGGTATTTACATCGCCTCTGATCGTTTGGTAGCCTTTAATGCAGACCTACATAGAGCGAGTGAGTGTATTTTGCTCTGGCAAACCCAAAAAGTAGGAAAAAAGCGTCCCTGGGAAGTAGGAGTGGGACTGAATGACAAATGACTCACCCTAAGCCCCGTTTCTCTCGTATCCATCCCCTAGTTTTGTGACTCGAATTTGCGAACAAAATATTCAGCTGCGCAAAGGTGGCAAAATACAGTCTAACGGGTGAAAAAGCCTCCAAGTTAAATCACTGTATTATTACTTTATTAGGGGGACATACTTTAGTTAGTACTCCTACTATTAACTGAAAATGTTCGATAAAGATACGTTATATCATTTATTTCAGAACAGAAAATCGTGTAATCCGCTGTAAATCTGAACTGCTTGCAAATGCTTGCTCTTTCTCTAGCTTTCTTTTTCCTTTGATTTCTACTTTTCTAGAACCCAAGCGAGTTATTCACCCGATGGACGTCGCCATCCTCGTTGACACATCCGAAGGCATTAGCTCCATCGATTTCGAGAGGGAGAAAAACTTTGTCAAGTCCCTTCTCAGGAGTTTTACAATATCACCGAGCTTGAGTCGTGTCAGCATCATGTCATACAGTAATGAAACGGACCTCACTGTCAATTTCTCCGACCAGCAAACCAAGGAAAGCCTCTTACGACGCGTCGACGCTCTTCCCTTCCTTGGTGGACGAACACAGATTGACCAAGCTCTGGAAACAGCAGCTGCACAGCTGTTCTCCCCTAGTGGGACTGCTCGGGCTGCTGTACCAAGGACGGTTGTCATAGTAACGACGCATTGTTGCCGGGATCGCATGACAGGTTCTAGTCGACTGAATGAAACGGTTGCTCTGTTGCGAAGAAATAGCGTCAAGATCCTGGTGACGTCTGTTTGTGATGATGTTGATGACGAGGCGCTTGGAACGCTTGTCGAGGATGAAGAGGATATAATTACCGCTGACTCTTTTGAGGGCTTGGCGGCGGCAGCAGAGAAAGTCAGTGCAGCGGCGTCCCAAGTTGCAGGTATTTTTGCATGTACTCGCATTCGTTTTGCTGCTTTTTTGAAAGAGCTTTGTTCATTGGGCAGTTGCTCTCCCGTCTACAGGTGCTTCTGTTGTAGTCGCCTACCCAAGTACGCATATAAGTTAAGGACTGAGGAGAGGGAAATATAAGACTCGCGGTCTCGCCTTTTCCCTTTGCAATCGTCCCCCGTGCACTTCGCCTGCCTGTTTTTTTCCTTCTCTTGTTTTACTGAAGGAATAAGACCTCAGCTAACTCTCGTAAGCGGACAACTCCACTAACGGACACTGTTTTCAATTCCCCATTCTACCTTTTTCCCATTTTTAGCTCGGATAGTGACGTACTCATTATCCGAGATATAGGTATGGGTGGAACAGGGCACTACTTTCTTCCTTCCTTCCGTCCGTCCTTCCATCGATTCCTGTTAACGTTTTCTACATCCGCTGACCAGTATATAAAGCGGTGGCAGTCGCTTGCGCCCAAGTCGGAAAAGATCTATTCTCCCTAGTGATTTTTTTTTTGTGGCACTGTTTCTTATTCGTGGATCACTTCTGCACGGTCGACAGCGGATGTTTTTTAGCTTGAAGTTCTCGCCTGCTGTTAAACCAATTCACTGCTTTTCAATGGAAGTAGCGCCCTGTATAAATGACCTGAACGTAACACCAGGACACAAATCGCAAGCTTTAATATATACGATTATAAGGGAAAGACTTCAAGGTTCATCGTGCTTGATTCGATTGAAAAGGAAAGTCTTCATTGTTTTTCCATCGCAATCCTGTCTGACACTTGTGATAACTAAGGGCTCGAATAAGGCTAACATACTTTGAGTTCGAGAACGATCGATGTGCTTCAGAAGATTTTTCATCGGAAGGAAACGCTGTGTTTTTAAATATTTTTAAGTATCGCAAAGGCAAACGCTGTTTTTCGGTGAACTTTTTTTATATCCGTTAATAAGAAAAAAAAAGTAATAAATAAAATATTTTGCGCCCCACAGGATTCGAACTAACAACCTCCGCTTAGCAGGCGATCATCTACTCCACTGCGCCACAACGGCATCCGATACCAAAGTAGCGAAACATATTCATTATATTGCTTTGGACAAAAACGCTGGGTTGTACGAACAGCAGGCTCATGTAAAAAGAGTCGCACGAACGTCCTACGAGTCGATGGCTGGTTCCAGTTTATCCTTCAAACTAGTCGTTGCTGAGCTTGTTCAAGCGCAGATGAATTATTGACTTTCTGCTAATGTTCCTCATTCGTGCATTCGTGGATCTGTTTGGATGTCTGACAATGGCGTCATTCGTCACTCAATGCAGCTGGAGTAGCGGGAGACTGACAGTACAACTCGATGTAATTTCGGACGATTACTTTCGCACATATGAATAGACTCGCGTTATTAAATTTATACAAAGAATCAATTCTCAGCCTTTCATAAATCATTATCCGAGCTCAGTGGCTCACAGCCTCTCTTATGGGAATAATTCTAGTAAGCGGACAGCTCTACTAACGGAGACTTTTTCCAATACCCGAGAGTGCCCGCTTTCGAGAGAGTTCACTGAAGTTAGAACCTTAAGCAGGACTGATATTATTTTGTCCAAAAGCCTTTTTTGTGACCTGTTTACAGCTCTATTGTTAAAAATGTGTGCGAAATATGAGCCAGATTGAAATACTAGCCCGTGAGCTAAGCGATTGAAAACTGGTGCGAATGGAATTTATGCTAAATACAGCACTTTTAATGCACAGAAAGTCATAAGGTTGTCTTCATTTTATTTGTACGCAACCATCTTTTCGAGCTGCATATCAACTTGTAGGCTTTCGCGGGTCCGGTCGCGTTCCTTCCCGCTAAGTCTTATGGAGAAGTTAGCGCGGGTCAATTTCCTGACACAGCTGCTGGTAATCGAGCCTAATCAACTTGAAGTAAATAAATCTTGCGCACCTTTCGCCGTTTTAAAAAATACAACTGTCGCGATCAAAATTTACATACCAAATTTAAACGTTTATCTTGGAAAATGCGTAAGGGATGCTTTGGAAAGACTTTTGCGAAGTTTTTCATATCTAAATATTTATTTTGCCCGTAGGAGTGAAGTGAGCCACAACAGGAAATAACGGCCATTTTGACAACTTGTGCCACCTCTCCAGACAACTGAGCGTTTCGTATTTACGTTTTAAGAAGTAATTCAACATGTGCCATACTACAGTTTGTTCTCTAGCCTCGTTTATCGCATGTTATAGCTATCATTCAAGTCATACCTCAGACCTGGTGCATGCTTGTGATTGAGAAGGTATTCCTGAATACATCGTCATGTGCAGCAGATTTTCGCAACATCAACTTGCAAGTGAAGTAGGGCGGTTCCTGGTCTAAACTTCGATCTACGGTGTTGAAAAAATGAATCCTTAATTCGTTTTGGATATCTCCTTTCATTACATATTGTTCTGCTTTACAAAAGAGGGAAAAATCCTTACTGGAACGCTAACTTTTGCGCCCGGGACGTTAACGCAAGCACTTCGTTTAGGGACCGACCATTTAACTCTTGAGGGGGGTGGGTGGGTGGGTGATTTCTGGTCAGCAAGTTCTTTTTTTCTAGCAACCTGGTGAGCAGGATATTTTTTTCCCTCCTAAATGCTCTGCAGGATATTTTTGTTCTCTCCTCATTTCTCTGCAGGATTTTTTTTTCCTCAAAAAAGTGTCGTGTTTACATTTACAGAATGTATTTACATTTACATTGTGGTTGTTGTAGTAATAGTTCTAATATGGAGCTGCAAAGCCTTAAAATGTTGTAAGCTATACAAAATCATTCTTGTATAGCTACATGGTTTCGGAATGTCATTCTTTACAATCATTTAATATTACCTAATAACAATATTCTCATGTTATAAAGTGATGCTCCACAGGTAGATTTGAAAATGTTTAGCTTCCTAATTTAAGTCAAATAGAAAAGTTACCTCCATTACTGCCTGTGACAAGCTAACGAGTTTGGAGACAGTGCGTGAAATCCCTGATCGCAATAACCGCAAGCTACCTAAGGAACTGTAGGCTAACTGCAGTGCTAACTAGACTAGCCAATCAGTGTAATTTAGGCTAACCGTAATGGCTTGCATGACTCCTGTGACTTGGAGCCATGTGAACCAAGCAAACAAGAAATACCTTATCCCATTATAAGGACAAACACGCAAGCTACCTAAGCTAACTGTAGGCCAACCAGTGTGTTGTTTAGGCTAACCAGGGTGTTACTAAGGCCAGTCAATGTGTTATTTTAATAGGCTAACCAGAGTGGTTGGCTGGCTTGCAGATTATCTGGAATGGTTGCAGTTTTGCTGGGATTTTTTAAAGCACCCCCCCCCCTCCCCAATGAATGATGAAATAGCTTTGCCATATTTTTTTCTTGCTTGCAGGAGTGCAAGAATTTTTTTCTATTTCATTTGTGCTGCATGCAACTTTTTTCTTCCAACAAGTGCTTGAAGGAAAGTTTTTTCAAAATCACCCCACCCCCACCAAGTGTTAAATGGTCGGCCCTTAGTGAATAGTGTACGCAAAGTCATGATGTCACGCAGTGTGTCGCGCAGTGTGTCATGCCATACAATTTTTTTAGCATATCTTTCCTCGAATCTCTCCTCACGACCACTCACTTAATCAACAAGACAATAATAGACACAATACTCGTTCAACTATTTTCATTATTTATTGAATTCTTAACCTCGTATAACACGCATTTGTAGCCGTTTTTAGCATTTTTAGCATATCTTAGTCGAATCTCTCCTCACGACCACTCACTTAATCAACACGACAATAATAGACACAGTATTCGTTCAACTATTTTCATTATTTATTGAATTCTTAACCTCGTATAACACGCATTTGTAGCCGTCTGATTGGTTTATCTGAATCTCAAAGATCAGCACATCTATGTGTGACCCTGTATGGAAATTGAGTCCGTTAGAGTTTTCGGCGGTAGGATAGTCAAAAGTTACTTGTGAAAAAATGGCTGAAAACAGCAGATTTAGTGAGCTTTCTGCCAAAAAATACTGGACAACACAATTTTGGGAACTACAAAAAGCAACAAAACTCAACCATGTAGCGTCTGTTTGATACGAAATATTTAATTTAAAACGCTTGTACACAGTATACAACAAAAACCGACTGAATGAAGAAAAGAAGCCGCAAGCACTTCACGGGAAAATTTACCGACTTAGTTTTGTGCAGAACTGAGTAAAAGAAAACCATCGGTATAAAATTAACTTATTAGGGACCTCGAACCTAACCCTAAAAAAATTTATTACTAGAAACCTCGTTGGTTCTGTCCTCACATCAAACTCGTTCCCTGTGTCTCTCATCTTCCCAACCCCCTGGAGAGCACAGGCTGGTCACGTGCTACTTTGGCATTTGAGAACATCAGGGAGGGGTCCCTCTCATCAGGCAATTTGTCGAGTTGAGCTTTGTCCAATTCAAAGCATCACAATTACGATTGCAATTACGAGTTTCGAATAGTATCTATTCCAACGTTTATCTAAAGGTTAAGCAAGGCTGTCGAGATAATTTACCGTGGTCGTGAGATTGTTGCCGTCTTGCCAACTGGTTATGTAGAGAGTCAGTCATATTTCATCTTCTTCCTTTGTTGCTCCGCAACAAAATCAACTGTGGACGTCGAGCAGCGCAATCTCATCCCATAGTAATTGTTTGTTTCTCCTTTGAATGCGCTCAATCAAATAGATGCAAGAAACATTCGAGCGTCTCTTGAAAAACGTATAGTTTTCTCGAAGTAAAGCTACGGCAGTCTCTAAAGAGTGAAGAAAAGCTAGACGAAGGTAAATATGATATTCGTAATAAGAAACAACACACTGTGCTTGCAAACAGCTCTAATCAAATAGCCGGGCCCGGGGTCACAAAATAGAATGCAAATAAGCAACATGTTTACGGAATATTTCAAGTAATATATCAAACACGAGTGACAGTGTTTCATCGGGATATTCAAACACCGAGAAGAGAGTTGAAAATACGACGCGCAGCGGAGTATTTATGACGAAATTCGAGGAAAGCTAGACGAAGAAGCTAGACGACTGTCTCGAATCAAAGAAGGAGGAAACGGAGAAGTAAAATCGTCAAAATCTGAGGAAATCATAACCGAGTATCCTTCACGGTCATGATTTCCTTTGCTTTCACTTGATGAATAATTAATGAGTTTGAGAATCTTTATTCCTGGTGAGCCATAGAGACTTGAACAAAGTATGAGTTCGAGACAAAGTCTCTGCGAAGCGACGCGCAGTTAACAGCGGAAAACACACAGACCTATGACCTCTAAAAAAATTGCTATAACTCGGTCAAACGACTCCACTCTACTTATAATTTCCATCTCTCTAAATAACACAGCATAAAGTGCCCTTCCGAAACACGTGTGAAGCAAAGAAAGGTCGAGAGACCGAAAATGAAATGAGAACGGCAAATGCACAAATATCACGAACCGTTCGAGTCGTGTGGGTGCGTCAACCCCATTTAACACTGATTTATAAACGGCACAATAATTTTTTTCTTTTCCTAGCCTCCTTTCAATCAAAGATAAATCTAGTTTATCAGCCGTGACGGCGAAATTCAGACCCCAACAAGTAGTTCAATCATCCTCCGCGTTCTTCAGAGTTCGCGTAGAACGCGGTGACACTTCAATAAATCTCTTTACCCAGAAGTGACTTTGGCTTTCAGTGATCAAGACTCCGAACAGTCTTAAAATATTTAATTGCCGTTCACAAGGCCCACATAGTAGGTAAAGATCTTCAATACACAGCCTCGGCCACGGCGAGCAATTCTTCAATCGCCTTCTTGAGGAGATTTTTACGATGTGAAACGTCCTTAATTGGACCACACAATCTACAGCTCCTTGGATTTCCGCTATCAGACGATAGATAGGTTTTCTTCGGCGTTTGCAAGATGTTACCGCCGGACTTTGCCGCAGAACATTATATCGTCCCTGGTTTATTTTGGTGACAACACATCGCGCACTCCCATAGGCTCAGTATAGACAAAATTCCTTCTAGGCCGCCCCTCCCTTCAATAATTTTATTGTCGTCTCCCGGGATTCTGGGAGACCCGTGACCAGCCTGTGCCAGGGTCTCTCCTCTCTCGCTCCAGGGCGCGAGAAGATGAGAGACCCTGGGAACGAGATTGTCCTTACATGAGTGCTCGGTTTAATGCTCCTTACATGAGTGATCATGAGTGCTCGGTTTAATCCTCCATTTTTGTGCTCTTGAAATATGAAAACTGAGTCCATAATAATTCTTAGGTCACGAAATTTGAAAACTCAACAATTACTGACTATTATGTTTTGGATTTGTGTCTGAGGAAAACTCGCACAGGGAAATCACATATTTATCGCGACATCACCGTTTTCGAAAAGCTCTGTTTTCAAAATGGCTTCCGTCCACACAGAACGCAAAGCAGGCGTTGTCAAATTCCTCCGGTTTGAAGAGCGTTTTCGAAAAGCTCAGCTTGCGTGACGGATTAGTGTAGACGGTAGGCCTAACCGTAGAAATAAAGCTGCGTTTTTAAATTTCTCCTGTGTAGTGTGGAGGGGGGGGGGGGGGGGTGGGGCGTATGGATTTGGTTGAGCATAAGGGTTTATTCACCTGAATGCTACGCCTTTCATACGTTTTTGTGCTGTTAACGTTTCTCCCATTGTCTCTCCGATGTTTCATGCAGTATAAAAACTGCGTAGGTAAGAAATGAATGGGTCAAGGGATTGTATGATTTGAATCAGATTTGACGTAGATGAGGAATAATAAGTTGATAGAAGGACACCAAATGCACTTCATGGGGGTAGGCCGCCCGCTAGATTTTTTTTATATATATACAGTTGAACCCCGCTATTTTGAACCCTCAAGGGAAACGAAAAATAATTCGAAATAGCGTTTAGAGTTTGAAAAAGCGATGGTAAATGACTGAAGCGCAAATCGAAGGGAAATGATTTTGAGTACGAAATAACCGAGTTTGAATTGGTGGGGTCCAACTGTACATTTATTCATTCCGCAACTTTCCCTCAAGTTCATGTAAATTTATTTACTTGTATTGTCTGAAAAGCTCTTTTCAAATTTCCACGTTCCAGCACCTGAACAATGCACTAAAGTGGCCGACATTGCTTTTATAATGGACTCCGCGGATAGTGTAGGCTTCAAGAACTATCAGATACAAAAGGACTTTGTCAACGCGATCGCAGAAAGCTTTGATATACAGCCCACCGGAAGCCGAGCTGGAGTCGTCGTTTCCGGTAAGGAGGCAACTTTGAACATCAAATTTGGTGACTACTTACACTCTGAGGACTTCCAAGAGGCCGTCGATAGACTTCCCTATACACCAGGCAACGCTAGAATCGAAGAAGCCCTCAAAGTGGCTCTTACCCAACTACTGGCTGTTCAAGGCGGCGCCAGATCCGGGTTGGCGAAGATCTTAGTCCTGATAACAAGCGGCACCCAGAATCAAACAGTAGATAACAGTTTCATTGACGCAGTCGCTCGAAAACTTCAACAACTGGGAGTGGCATTGTTGCTCGTGGGCGTTGGTGAGGAGGTGGATGTGAAATTACTTCGTCCATTGATAACCAGGGATGAGAACGTTTTCCTAGAGAAGTCATTCGAAATTTTGATGATAAGAACTCGACAAGTGGCAAAGATGGCGTGTGATAGAGCAGGTTTGTTTGTAAACTGTTCATTAGGACCGATAGGGAGGAACTAAAAAGGACTGTGCTTGGGAAGGAACCACGTAACCATGATAACAATAACTACCAATACCAGTTCAGATCAAGGGCGATACCTGTCCCTCGGGATGCCCTCTTACAGAGCTTACATATAGGCTCACCCGGGGCACTTTATCTCGTCATTACAATGAAATGTTACGGTATCGTTGAAGACCAGGTGCCTTTTTTGGGAGGGGAATGGGCACTAAATGAGAGCTCGTATAGTAGGGCATCCTAACGAGATTGAAACCAAGCCAAGACGAAGATGCGATAGCGTGTGTTATGTTCTTTCTTATTTATGTTGAGACCTGTAAAGTAGCTTTCTATGTAGCTAAGAGTCAGTCACTTCAATAGTCTTACACTCTTACTCTTACTTTTACTCTCATTAGTTTTAAAACCTAATGATAATTCATGTTCTCCAAAGCCGAAGTTACAAATAGATAAGAAGGCTAAACTATACAATAAGTGCTCTTGACATTTCTAAAATAGGCCAAATTCGATGATTCGTCAGAACCACAACGAATGATCATAATTTGATAATTACACTGTAACGATCTTTTCCGTTTTTTAGTATTTTCCAGATGCAGAAATCCAGTTGATGTCGCTTTCCTAGTGGACTCCTCGGGAAGTCTCGGCAGAGAAGGTTTTAGCAAGCAGAAGGATTTTATCAAAGCAGTCACTCAGACTCTTGATGTATCTTACTCACACAGCAGGGCTGGTGTTATTACGTACAGCGACAGAGCCTCGGTAGCGATCAAATTTTTGGATTACAACCACTACGAGGAGTTTAAGATCGCCCTTGAAGCCCTGCCTTATCACGGAAAGACAACCAGGATTGACAAGGCCATCGTGAGGGCTTCTAGAGAGCTCATGACTAGGGAAGGAGGAAGAAGAGAGGACATTCCGGGAGTCATGGTAATTATGACCGACGGGAGGCAAACTCCTGATTTGGACGTAACGCCTTTAGAGGAAACGGCTACGAGCTTGGAGAAGTTAAGCGTAACGACGTTAGTGCTTGGAATCGGAGAACTGACAGACGAGAAAGAACTTAGGAAAATGACCGCACGAGATGGTGATGTCTTCCTTGCACCTTCCCTCCAAAGTTTATCTAGTTTTGCGCGACCACTCTCTACAAGCATATGTAATGCTGCAGGTATTTGTACAGCACTATTTTCCTTGTTACTTAGTCCTTCATGTTCGTATATCAATAAACAAATGCTCCTTTCTGTTTTTTTGTACACATCTTGCTGTACTGCTTGGGAAAGTGCCATTAAATATCAAGTCAATTTCTCTCAATTTCCTCCTATGACCAGTATGCTGCGCTTGGCTTGTCATTAACTAAAGGAGAAATTAGCTTCTTTTCAATATTTCAGGCGATACAAGGTTAATGAGCAGTTATTTTTGGTGAGGGTGTGTATTCAATCTGTATTATTCGACACTACCCTTCGTTCTCTTAATAGATTTTTGGACAGTACGCTTAACTCTCGCACTGCCTTTCCACACACACCGTTGAAGAATTCGGGCAATCTCATAAAATGCTGCAGGGTTGCGTGTGACAGACTGGTTTCCTGTGCAGGGGGTAGTAGCTCTAAACCTCCTAGTCCTTTCGTTGCAATCACCATTGTTATAATATTGTACAGAAACTGATCCTCTTTGACCCGATTTTGCAGCTCCACAGACATGCCATGTTCCGCTAGACGTTGCTTTCCTGGTGGAGTCATCGGACAACATTTCACCACGAGACTATCAGAGAATTAAAGATTTCGTCAAGGAAGCAGCTACATACCTACTAACAAACGGTGGCGAACAGCAAGTCGGTGTTATCGTGTTCAACAGCGAGGCAGTGATACGAATTGCGTTTGGACAATATCATTCGGAGTTTGACTTCAACCGTGCGATTGACAACCTTCCCCTAGGGAAAGGACTAGGACAAATCCAAAAGGCTCTGCACATCGCTTCCACCCAATTGTTTACTGACGCCGGAGGGGCACGATCCGGAGTCCAGAAGCTATGTATTGTACTTACAAATAAAAAACAAGCTGTTGGAGAGGACACTGAAGTACTGAAGGATGCTGCAAGACCCCTTCAACGCGCAGGGGTCAGGATGATAGCCATTGGGGTGACTTCTTCTGTGGACTGGAAGGCGTTGCGCTCCATAACAGAAGACGTCAAAGATGTCATCGTGTCATACTCGTGTGATAGTTTGGTGACAAAAGTTAGTTATCTTTTCAAGCGCGTCTGTGTCGATGCTGGTAAGAAACGCTCTTTATACTTTAGGATACCACCAATGAATCCCCGTTAAATTGTCCGATTATCGTCAAAAAGGACTAAGGTTTAAAGAAAAATTCATAAATGTATCTAATATTTAATTGGTTTACCTTGTCGGCTGTGCAAAAGTTTTCGCTCTGGGGCAATAGTTCAAATAGAGAATTTAAAGCAGACAGGCTCCAAGTAATTTTATAACGTTTCAAAGACGTAAACTACTTCATACTGATTCACTCTCGTCTAAGGAGAGAAGATACTGTGAATGAATTGTTGAAAGGGAACGAGAATTGTACATGTTTCGGTCGGAGTGACCTTTCCGACAATGTTTTGGCGTGGAAAATACGAACAAGTCGGAAATTCCTCGCGTCCAATCTGCTACTTAAGCTAGTCAAATCTAATATTCTTGGTGTACAATTTGCCAACATAATTGGTTACTATTTCGTGGCAAATAACTATGCAAAATATGGGATTCGATCCGAATAGTAAACACTCGGGCCAAAGCCCAAATATTTGTAGTAGATATCCTGTGATAAGAATAGTAGATATCCTATGATAGTAGATAGTAGATATTCTTTCTAATCAATTACCGGGGTGATTCTATTTAAGGTAGACGCACAGTGAATAGGTTAAAAAGGTTTTTTCATTTCAATCTAACTTTACGATTTGCTGTCTATTTTTCAACACAAAGCCTACAAGAAGTGTGATGGTGTAGCAGATGTGGTGTTCGCCGTCCACTCCTCTAGAAGTCTCACTCCTTCAAACTACAGAAAAGAAAAAGAACTCGTGAAAAGGGTGGCAGCCACTTTGAACGTTGCACCTGGAAGAAGCCGCATTGCGTTGATTCTTTACAGCAACTTCGCCACAGCGGCTGTCAGACTGGATGAAGAGAAAACTCTGGCTTCCTTTGATAATCTCGTGGACGGTTTGCCTCATGAGCGTGGGTTGACGCGCATCGACAGAGCTTTAAAGCTTGCTCGATCGATTTTCGACTCCAGTGGTGTGATAACACGGCGAGGAGTGCCCAAGATTTTTATCTTGTTGACCGATGGAAAGCAAACCGTTGCCCAGGATGCGCCGACGCTTAACGAAGCTGCACGGCCACTGCACGAGACAGATGTTAAGATATTTGTAGTGGGAATGGGAAGCAATGTAGATGTTGAAGAACTACAAGCTGTGGCGCTTGATAAAGAGGACGTGTTCCTTGCAACGTCTTTTGACAATCTTGTCAGCTTAAGCGACTCCTTGTCAAAAATAATGTGTGAAGCAGCCCGTAAGTATACAATCAAAATCAGAACTGGGTTCTCGCAGCTAGGTAACATTATTTCAGCTAGAATGGCATCCGGTTTCCTTTTTCCCTTCATCGTGTTTAATCTAACCAAACTGTACTAAGCAGGGTGAAATTATCCTGCAAACCTTTGCTACTGCGTAATGCCTTTAGTCTTAATCAAAGGTGCCGGAAGGGAAACGTCTGCTCGCTTCGACTTCCGTTTTAGTTTTCTGCTATAGTATGTTCCACGATTTTCATAGCACTAAGGATATTTCCAAATGAAACTTCCATTGAGGAAATGCTCTTTTATTAGACGGATATATTTATCCTAATTTGTTTGTGTATGTTGCTATGTTTTTTTACGATCGCTAAAAGCAGTTTTTACTTACGGAGTGACTGACAACCCAGACTGCATAGCCGACCAAATGACTGACTGACTTGTTATATTTTCTTACGGGAGACCCTGTATGTTGCTATTTTCAGAACCACCAGTTTGCAGTGAACCTATGGACGTCGCATTCCTAGTGGATGCTTCAGGCAGTGTCGGAGCAGCCAACTTTGACAAGCAGAAGGAGTTCATCAAAGCAGTCGCCAGCACGTTAGGCCTCAGGAGTGGCCTGGCCCGCGCTGGGTCCCTGGTTTACAGCGACATGGCGACAGTCCAACAATCATTTAAAAGTTGCAACGGAACAAGTTCCGTCATGGAAGCTGTAGATCGCATACCTTACTACGGACGTACTACGCGTATAGATCGCGCTCTATCGCTTGCAAACACAGAGTTGTTTAGCGTGATTGGGGGCGTGCGATCCTACGTGGCCAATACCCTCGTGCTTCTCACAGACGGAAGACAAACCCCGGCACCGGACTCAATTTCTATGGAGCGTGCAGTGAAGCCACTGAAAGACAAAAAGGTGGTCCGGATAGCTCTGGGAATCGGAAACCAAATAAGCCCCTCAGAGCTCCGTAGAGTTGTGGATGTTGAAGACGACATCGTCACAGTTGACAGTTTTGATGACCTTTACTCGTCCTCGTATTTAGTGTCGAAAAAACTATGCGCACGCGCAGGTGAGAGCTTCCTTTCTAGAAAACAACCCCCAAATAATGAAAGCTGCGATGATCCTTCGAGCTTTTGCCGTTGAAAAAGTTTTAAAGTACTGAGTTTGTTTAGGATTCCACACTGGTAGAGTTTCAGCTTTTACAACTTGTTTTGTGTTTTACTTAAGAAATAGAAAACATGTGCCGTGTTTCTATCGAGTTATAGAAACACGAGTGAAAGTTTGGGAGAACGAGAAATGCTGTGGGAACACGAGCAGCAGCTGAGTGTTTCCACAGCTTTTTCGAGTTCTCCCAAACTTTCACGAGTGTTTTTATAACTCGATAGGAACACGGAGAACATGTTTTCTATTTCTTTTAGAAAATACCGTGGCGAAAAAAAAGAAAAACAACTTTTTACTTCGATCATCAAAATTTAGATTCTCTTTGTTCGTCAACAGCTAGTGCTTGTTCTGTATTTCTATCGAGTTATAGAAACACGGTTTTAAACCAATCAGCGTGTGTATTTGCTTTGGGTTGTTTTCTAAAAGTCATTTGATGTTCGTAATCTTATTTGTAACATAAGTTACGAGACCGAAAACTCTATCCGCTTGTATTTAGTAAACTCAGAAGTTGATCTCATCTTTTAACAGCCTTGAAGCAGTGCTCCTCTCCTTTGGACATCGTTTTTGTTCTGGATTCATCAGCAAGTATAGGTGAACCCAGCTACAAAAACATGAAGGACTTCGTCAAAGCTGTTGCAGACTCGTTCATCATTGGACCAGGCAAAGCGTTTACGGCTGTGATCCAGTACGGTACTACTGCAACCACCGCTATCCGATTTACTGATTACATGAACAACGCGGATTTCAATACGGCTGTTGACGCCCTACCGTACCTACAAGGGGAAACGCGTATCGACAAAGCGTTACAGCTGGCGTCGTCTGAGCTGCTAACAGAACGCAGCGGTGCCCGGGCAGGAGTCGCCAAAGTGCTGGTGCTCCTAACAGATGGGCGACAGTCAGGAGCTCCCGACGGCGTGGATCTTCAGAAAGCTGCGAAGCCGCTTTTGTCAGCAGGAGTGCGCGTTTTCGCGGTGGGGATTGGAACCGAAATTGATGAGAATGAATTACAACTCATTGTTGATAAGACCGATGACATCATCGTGGTGCCATCATTCGATGGACTTGCGACAAGAGTAAGGCAGCTGTCCATTGCCACATGCGAAAGTTCAGGTATAACTGATGGCGTTACAGTATCTTTATAATGTAATTGGGTTAATTTAACATTTTACATTATGTAATTTAAGCCTTTATTAGTTAACCTGAATCTCTTCGTTTGGACTCTTACCAAAACGTTCATTCACAAACCTCTACCGTTTCAACGTCACGGAGCTCGCTTTTTTTACTGAAAACCCTTCACGATAAAAAATATCAGTGTGTTTTGATAGGTTACCCTTTTGCTGTGGCAATTCATGGAAAGGAGATGCTTAAAACGTATTCACAGATAATTTGGCATTCGTTTGATACCACTATTTTATCGACAACCGAATAGGGATTAATGCCCAGCCGCTAAACACAATTGCGGTGTGCTACTTTTAACTCCAGAGAAACACGGCCGCATACAACCCATTTAATACAGCCGTGAGGTCCAAGTGCGTGTAGATCTTAGGCCTATGTACCTCCGTTCCTAATATAACTCGGTATTTCCGAGGGCAATTCTAACAGTATAAACACTTAGAACAAATGACATTCTGTTATGGAATTTTCTCCCAGAAATCGACGCTTGTCACAACATCATGGACATCGCCTTCCTGCTCGACTCATCAGGAAGCATAACACCAATCGAGTTCAAAGAAGCGAAAGATTTCATCGACCTCATGGCAACCTCTTTCCTTAAAAACAAGGTCGGAAGTCGCGTGGGACTCATTCAATACAGCATCGTTCCGACGATTAATGCTCGATTTTCGGACAGACTTACGAGCGATCAATTCCGCAGTGTCTTAGATAAAGTTGATCACAAAGGAGGATACACTAGGCTAGATCGTGCGCTCTTGCTTGCGGGTGAAAAGCTATTTTCTGATGAAGAAGGGATGCGGAAAGACATCCCTAAAGTCCTGGTTGTAATCACAGACGGAATAAACACTGACGCGCCTGATTTCATCCCTTTGGACATCGCGGTCGCGCCTCTGAGACGCGCGGGCGTCAGAGTTTTCATTGTGTCCGTTGGAAGCAAGGAGGGCCAAGAGGAACTATACTTGCTCACGCAACAACGTGAAGACTTGTATCACGTGAAAACATACGATGATTTGGCACTTCAACTGCGCAGAATATCTAAGGACACTTGTGAAAGTGGTGGTAAGAAGCTTAAAAGAACCCTTTGGAGCGTTTTTGGTGCAAGTGCTAGTGTCATTGTTGGCGTTGTTATTGTTATTCTTGTTGGTGATGCTGTTTTTGGTGTTGTTGTTTTTGTTGCTGTTGTTGTTTTTCGACATTACTAAGGCTTTTAAACTGGCCTAAAGATGTAAAAACAAACTAATCTCATCAGAACCGGAAATTATTCTCCAGCTACCTTTCCTGTCTTTCTTGAAAATTTTCGGGAAGTCAGTGAAATAAATACAATTGCTTTGTCAGAATCCATCTTAAGGAACAGATGGATGCAGTATAATTTGTACGCAGTGGTTCTCTCGACCGTTCAAGAACACTTCTAGATAGATTTCTCATGTAATTTTCTATCTTTCATACAGCCCTTCCGACATGTGATCGTGTGATGGACGTCAGCTTCTTGTTGGACTCGTCAGAAAGCGTCGGCTTACAAAATTACCAAAACCTACTGGACTTCGTGCGCAAACTCGCGAAGACACTGCGCATGTCCCAAAGTGGCACCCACGCGAGTGTCGTCATCTTCAGTGACACCGCCAGAGTTCAAATCAGACTGGACGACCACGACGATATCCGGGAGTTCAACAAGGCCCTACGAGATGTCCCGTATCTGGGTAAAAAGACACGTATTGACAAGGCTTTGCAGGTTGCTTCGGGTGGCGTTTTCAACAGTAGAGCTGGCATGAGAGCTGGCGTTCGAAGAGTTGCGGTCTTGTTGACCGAAGGACATCAAACTAGAACGTTTGACGCTTTACCGCTTAGGTACGCGGTCGAACCGCTTAGGCGGAAGCGAGTCGATGTCTTCGCGGTCGGTATTGGTGGCGGAGTGCGTTACGACGAACTGCGATCGCTCACAAACAGCGATCAGAAAGTATTGTTGGTGAAGACATTCGATGGACTCTCAAGAATTGCAGAAGAGCTGAGTGACAAGATATGTCGAGGTATGTACCACCATTCCCGAGGGGGGGGGGGGGGTAAAAGGTGCTTTTGGTGCCTGTTAACCCTAAGTTTTGCCTCAAAAGGTCCACAGCAGGAGCTATTGCGGTGCCTTTTAGTACCTTTTAGGGTCACGTAACTCTTAGGGGTAACAAGACACGCCCACAAAACAGGATCTTGGTTATGGTTAGTCCTTTTATATGAGAGTCCCCCATCCCCGGGCCTTAATGATTGGATTAAGCACAGTATCGAGTCAACTAAGATCGCTCAGTTGAAAGACTGAAGACGTATCTGTACATTGTCAAGTCTCGATCTCAGGAAAAACATACGCAAATACCATTAATTAAGAGTATGGACTATTTACAACTTTGAACATTCTGTCATCCTACGCTCACTTACACTACTGATTTTCAGCTGGTATCTGTGGAAATTTTTCTCCACGATAAGACTGTTCAGACTGTACAGATGAGTCTTAAGTCTCTTTATTATCCAACTCTGCTTCGTAGAGTGCAAATAACGCGCGAAACGAGTACAAATATCACACGATATTTGTACTCGTCTCATTCCTACCGACCGCGTAAAGTTTAAAAAACTAAAACTAAACCCTAACCCTAACCCTAAACCTAAACCCCAAAAGAAATCGTTGGATAATAAACCTCTTATTAGACGTTTTGATGTGTAGTATCGCTGAGAATTTTTACTCGTTGTTTGTATTTTCACTCGCCCTACGGGCTTGTCAAAATACGGCACAACTCGTAAAAATACCCAGTGATACTACACACCAAAACGTCTAATAAGATATGTTTATTCAACGGCCTTGGTTAACTCGAGACTAGGCTATTCTCGACAGGAACTCTGTTTCTCACGAATAGAGCGCTTTCACATGACGTCACAGCAGCCATATTGGTGTTCCAAAACAACGAAACGGCGGCCATGTTGGTGTACCAAACCAGTCCTGTGAGAGTTGAACTCTTTTCTTATGTAAACACTTCCTTTTGTTCTAATAAATAAGCATGTCTGCTGGACACGTGAGTGAAAGCTTCTATTCTCTATAAATTACTTCTAACCCAACATGTTTTTCTTGCAAATGAAATAAAACATAATTATCTTAAGCATGGGACTCCTAATGTATTACAACGATAAAAAAAAACATACAGTTCTTACTCACGTTTTTGCCCGCGTTTTCGTGGATGTGGAACGTCTCCTCTTTACGGTGAAAACGACAAACGGCTGTCGTAAGAACTAGCAGGAAAAAATGGTCACGTGGTCGTAAGCGTCATTGTTAACTTCTGAGAATCTGGTTCCAAATAAAGAAAGTAACTTCCTTGTTAATGGCTACTTTCTTGACCTGTATGCTTGACCATGCAACAAAATTGTGAGAGGAAAGAAGATTGTTATCACAGTAAGAATAGTCCTTGAACAAGCTCGCTTATGAGATCTTATGAAGGAAAGGTTTGAAGAAACGGACGGCCAGCGTACCGTGCCAGGCGACAGGAAACTGGGGAAACTCTCCGCATTCCCCATTGCCACCGCTTTTCCTTCCGATCGGTTCATACGTCCTTTTCCCAATTAAGTAACTTTTCAAATGCTATAATTTTAACTTTAGAAAGTTTTTCCCAACTAAAGCTTTCTTGTTCTTTTTCTTTCAGGGTAACTGGGAGGAATCGTAATCTGGAAACGAGGAAATGCAACGAGAAAAATAATGAGATACACTATATTGTAATGTAATGTAAAACGCAGCAGATAGTTTTAACTAGAGCAAGAAAAAATAACGAAATAGGTCAAGTGATAGGACTAAAGACAGTGTACTAGGCAAAGGAAGGATAGCGAATCTATAAAGCAATTACTATAATTTTCAGATGTCACAACGTTTTGGACATTTTAATCTTTATGCTATGTTAACTAACTTAATTATATTTTAACTCGTTAAATAATTTATTTTTGTAAAGTGTTCATTGTTTCATGACGTGTTCGATGACTACACTGCAGATTAGAAATTAAAGAAGTAAATTTCTATTTCCCTTTGTTCCCAATTTCTGCTGTGTGCCTCGTATGTAACCATTTAAATGAAAGCGATTAAGCAGCACTTTCATGTGGTACTGTTTATTGGGCTGTACAAGGTGGTTCGAACTTTTAAGTCTAGGGATGAAACCCTATAGCTAAATGTATGAACATTCACATGATCAGTAATTGAGCAGTAATAGGCCTTTTTGCCGGCGGGGGTCACGTGATAAGAGTTTTGCTAAAACGTTTTTATATATTATGGGCTACAACTTAAAGAACGCCAGAAATGGAGAGAATATATCGAAAATAGCAAAAGTGCTAAGTTTGAGGCCTCTGGCATTTAAGAGTATTGTTATATAGCTGACGTTTTTTCCGCTACAGCGCGCCCATTCATTGGCTAGTTCATGGTCACATGACATCTAACAATGAAACTGTTTACCGCTAAATGCCATGACGTCAAACGGGAAACAGTTCACTCAGTGTTAACCTCGAAATGTTGACCGCTGTTGCACGTGATTAGAGCGTGCAGTCGAAGGTGGCCTGATGTTGTCGCTGGAATCTCAATCTTACTTTAACATACAACGTAGCTCTATGGGGTTGTAATTTCTTGGCTTAATAGGAACGCAAAATAGCATTACGCTTGTGCTCTGCATTCAAAACATCTACGATAACTGAAAACGTGACACATGATTCATCAGATGCAAGATTTAAGATCAGAACTGACTCATCCATTGCGTAAAATGCCTGAATTATTCTGCCAGCTAAAAATGAACATCCGATCACAGCCAGAACCTGTAATAGTGCGGGCGGCGCATTATTGCCAACAGTGCTTGCCAATCCTCCCTATGACATCTGGTATTTTGAAATAGCAATGTCGAATGCTCTGTTTGCTTGTGGTGAGCTTTTATTTGATGAAAAGGGCAACATTATATTGTATTTAGCTCTCTCCAACAAATAAAAGCTAACCGCAGGAAAACACGAGACCAACGGCTAGCGAACAGTGTATTCTGCGTTCTGCAAATTACCCCTGCCGATGAAAGGATTCAACGACTTTTGTGTCGGTATTTTGATTAAAAGATAATAGTACTTGGCACAGTTTTCTCGCTATCAATCAGTTTCTTGGGGTGGAATTTTTTTTTTTTTACAATTCATTGAAATCTTGGTGGTATTCAAATTTCTTGCCAAATATAAAATTGAAAAATGTAAAAATTTTCTGCCGTAAAAACTAATTCCTAAAATCTTATACCAGCCTGAGAATATCGCGACACATGTGACAAAGAAAACATGTTCTTCTTAAGGCTCTGTCCAAACTACGCTGAAGGAAATGGAGGTTTCATTCTGAAAACGCATCAAATGTTTTCCTTCCAAACTACGTCGGAGAAATTTAAAAACGCAACAATAATCGGTCACTTTGGATTTGTTGGGAAATCACATGATTATCGTCACCCCATCGTTTTCAGAAAGAGCTCCGTTTTCGAAATGTTTTCTGTCCACAAGAAAATGTAAATCCGGTGTTTTCTAACTCCTCCGTTTTGAAGAGCGTTTTCGAAAAGCTCCCGTTTTCGTGTCTGATTAGTGTGGACGGTAGGCCTAACCGTAGAACTAAAGGGACGTTTTAAAATTTCGCACTCGGTACTTAGGTATGCTTTTTTGTTCTTTATGGGGCTATGCCTCTTCAGATTCTTAAGCAAAGCTGTACTTCAAAGTAACATTTCGCCATACGACATGACTTATTTTTGGGTGTTAAAAAATTTACACAACTTTTCGATTAGCCAGCATGCATAACCAATGCACAAGCACGTTTGTCATGCCCGTTACTAGTGATTTCCTTATATATGTTCATTTCACGGAACAAAATTTGTTCGGAGTCATTTCATTAAATAAATTGTTGTCCAAGATATAAATCAGCATTGCTTGGTTTTACTTTTTCACGATTCTTGATAGTTACCTTCGATAAGAAACCTAATTAACGGTATCTTTTATCCATTGTCGCATTTTGAATATTCCTTGCCCTCGAAGAAGCAACAGTAACGATTATTACAATATTAAAAGTTAAGAAAACCCTGTACCAAATACTGAAATACTTGTTGCAAAACACGAGAAATTCCTTTATTCGACTTCCCTCACTTGGCATCAAGGAATTTAAACAGCAACGACTGACTAGCGCGCCGCATATTTTGTCTTGAGTCAAGTGCTGTAAATTACTCGAACATATCCAAAGAGAAAGACGTTTTACTGTTGCGTTCTAAAACAAGTCGACAATAAATGACGACCGGTGTTCATAGAAATTAAAATATCCAGCCATGTTGACTTCACGCTCGGTCAATAACCCATATATATTGAATAGAGGGATTTAAATATACACATATAAGCGAATTATCATCCAATTGATAAAAAATCACAACCAGTTCAAAGATCACGAAACAAATATACAAAGGTACAAGTGTTTTATGATTACCTTAAAATTAGAATGCTGTTAACATTTCCAATCCCGGACTCCTCGTTAAAAAGATCTTCCTGATACACAGCCTTCGCCTCGGCGAGCAATTCTTCATTCGCCTTCTTTAAGATGATGTGTAACGTCCTTAACTAAACCACCCTCAAGCAACTTTGATGTCGGTTATCAGACAATGAATAAGTTTTCTTCGGCGTTTGCAGAATATCACCAGCAAAAAACACCATTTGACTCCTATTTTTGCATATTAATTAGCAGTCTTTGGTATAGTATTTCTACAACAAGAAAGTTCATGTGCAAATTTTACGTTCTAAAACAAGTCGACAATAAATGACGACCGGTGTTCATAGAAATTAAAATATCCAACCATCTTGACTTCACGCTCGGTCAATAACCCATATATATTGAATAGATTGGATTAAGATATACACATATGAGCAAATTATCATCCAATTGATAAAAAATCACAACCAGTTCAAAGATCACGAAACAAATATACAAAGGTACAAGTGTTTTATCGTTTTCATGATTACCTTAAAATTAGAATGCTGTTAACATTTCCAATCCCGGACTCCTCGTTAAAAAGTTTGCGCAGGCTTGACAACAAGAAGTGCACGCTCCAAAAAATTCTTTTTTGCCGTATTCGTCTTACAAAATCTCTCCAGTTTATCAAAACCGGTTTTGAGAGCTTCCAAGGGACCGATCTCCGCCATCCTGATTCGTCAACAGCCAAGCTCCCATGGAAACTGTACACGGATCCTCAAACAACCACGAGCTGAGGCATCTGTTAACAATGTTTCAACATTTCCGTTTCGTTATTGTAATGCGAACCACGGAAAATGCCTACTGACGGTCTGACAGAATGAAGCATATATATTTTGTCTTAATTACCTCTATTAGCCTGAAATCGTGGCAATAGCGACGCTTAGCAGGGAACACCCTAAGGGTGTAAACAGTGATACAACAGGGTTGAAAATTGGTTAATTGGACCCACTTAGCCAATTCAGCCACCCAGCAGGTTCTTTAAGGAGGTCGCTTTTCTTTACCCTCCTTGTGAGACGTAATCGGAGCTAGGACACTGTAGCCACAATCCCCTTTTCGTTGTCTTTTGTTAGTTCAGAAGTGTTGAGTACAGTTGGGTACCACTCCTTTAGGCAAACAAAGGAAACCTCGAAACTGTGTCTATGACATGTTAGCTGGTGCTTAACTTAAAGTGTTCTAGTCTGTTAGCAGGAATTCTCCCCCTCTTTTATTCCTTTTTTCTTCCTTCTTTCTTCGTTGGAATTCCAGCAACTGAACCCTCTTAGGAGGCTAAGTCGGCCTCCATTCTTCTGAACATAAAGGATTTTTCTAGACGCAATGGTCCTTTTCTATGTGTGATCTCGACCTTTCAAGACCTGCCACTAGTCTGGCACAACACTGAGACGATAGCAGCTTCCGACTTCGCTCAAACTTGGCACAAATGTTCGGATTTGTGGTTGAATGGTTATGGCAAAAATGGAAGGTCAAAGTATTTTATTCCAACCTCGTTTCCAGGGTCTCTCATCTTTCCCACCTTCCCGGAGCTAAATGTGGTCTTCATTCATTAATTCCGAGGTAAAGATCTTCCTGATACACAGCCTTCGCCTCGGCGAGCAATTCTTTATTCGCCTTCTTCAAGATGATGTGTAACGTCCTTAACTAAACCAACCTCAAGCAACTTTGATGTCGGTTATCAGACAATGAATAAGTTTTCTTCGGCGTTTGCAGAATATCGCCAGCAAAAATCACCATTTGGCTCCTATTTCTGCATATTAATTAGCTGTCTTTGGTTTAGTATTTCTACAACAAGAAAGGCCACGTGCAAATAAAATGCTACTGCCCATGTTGCGTGTTAATCTCTCCTTGTTGAGTCGTGCAGAACATCATAAATTGACGTGTCTCAATGTACCCTTCTCAGATGAACACGATGATATTTGGAAGTTGAATAATCATTTTAATAAACGCGAAACACACAAGGAAAACGTTTCAATACGCGTTAAAACAAGCTAAACAATCCGTGATCCTCAACTTTTTTTACACCAACCTTCACCTTCCGATACACCCGGATTATTTGTGGTTTGGTGATAATCGGTCCTTCTTCGTTTGTACAAACAAAACCGACCTTTTCCTCGTTTTGCTTTTTTGGTTCCCCACTTTACTTCTTATTAAGAACTCTCCAGTTTTCATTACAGCTTTCGCCTTCACGTATGTCACTAAATATACAGTTATCGTTTGAACTAGAATTCTGTGAAAACAGGTCTCTTTCAGCTTGGCCAAAGTGACAACTACAAGAAGTTGGCATCGTGACCAGCAACAATCCAAACATTCTGCCAATATTAACAACCCAGATATTTACCATTTAACAGCTCATTTTCGCAATTGATACATGGATCTGCAGCACTAAAAACGTTGCAGATTGCAGATCGGACAGAAGAAGGTGCGCAGTTAGTCCTATTATCAAAGCGCAAAGACTGTCTGGACCACGACAGTCCCTTCCAGGAGTTCAGTTAGTTAGGGCGCAGTGCGGAAAACAGCGCGCAACAAACTAGGAGAGAAGCGCGCCGAGACAAAGCGTCCGCTTCTCCTCTATATTTCCGCTCACCGTAAAAACGCTAAAAAGCGCTGCGCCCCAACTAACTGAGCGCCTGGAAGAGGCTAGGACCACGAGATAGTTCTAGCCTACTATAACAACGCATTCCACATGTTCCAGTGGTAAAAATCACCTTCAACTATCCAATAAGACAGTAACATTTTCGAACTCTACGGAAATGCAAAACGGCAAATTTAGAATTTTATATTACATGTTGTGAAATTAGGTTAGTCTACAAGTCCCATTTATGGAAAAGTTGGTTTAACCACAACATTACACTAAAGGCTGTCTGGTGGTGTCCGCCAAAACCGATAGTTTTTACAAGGCAATTCCTCAGCGCAAACAAATTAAGTGGAATGCAATAAATCTAACGGGATTTTGAGGTTAAATTGTGTCTTAGCGAGAACGTTTCGAATAGTTAGGCTATTCTTCTTTTGGCCGTTAGCTTTATTCGAGATGGCGTCCTGTTTGTTGTCCTTGCGTACCTGTAGTCTCTCTAAAACTCTCAGACAAACCACAAATAATTCTCGTCGTTTCAAAAACCATTTAAAATTTCCGCTCAGTATATTAATATCTGTTTATATTTGCATTACAATTTAGCTATTTAAAAGTAGGACCCCATGATTCATGCATAGATCGATCCTCCAGGACAGCGTGGGCGAGTTTGAATGTTGCTAAATGAAAAACGCCTCAAGCCTCATCGTGAGAGAGAGGCTAGGAGGCCGGGAAGATGAGAGACACTGGAAAGGAGGTTGTTAGATGTCATTATTCCAGCTCAGCTGTAATGAATCTGCAATTTTCAATGAGTCAATTAAACTAGACATTGATCCTTTAGGCATTACATCTTCATGTAAGATGGCAGCCGAAGTACGATCTGCTGATAGTTCTGAGTATAATAATGATAATAATAAATAATTATTCCTTGAGGAGTTCTTGTACAATTCTACCTGGGAGATATAGTGTTTAACGGATCAAGAAGGCAGGTTTTCTATTTCATAGCCCAAACGGTACTTGCTACTTATAATATTTCAACACGTCTTTAGAAAAGAACGCAATTTTTACGGCTTACGCTTGCAAGAAATCATGTGAAACAAGAATGAATCACCGCGTAGCGCTCAAAGCAAAATACGCCGGGTAGTAAAATAGGGGTTTGACTACTGAGTCGAGAGAAGGCCATCGATTTATCGATTTAAAGATTGCTGATCCTTTTTGTCGGTTACTCCATTGCCGGCTTCTTTCATCGGGCTGAGAGGGAAGGGTAAGGCGCAATTCGCTCTGGGGTAGGGGGACAGTAGCATAATAAGGAGCTTACATGGAAGGGATGGAGCCAAATATCTTGTTTTGTGCCCAAATAAACAAATCTGTTCCTCATTAGTCATGAAGTCATTAACGATGAATGCTGCTTTTTTATGGTTTCAGATCTGATCATTGACTGGTAGGAACAAACCCTGAAGCAATATTCAAGCGCAGTTATCACGAACCAGCAATTTGCAATGACTCACCAAAAAATTTTGAGAACTAAATATTGATTATATAGGCATTACATCTACATCAGTGTAACATGGCAGTCGAAGTACAATCTGCTGATAGTTCTGAGCAAGTTATTCCAAGCCGAAGGAAGCAAAGTATAAATGAAGTCTTTATACCAAATGACACACTCGACCAGCCGTGCGATGTTGCCTTCTGTCGATCCACTACGCGCCGATGAATGCCGAGAAAGACTCGCCCTTCTATTCCAGAAGGGTTTAAAGTCGCCCACAGCCTACAACGAGACTATCACAATGCGGCACGATGTTTCCTGCACGGGAGCAGGTACCTTGCCAGCGAAGAGGAGCTGATAACAGCCGGCCTTGGTTCTTCCCTGAGGAAATGTTTAACGGTGACAGGCGGAGGATGTCGCGTCGACACTCCAGTCAACTTGAAGCTGTTTCTTGGCAAGTCACCTGCCTTCTTAGATGAGAAGCCGCAAAACAGCTGCCCGCCCAGTGGAGAAAGTTCAGATCAAGTTTTCCAAGAGTTATTTCGTCGGACGTATGCAGTAAGCCACATGCAGATGCCGCATAATCAAACGGCTTCTTTAGAAACCACCAACTCTAATAAACTTTATGACCAACGCAAAGGGTTTCATGTTTCCATTTGGGTAAACTTGGAGAAAAGTCGAGGCAGTATTTCCAGATAACAATTTTTTTTTTTTCAAATTCATTCAAATAAATATATGCAATAAGCCTGACTCCTAGCAGCTATATCTGTGAAGCTACGAAAAAACAAATAAACAGTGGATTCAATTTAACCGTCCGCTTCTTCTTGAAGAGTATTGTCTGGTGAAATATTGCTGGCAGAATGGTCAGAAAATGGACCTATTAATGCTGCCACTCCCTCTCAGTTATATCCGCCGATCGTGAAAACTGGAGTCGAGAAAGTGGTGGAAATTGAGTAACCAATAATTGAAATACGCTATTGACTAATCACTTACCAGCATTCTGTCCAAGGAGCTCTTGAACGAATGGCTGCTCTGCAGCAAACCTCAGAGCTAAAACTACCACACAGTCCCTGGCAAAGTGACAGACAACACACTATGATGAGTTCCGGAAATTACGATCACAGACATAAACTTTAGTTTTGAAATAAAGCATATATGCACAAAATACTAACCATCTAACTAAATCGTTTATCTGTGGATTGGCCTGAAAAATCGGGACAGATAATAATATTTTTGAGTTAAAACGATCTAGTCCAAATACGCGCTATTTTACACTTATTAAGCGCTATGTGCAATAGGTCAAACCTAACCTTTCATTTCTACGTACAAAGGTATGTTGTTATTTCGCTAAATTCTGGTTATATTAGTAGTTTCTACTTACAGCATCTATCATGGCCAAGTACCCTTGCAGAAAGGCGCCCATTTCTTCTAAAAAATCAGCCACTTGGCCGTCAGTGAATGTGAGCTGCGAAATGAAATGTTTGAGTGGTCTTCAAAGACTGTTTAATGTCGAAGCTAACCCCCAGAATACGGCATTGTTTCGGCAATCGTTAAAATGAGAAATTTAAAAACAGCCTTACCGTTCTTGGCTGCTGAGCTCCTGACATATCTCCTGACATATCTTTCTTTCCGCGCGTTAAAGCGACATAGCGATGCCCATCAGAGCCTACTGTCCTTATTTTGTGTCGTGAAGATGATTCGCGCGTTACGAGTTTTTTCTTCGGCAAAATGTCTAGAAGTAGAAAACAAAACCCGTTAAAGTGCAGCTTAGAGTACATTATAATGCTCGCGGGAGTTTTGAAATAGGGAAGATATTTGTTTACAAACATTGTTTTTGTTATTTAAATGCACATGACGTTAAACAAAAGAATTCTTTGTTTCACCAGCCAATAGTTCTCTGATTGGCATATTAATAACAATTGGTGACGTCACTGATATCTTTGCTATAGGTCAGTTCTGTTCTCATGGGATTCGCCTGAGGCAAATACCAGAGAGAGATCAGAGGTCGTTTTAGAAATTCGGGCAAAGCCAGAACTTCCAACCGTCAAAACCACACAAAAGTTTGTGAAAAGTTTCATTGGAAGCCTGTAATAACCACATGCTAAAACAGAGATTAAGGTATTAGTTCGAGAGAAATCCAGCCTTGATGTGAATCAAAGCGACTTCTCATACTCACTGGTGACTAAAGTGGTCAAATTTCAAATAAAAATAGTCAGGGATTAAAGAAGATTTAAAAAGGCGAGAATGGAAAAATATTGTTTATTAATCCCTCTTCTCCGAAAGCCATATGCTAAAACTAAGAAATGTTGCGTAGTTTGGACGTCAACTTGAAAAACGCAAGCTCTCTTCGACATTTTTGGATCAATTTCTTTTTTGTTGTACCCCGCTTTGCTAATCAACTTTCAAATTTACCGCCGACGGCGCAGTCAAGGTCCCGGATATGTCGCTGCATTCTGGGCGATGATTGCTGGAGGTGGTTTCCAGGGGCCAAGGCTGCCGGAAAACTGTACATGTGAGGTGTACGATGAAACAACAAACGAATGGCAGTTAATCATAAGCTTTAGAATTGGACAGGGAAGATTTGAAGCCTTACTGGCAGTCGATGGTGAGGTCTGTACCTCGAGCATTAAAGTTGACTCCTACCAGAGCGAGAAAATTGGTGTACAGATTGAATGTTATAAACCTGAAGAGAATAAATGGGAGACTAAAACAGAAGTGACAGGAAGGCGCGTGACAGTTGCCTTTTTCCACCTGACAACGTTTGCTCGATGAGAATTTTCAAAGGATTATTCCACATCCGGCAGGGGAAAGGAACGTTCTCTTCCGATGGCGTTGGACCTGGGATAACCCAGCCCCATAACTGCCAAAAAACTTGAGCAGAAGTGCTTCATCATGTGACTTAAGGCGGGGGTACACGTGAAGGCTGTTTTGAGGTCGCTTAACACTGCCTTTCTGCCAATATCTCGGTCACTTTTCAAGCGACACTAAATCTCTCTACTCATCTCATTAACCACTGTTTAGCGGTTTTGTGTAAATTTTTGGGTGATTTTTGGGCGTTTTGGGAAAGGATATTTTTTTCTCAAAGGATAGGTTAAATTGAGGAAAATATGAAATGTTGAAGATTTGATGGATTTAGAAAATTGAAATCTGAATTGAAGAATTAGTAGACGGATACGAAACTCTCTTTTGCGGGGTCAACTGTCTGGTAGTGTTTCCAACCCATCTTAATCCTAACAATTTCCTTTTTTTATATCACTTCAAATTTCACGCCTATTCATGTTTACCCCCGCCTTAAACTTTAGGCAGACCTCTGGGAAACCTGTACAGTAAAGACCCGCGTGTAAGGTCCTGTATTTTGGGGTAGAAAATGGCAATTAGGTTCTCAATTTATGTGAAAGAGATATAGTTGATTATTACCAGAAAAATAACTAAGCATGGCTTTGTTCCTTAGGTATTAAAACGGGAAATTTCTGCCAGCAGGTTCTTAATCGACTAGGTTCTCAGTTACACCCGGGTTTTGACTGTATTTGTCTTTTGTTTACTATATATTTTTTAGTGCCTTGTAAAAAAAACTGTGGCGAATGACAAAAAAACCTAGCTGTGACGCAGCTAATCTTTGTATCCGGCGGAATCAGACGCTGATCTCTGTCAGGGATGGTGGCTAAAGTGTGACCTTTTAAACTGAGCTGGTGTCTCTAGAGCACAAGTATAAGTAGCATACCCAGACGCAATGAGGTGCTTTTAAGTAGCAAAGACGCTTATCACCAACATCTTCAGTAAAACGTTTATAGGCTTATAATAATTGAGTAAATTCAATTAAAGCTAACAAATCGTCAGCACCTGTTCCCACGAGATGCTTGCTATTTTTAGTTACAAATGGTCACTTGACACTTTTGTTTTTCACATGGAAGTAAATCCTTCGCACGAGATGTTTGCTATTTTTAGTTATAAATGATAACTTGAAACTTTTGTTTTTCATATGGAAGTAAATTTAATTAGAGCTTACAAGTTGTCGGCTGTTGTTTCCACGATATTAAACAAAAAAGAAGCTTTCATTTCTAAACTGTTTTTGCGTCTCTGCAGTAGCAGTTTATAGTTTTATTTGATGACATTCATTTCAGTTCGATGTTTTAAAGGTAAAAAGTATGAAAACTGTTCAAACATTCTTTGAAGAATGCGTGGCGTCAAATTAAAGTGCAATTTAATTAAATCAGACTTTCAACGAGTCAGAGAGGTTTTTTCCTCTTTCTTTCTATTTTCGGTGAAGTAGTGTTGTTGTGTTGTGTTGTGTTGTGTAAAAAGGGTAAACTTACGACTCGTGTAAAATGCGAAAAGTTCTCTTAACTTGAGTATTTTTGAGCAAAAGTTCCTCTTGGGGGTTGGAAGGGTTATGTGATCAGTGAGTGAAGGAGTTATACATGTGCATGTGTCACACCAATCACGGTGTGGGCTGGAGACTAATGTATATCATAAATCCCCAGTTTCTCTCTTGCTGTACATCGCAACCAAAAAGACTTCTCAAATTAACCAAATAATTGCTGTAAACAGCTCCATGAACGCTCCTATTTTCGAGACTTCATAAGAAATAACTCTTGCACACCTTGCGTGCCTATATTTCTTGGATCGCGGCCAGTTTATAGTTTACGTTTTCTCGATTTCGCGGACAAACAAACAACTTAAAAATGCTCAGTTTACCTAAATATCAAGCTGAAAACAACAAAAATTGCAGTCGGTGAAAGCGTTTCTCAAAAGTGATTTTAATTTGGATCAGTTTCCGAAGAATCGAAGACAAGCTGCACATTTGCAATAGTGCATGGTTGAAGCCTGTTATTGGTCATGAATTTCGTCATAACATTGTCAAAGTAGCTGTAGCCGAGTGGATCCGTAGACTAATTTGACCATGTTATAACGAAAATTCATTGTCAATAACAGGACAGACACATGAAAAACTGACGTCAAGTTGTTTTTTATGATAACAAAGTGTCAAATTGTCTGCTCTCGCGCACTCGTTGCCGCAAATTCATGCGTCTGTCCGCTTATTGACAATGAAAATTAGCCAATGAGCGCGCGAGAATTTCTGCAGTTATCGTAAAAAACAGGTTTGTGGATACGTTTTCCTTTGCAGACGCAGTCGTTCCTTCGAGCGGCTGTTCCTTCAAGAGTTCAATTCACCATCGAGCAAAACTGAAACCCGGCAACTGAAATAATTCATCAGAGGCTACCAATATTTGATAAAACTTTCTTTATTTAAGCTCAGTAAAATATTGTCTTTAAAGTTCTTGGAACAGAAGGATTTCGTCTGTAAGACTTCACTTAAAACAGAAATTTGTTAAAAATCTCATGTACAAGCTTTGCTCACCGAAAGCGTTCAAATGGCTTTCGACGCCAGAACAGGTTTACAATAAAAGCTTTTGCTGAATTTTATTGTCGCCAAATCGCTGAAAAATTATTTCTAAAATTGCCCCTATGCATTTCTAACTTCAAAAGGTTGATACAGACCAGTTTGTTTATTTTTTGCTCTTCTCTAAGTGTCTTTCTTCGACCAGATGATTCAGCTCCTGCTGGGAACACTCGCTGAAATTAGCTTATAATATAAGCCGAGAAATTTCGGAGTTTTGATTGGTTGATAGTATCACTATTTCCGCGTAATAGTGGTATAACAGCAAAAATGGATGTTATAACAAGGTTACCTTGATAACACTGACTACAATTACGTTTTTGCTTTGGTTTTCAAAAAAATGGCGGCAAGGTTCCCGGAAATTTCCCGTGAGGAAATAGAAAACGTCGCCGAAGAAGCAGCAAACAAAAATACAGTCAAAACTACTAAGACGTGGATGAATGTTTGGAAGTCGTGGACAGAAAGCGAGGGTCTTAACGATGACATTATCAAATACGAAGCTAAAGAACTGGATGAATCATGTCTCTCGCGATTCTTTGCCGAAATTTGCAAAAGCGATGGCTCCGACTATGAGCCGGACAGCCTAAGGGTTATGTTAGCTGCCATCGACAGACACCTCAAACAAAATGACAGCAAAATATCCATAGCAAAGGACCGAGAATTCGTCAAGTACAGACAGGTCCTGGAGGGAAAAGCAAAAGCTCTTCGCGAAAAAGGCCACGGAAAACTAAAGCAATTACCGTCCAAGATGAAGAGCAGCTATGGAAAAATCGTGTACTTAGCGAACAAAATCCAAATCTTTCCAGTTTGCCCATTCAACACAACCGTACAGCGACACCAGCCTCCCAAACAGAAGTCCACCACTTTCATGGCTGTCAGGTCGCGATAAATTACGGAGCTGGCGTTGGTGTTTTTCAATAAAGCAGCAATTAAACACTAAGAGAAGCTTGTCCGTACCTTTTCTTAATTTCACGGTGGTTTCGCTTCACCGCTGCAGTGACTGCAAAAACCGTGATTTGAAAATAACTTTCATTGAACTATCTTATGTTGTTTGCCTTCAGTGGTTTGAACTGGTTTCACAAAATACTGTCAATCACTTTTTTGATTGACGTGAAAAGATTGTTACAAATGCAGAAGCCTGTGTGTAACGAAATAAAGGTCTCTTGTGCGTTCCCGAAAATTTCTCGGCTTCTATTATGAACAAATAATAGCATGACCTGTACGTGGTATTTGGCAATAATATCGGCTCGTAATATTTCAAAATTTTCCAAATACCACTCACCACTTGACGGCTCGACGTTGAAAATACGAAGAAAATACGTTTAAAAATACGGGAAAACATGTTGAAAATACGCAGAAAATACGTTAAAAATACGGAGAAAATACGTTAAAAATACGTTGAAAATACGGAGAAAATACGTTTAAATACATTTACAATTCGTTAAAAATACGTTGAAAATACGTTAAAAATACGTTTAAATACGTTAAAAATACGTTTAAAAAATACGGGAAAATACGTTGAAAATACGCAGAAAATACGGAAAAAATACGTTTAAAAGAAGGGAAAATACGATGAAAATACGTTAAAAATACGTCGAAAATACGTTTAAATACGTTGAAAATACGTTGAAGACACGTTTAAAATTTGTTAAAAATACGTTGAAAATACGGTTAAATTGCCTTGAAAATACGGATAAAATACGCAGAAAATACGGAAAAATGCTTTGAAAATACGTTAAAAATACGGAAAAAATACGTTGAAAAAAACGTTAAAAATACGTTTACAAAATACGGAAAAAATACGTTGAAAATACGTTTACAATACGTTAAAAAGACGTTTAAAATACGTTAAAAATACGTTTAAAATACGTTCAAAAATACGTTTAAAATACGTTTAAATTGTGTTGAAAATACGCAGAAAATACGGAAAAATACGTTTAAAATACGGAGAAAATACGTTAAAAATACGTTTAAAATACGGAGAAAATACGTTGAAATTGCGTTGAAAATAGGCAGAAAATGCGGAAAAAATAAGTTGAAAATACAGAGAAAATACGGAAAAATACGTTTAAAATAAGGAGAAAATACGTTAAAAATACGTTTAAAACACGGAGAAAATACGTTGAAACTGCGTTGAAAATAGGCAGAAAATACGGAAAAAATAAGTTGAAAATACGGAGAAAATACGTTGAAAAACGTTAATAGTTAGATTAAGCACCGCGAAAATGGCAAACGCTGAACGTCGGCTAGCCGTTTGTCGTTTGCCGTTCCGTCCGCGATGTTCGTCTGTTTAAGCTTCCCGACGACACGGCGGAACTGGGAACAAGGCTTAAGGCTTGCAAAAATTGTCTACATTTGAAATTAACTAGTTAACTAAATGTTCGTTCAAAAATAAACTTTGTCAACTTATTGTTAAAAATATTAACTGAAATACAGTTCAGTAAAGGCCAGGCCCATATTTCTTAATTTTCCTAAGGCAAATGTTCTCGGTCGCCATTCACTGCGACTAGAAAAAATGGACACGGAGACGTTATGTATTTTCGGCTTGAATTTGAAACTTTTATCTTTACAAGCAGTTCATGTAGAAGTAGGATGATAAACAAAGCCTAGCTATAAAAGCAAGTGATCAAAATGTAGAAATAGTGGGTAAAAATGGGCTGCAAATACTCACGTTTTCGCGTTCCCTACAAACGGGAAAAATGTCCTCCTCGAGTAGAAACGGCGGCCGGCAAACGGCAAACGCGGGAAATGTCAGATCACGTGACCATCTCTGCCGTTCGCGGGAAAAAATACGCGGTGCTTAATCTCTCTAATAGTACGGAAAAAGTACGGGGAAAATACGTTTAAAATGCGCTAAAAATACGTCGAAAATACGTTTAAAACACGGAGAACATACGTTTAAAATGCGTTATGTATAGGAAATCGTATGAACCTGCTCGTGCATTTCGTGATTTATGAGCACGAGTGATGTTTTGAAACCATTGAAGTGTTTAATGTAGTACATAACGCGTACAAAGTAGTGCGTTTGAGTAATTTTGTTGAGAATATAATAAATAAAAAGTCTTATAAACCTGCTCGTGCATTTCGTGATTTATGGTCACTCGTGATGTTTTGAAAGTTCTCAAAATTGCACGCGTTATATACTACATTAAACACTTCAATGGTTTCCAATATGCTCACATGTTTTATTTGAACCAATCATAATTATAATATTGTGACAGGCAAATCAAGCGCGAAGTTTTTGAAGGATTTTGAAAAATTTCAGAAAATATCTCGATTGGTCTTTGGGATGTGCAAGTACGTGGATGATACCACCTTGTCAGAAAAAGTACCGAAGGGGCAACAAAGTAGAGCACAAGAAGCAGTAGACCACGTTTTCAACTGGTCAGCGGAAATTTTTTCCAGCTAAACTATGAGAAGACTAAAGAGCTCACCATCAGCTTACATACATCCACTTTATTAAGCTTCCCTGAAAAGGGCTTTTCAGCATCAATATCAAAACATAAATCAAATAGGTCACTAAATTAATTTTTAAAATTCATAAAACTATGTACAACAATTACTAAGTTACTGTATACATAAATCATGATCAAACCTAATTCATATTATACATCAGTTCGTTAACCAAACGTCTCTTAAAAACCTTAGTATTCGTGATTTCCCTTAAAGTGCCCGTGTCATCAAAATTTTTATTTTCCCATCTGATTCTTTGTTTTATGCAATGAACTTCTGCGAAAAACTTTTTCGATTTGGATAAAAAGCGATTTTTTTATGAAGTTTTAAAAACCTGAAAATCCTATTTTCTTGCGGTCGACCCGTGCCGCTGATCACAGCATCGACATGCTCAGAATTGTGACGTAGATTCAGGAACGTGTGAGTTCAGGCTTGACTTATCTCACTTGTTCTACCTCTGCAAATTTTTTTTTTTTACCCAAAATAAGGTGGGGGCCCGGGCTCATTTTGTATGAGCCACTAACTTACATTTATAGAGATAAAACAAGCGAGATGAGTAGAGCCTGAAGTCACGTGTTCCTTAATCTACGTCACGAATGGTCGACCAAAATGGCGGCAAATTTGAACGATTTTAAAACTTCTTAAAAAGATTGCATTTTTTCCAAATCGAATTTTTCTTTCGCAGAAGTTCATTGGGTGATATATAGAATCAGATAAGAAAATTAAAAAAAATGACGACATGGGCACTTTAAGTCTTTACTTAAATTGTTCCATACTTTTACTTCATGATAATAAAAGGCGCGTTGACCAGCATTGATTCTACTAGACGGAATATTGAGACTATCTCTATATCTCGTCTGTCTGTCATGAATAGTAGCTCTAGTTGAAAATTTATCTGACAAATAGCTAGGTGACAGTCCATTGAGACATTTGTGCATCATAACTGCATCATTGACCATAAGTCTTTGTTTGACATTTAGCCATCGAAGTGATCTTAAACCTGCAGAGATATGATCATATTTGCGGAGGCCCAAGATAATCCTGGCAGCAAAATTTTGAACTAGTAGAAGCTAATGGATATTAGTCACCGAGGTATTGCTCCACACCGAGGAGCAGTAAAACAACCTACTAAAAACAAAGCTATTAATAATTAACAAAAGCGTTTCCTTATCAAGCAAATGCTTAATTCTATTAATCTGAATCAGTTTTTTTCATACAGCTAGCAACAGTTTTATGTTCATCATAAGTGAGACACTGGTCTAAAAACACTCCAAGATCCTTTGCTACCGGAATCGGTGATATTGGTTTACCACAAAGCGTTATTGTAAATTCAGGTAACTGGCGTAATAATCACAGATTATGCTAGGGCCGCTTGCGGCCTGCAGTATAAGATGGATTATACGAAGATAAAGGAGACGAATATAACAATGTGTTACCAACTTTATTTCGCTCTGAAATACAGCGCATTTAAAGTAAACTTGAATAATTAACATAATTAACATAATTCAATCGGTCCATAAGTCCTTGCGCCAAACCACATCAATCCGCCATTTTATTGAGCGTACACAAGTGGGCCGCAGGAAAGGTAAACAAGCTGGTAAATCAAGAGAACACAACTAATGCAAAAATAGTTATCTTCAAACAGCCAAACCTGTAAACGGAAAAAGAAGACAGTGGATTAAACATAACAAGCAACTGGTATGAACATGACCCCAAAGGATATCTCCTAGAAAAAGGGAGAGGCGGGAGGGACATTGTTATATTCGTCTCCTTTATCTTCGTATAATCCATCTTATACTGCAGGCCGCAAGCGGCCCTAGCATAATCTGTGATTATACTTCAGAACAGTCGCCTCATATAACAATGTGTTTTTAAAGTGGGGTCATGTTCACTGACTCGGTGACCCTTGCGCATTCAGCAATGTCTTAGTAATGCTAGAATTATGTCTAGGCCTGTAATAAAAACGCCTGAACGTGGAATCAGTTGACCAATCAGCAAGATCTAAAATATCCTGCAGGGAAGCACCCCTTTCATAGGCAGCTGATGCAGATGCTCCTCTTACTGAGTGAGCTTTAAATATACTAGTATCAATACCTGCCCGAGAGATTATATCCTTCAACCACCTACTGAGGGAAGCACCTGAAATGGGCTTGTGGGGGCGAATGTATGATAATAAAAGCTTGTTGGGTTTGGAAGGGTCCAAGGGACGGAATTCCGAGGTGCGATGTTCATAAACTTTAAGACACTTAACCACACAAAGGTTAGGAGTTTCCTCAAAACTAGCATGAAATGAAGTTTTCAGATCCTTGCCTGCTCGAGATTTCTTTGTTAAATCTGGGAGTGCAAAGGTGACTCCTTCAGGGTGAAAACGCCTGTACCTGAGGTCATGAGAGACCACTTCAGACACCCTTTCCATTGCAGTAAGGGCTAGGAGAAAACCAAGCTTCTGGGATAAATCCTTAAGAGAGAGAGACTCATTGCCCCCCAAACCATCAATAAAAGAAACAACAAGGCTGACATCCCAGGTACTCGAATATCGAGGTAATGGCGGTCTAAGATTATAGGCTCCTTTCAACAGTTGGACCACTAAGGGATGTTCTCCAACCCTAACTGAATCAATTTTAGGGTGAGTACTAGAAATGGCAGACCGGTAAACATTTAGAGTCCTATACGCTCTCCCAAGATTAAATTCAGAAGAGAGGAACTCTAAAATGGACTCTACAGAAGCTTGAATCGAATTAAGTTTCCGTTCTCGACACCAGCTAGCCCATCTTCGCCAAGCTGATGCATAGGCTTTGGATGTTCCATCCCTCCAGGCTGCAACAAGTAGGGTTTGAGCTGGTTGTGAAATGCCTGCTTCTGAATATGATTGGCAGATAGTAGCCAACCTGCTAGTTGAAGGTTCAGCAAGGGGTGGACTTGCCCCTGTCGTGTCAGCAGGCCTGGGTAGTGAGGGAACAGAATTGGAGGTGCTACACACAACTCGAGAAGCAGAGGGTACCATGGCTGTGACTGCCAGACTGGTGCCACTAAAACAAGGTGTGACACATTCTGATCCAGTAACTGTCTGAGGCAGCGGCCTACTAGAGCAAAGGGAGGGAATGCATATCCCCTCACTTTGCTCCAGTCCTGGGAAAACGCATCCACTGCCTCCGACTGAGGGTCTGGTCTCCAACTGCAAAACCGTGGAAGTTGAGTTGAAAGTCGAGAGGCAAACAGGTCCACCTCCAAGGGGCCCCAGATCCGATTTAGTTCCGTGAACAACAAGGGGTCTAGTTTCCAGTCGTGATGGTCTAAAAATACTCGAGACTCTCGATCTGCTCGGATATTTAGTACCCCTGGTAAATACTGAGCCTCTATGAGGATATTGTGGTGCAGGCACCACTCCCATAGGTCTAATGCCAGACGTGCCAGAACAGGGGATTTCGTGCCCCCCATTTTGTTTATGTAATGGGTGGCAGTCAAATTGTCCATCAACAGGCGGACTCGCATTTGAACTTTGCCTTTCACAAAGGTCTTGACAGCAAATGCCCCAGCCAGAAGTTCGAGACAATTTATGTGGAGAAGAGATTCCCCTTGAGACCACTGACCCCCGGTGGACACTTCGTTGCAAAAGGCCCCCCAACCTTGTAGGGAGGCATCTGTCTCGATTACTAAGTCTGGAGAACCCGAAACCAGAGCTTTTCCATTCCATGCTTCCAGGTTGTCCCTCCACCAAACCAATTCCTCCCTGGCCTGAGGGGAAAGGGGAGTAGCAGAGTCGTAAGTTTGAGAGTGCACTAAAGCCCTGTTTTTCTCGTTTTGCAAGTGGCGGAAGTGGAGGGGCCCTGGAAAGACAGCTTGAATGGTAGAGGTAAGGTGTCCCAGTAACTTGGCTAGTTGTCTCACCGTAACTAATGGCAGGTTTAATAAGGCCTGACATTCCTTTCTTACGTTCCTGATTTTGTCCCGAGGAAGTGCTAGAGACAGAGTGAGGGAGTCCACCACAAATCCTAGAAATTCCATCTTTGTGGAAGGGACTAGGACTGACTTCAGATAGTTTATCATGAAGCCCAACCCTTGCAAAAGATCTAGGGCAGTTGAGGCATGTTGGAGGGCAATGTCCCTGGATTGGGCCATTATTAGCATGTCGTCTAAATAGATTATCAGTCTGATGCCCAGTTGGCGTAATAGGCCTACTACAGGTTTCATAAGTTTCGTGAAGACTCTGGGGGCGCTTGCAAGCCCGAAGGGCAGGCAGGCAAACTCGTACATTGTTTCCTTCCAAACAAACCTCAGAAATTTTTGGTGGTTCCTCCAGACTGGCACTGTGAAATATGCATCCTTCAGGTCTATCTTGACCATAAAGTCGCCTTTTCTTAACAGATCCCTCAGCATATGAATCCCCTCCATTTTGAAATGTTCGTAAGGGATGAACTGATTGAGGGGGCGGAGATTCACGACGGGCCTCTGACCACCCCCTTTTTTGGGAACTAGAAAAATTGAACTCACAAACCCTTGACAAAACTCTTCCGGGGGAACCACATGGATAGCTTCTTTTTCTAGCATTTGTTGTATTTCTAGGTCTATAAGAGCCATATTCTCCTGTGAGTGAGGAACTGTGAGCGGGACGGAAAATTGGTGCGGGGTACTTATGAGATCCAGACGAAACCCTTGAACAGTTTCTAAGACCCAAGGGTCTTTGCTTATAATCGCCCAGTTTGAAATGCAATGTTTCAGGCGTCCTGCTAGGGGGAGGTGATTCATGGCTAAAAGATTTAAATGTAACATCATACCTGGTGGTAAATGAGAAGGCCTCTCTACTGGGTGGCTGGAGGGAGTTGCTGCAGGGCTCCCCTGGTAGCTCTGCCTCGGCCTCTGAATGAACCCCGAAACTGGCTGAAGTTGCTGGCATTTGGAAACCTTTGACTGGCACCACCCCAACGGGTCCCTCGTCTTCTGAAGGGGGTGGTGCGGCCTCGAAAAAACTGAGCAGGCCGTGAATTTTGCCCCACAGAGGCAGCTGAAAGTAAGGTCTTTGCCGTCTCTGATCTGGTCTTGATCCTTGCTTCGAATCCTTCCCCAAACAAACTTTTGCCAGCTTGCGGAAACTCCTCTGAGGCAAGAGATGATAGAGTTCCCTTGGAATTGATTTTGTTAAGGACAGCCTTACGTCGCTCCTTAGACAAAAGTGCAGAGGCATTACCCAGTAGACGTATAGCATTAGATGTGATAGCTCCAAGATCCTTCATTTGCTCATAACCGAGGATCACGTTTTCACCTGGCTTAGCTTCAGCAAGGAAGCCGTAAATATGCTCAAATAACATGGCTACCGGGCCCATGGAATCTAACACACGATCCTGCAAAAATTTATTGTCCTTGTCGACATTTTTTACGCCAGGCAAGAGTGATGGCAGGTAGTTATCCAAAGTGGGAGTGTAAACACAATCAACATCTGGACGTGGATACTTTCTAGTGATTGCTTTTCTCTCAAAGGCAGACAATGGCTTATGTAATGTGCCTAAGAATGCCGATAACTGTTCACTTGCTTGCCAGCGAGCGCTATGGCAAAGTTCATCGTCTTCGTCATCCTCTCCCGTGGGATGAGAAGTGCCCGGGTTTGTACCATCGGGCTCTAATATAACTACCTCGTCAGAGTAGTTTTCCGCCCCTCTTGGCCTTTTAGTCGCCGGGGTATACGTAGCGGTGTCATTTCCATTTGCCGAGTGAGCCTTGAACGCTCCGGCAGAGTTTGAGTTTGTAACAGAGCTTGGAGCCTTGGGCGCTCCGTGGACACCATCCTCGTGTGAAGAGGTATTAAAAGCTTGTCGAAGCAATTTTAGTGCTTCGGGATCACTAAAAATCTGCTGAACAAGGGAAACAGGACGTACATTACCTTCCCCTTCCTTCGGTTCAGCTTGTTGAAGTGAGATTACTGTATTATCCGAAGGATTGTCATCACCACGCTCAGTAGCGGACATCTTGGCTCAGAGCGAAATAAAATGGCGGATTGATGTGGTTTGGCGCAAGGACTTATGGACCGATTGAATTATGTTAATTATGTTAATTATTCAAGTTTACTTTAAATGCGCTGTATTTCAGAGCGAAATAAAGTTGGTAACACATTGTTATATGAGGCGACTGTTCTGAAGTATAATTGCAGGACGCCTACCACAAGAAGTTTAGTCTTATCTGGATTCAAAAGCAGTGAATTGTTACAGCACCACCTACAAATTTCGCTTAATTCAGAGTTAACTGCAGAGACTGCATTACATAACTCATTTGTTTTACATTTCAAATAAAGTTTAGAGTCATCAACATAACAAGCAGATTGACAGC